>QEPC01005272.1:1488068-1505254 GCA_003113815.1 Sphenodon punctatus
CACAGGGGGAAACACAAAGAACACAGGGAGGGGTACAAAACTGAAATGAAAATCAATCTAATAATAATCCTACTCTAAATAAATCCAAAACTTAAAACAGGGGAAGGGAATCAGGGATGGAATAAGAGGGAGCGGGGAGGGAGGAAGGAAAATTGAACACAGGGAACACAGGGAGGGGTAAAAACAAAAAATAACACCTAAATCTATATAATCTAAGCTAAATAAATGATAATATGGAGGTAGATGGGTTGGATGGATGAAAAAGGAGGAGGATGGTAATGGATTGAGGAGAATAAAACTGCTGGGACAGGGAGCCTTCTGAAACACCTTCTGTTCAGGAACAGTGACTAGCTCAGAAAGTGTTGGGAAGGGGGGAGGTAATCAGTTTTGTTTCTTGCTGCGTCCACCTCACCACAAGCCCCATTGGCTCTGTGCAGCCTAGCCTGTGGCCAATCGCAGACTGCAAAGCCAGTGGTCTGAGGCGAAAAGGGATGGTGATTGGGCAGGCTGGCTGCTACTCCAAGCCTCTCCACCCCTGGTGCCTGGAAGTCTGCTCCTCAGCTGACTCCCCCTCCCTGTCACGTTTTGTCTTCCAGTGACACGTTTTTGCCACCCAAACTCACCTGAACGCGATCCGAACTGACCAAACTGTTTGGTCATTTCGATGTTTGGAATTGAGTTCGGTTCGGTCAGTTCGTGTTTGGATTCTAATTCAGTCGTCCGAACAGGCTGAGTTTGGGCCAAACTCCAAACTTCTGAACCACGTTCACCCATCCCTAGTTTTGGTATCGTTATTGGTATTGGTATATACACAATATCTAGTTTTATTTATACATGTAGTTGCTCCATTAAGTTAGGGCGTGTGGTATTTTCAGTACAAAGCATCCCATTGCTTTGCATTGGAATTTTCAGGCACTGCGCCTCTGGGAGGTGACCTTTTTTTTGTTGCTGGGCCTCCCAACATTGTTACAGGGGATTTCGAGGGATGTCCCTGCTCAAAAAATCAGACGTCATGCCTTGTTTCCATAGGGGGAATTCGGGGCTGTTTGGTTGCTTGGTTTAAAAATTAGAAGCCCCTGACAATGGCATTTCCCCCAATGGCACGATGCTTAATGCAACGCATGCGCAGTGTATGCATGTTATGTTTGGACTCCAGTGTATGTGCTGGTGTGCTTGATTGGTTGTTTGGCTCTGACTGTCTCCTGATTGGTTTTTTGCCTGTCCAATGTCACACATGCAGTGCTTGTTCTGGTGGCCAGAAGCAGCCTTTGAAACTGACAAACGGCAGGAGCATGACAGAGCAGGTATATACTTGCCACCAGAACATAAAATAGGGAGCAATTGTTCCGCTCAAGCTCAGCAAATAACCTAGAGAAGATTGAAACAAATCCTGAGGGACTGAGGGAAGTGAAATGAACAAGAGCAGCAGGCTGCCGCTGGGGAGTGAAATAGACCCCGAGCTGCAGCAGGGAACAGTGAAAGGTGAAAGCTCCAGCCTCCCAGATCTAGCCCCCCCCCCAAAAAATCCTCCCCCCATCCAAGCCCCCAACACCTACCAGGGGCATCGGCAGTGGGGGAAACTTACAACCTCACTTAGTCTAAACTCAAGTCTAAACCTGAGTCCCTAACCGAAGAGTGCACTCTCAGGATTAAAAGGGAGCTCAAAGTGATAAGAAAGGGGATGAGCAGAGCAGCGACAAGGCACTAGCAGTTCACCCTGGGCAGGTGGGGGTGGAAGGGGGGCTGTCCCCAAGCAACTGCCCTGGGGAAGTCACCCAACAGCCGCTAGTATCCTTCTGGCTGGGGGCCGGGGAAGCACTTGCATTGCCAGGAAGATGGCCTCTAAACCTCTCCTGCTGTGGCAGGAAAGTGGTTGGGGCATTTTAAAGTGCTGCTCATGTTGAAGAATGGGTCTGGTTGGGTTAAATCTTTAGGTTTAGCTTGTGTGGGGTCCTGGTAGGTGTTGGGGGCTCCAGCAGGGGAGGATTTTGCTGAAAGGGGGGCTGGATCTGGTCACTGTTCCCTGTCATAGCTCGGGATCTATTTCACTCCCCAGCAGCAGCCTGTGTTGCTTTTGTTTTGTAACTTCCCTGCCACTGAGGAGTGAAATAGACTATTTCTGTCTGAGTCACAGCAGCAGACAGTGACCGGATCCAGCTTCCACCCCCATCCCAGCAAAATCTACCCCTGCCCCAGCCCCCAACCCAACATGTACCAGGGGCAGCAGCAGTGTGGGAGCTTACAACCAATTGCAACTTAAATTGGTGTTTTCAGGCACTGTGCTTCTGGGTGGTGACTTTCTTTTGTTGCTGGATGTGGCTTAATTACTGGAGTGGGTGTTTGTGGGGGAAGTCACTTGAGAATTCAAATAGGGTGTCTTCTTTCCATAGGCTGATTTCAGGGTGTTTATGTGTGTTTGTTCTGATGGGTCATAAGATACTGCTTTATGTTAATGACATGGCTCTTAATGCAACACATGCGCAGTGTGTGCATGTTGTGTTCGGACTCCAGTGTAAACAATGGTGTGTGCTGGTGTGCTTGTCTCCTGATTGGTTGTTTGGCACTGACTGTCTTCTGATTGGTTGTTTGCCTGTCTAATGTCACATGTGCAGCGCTTGTTCTGGTAGCCAGAAGCAGCCTTTGAAACTGACAAATGGCAGGAGCATGGCAGAGTGGGTATATACTTGCCTCCAGAACATAAAATAGGGAGCTATTGGGTGATTTCAGATAGGGGTGGGAAACCGGTAGAATCCGGTATCCGATAATGCCGGTAACGGGAGTACCGGAATTATCGGATTCGACCCGGTAATCCGGACCCGGTACCGGATTCCGGGGTACCGGATTTTTTTGCATTGCAGCCATTTAAAAATGGCAGTAGGGGTGGGAAACCGGTAGAATCCGGTATCCGATAATGCCGGTATNCCTAGCACCCCAAGGAGGGCAGGATTTGCACGTGCCAGTCACCAGGGTCTTTCCAGTTACCATCCATAGCGCCCCAAGGAGGCCAGGGTTTGCACGTGCCAGCAAGGGCCTCATCCCTCCGCAGCACCCAAAGAAGGACAGGATTTGCACGTGCCATTTAGGGTCACATCTCCCTTTGCTTTTTCTACTAGCACCCCAAGGAGGGCAGGATTTGCATGTGCCAGACAGGGTCTCTCCATTGCCATCCCAAACACCCCAAGGAGGGAGGACTAGAGGCATCATCATAAATGTATGTTATTACTTTGGTGTTCTTAATGTGTTCCCATTTCAGAGAGGAATTAGATGCTGGCCCCAGCACTGGTACCACTGCCAGGCCAAGGAGGACGCCTAGGCCGAGGTTGCCAGTGACACCCCCAGACAAGGTCGGATGTCTGGAGGTTTTATGACAAGGGCGACAGAATCGCCACATGCAAGGTAAGGCACGGGGACTGGAACAACAGGGAATGAATTGCCCTATGACCTGTTAGGAATGGAAATCCCCTGCAGAGATAGCTTGGCCTCCCAGTTCACCCACTTGTGGAGACAGAATGCAGGCAGGGCTTGCCAGAAAAGATTCCGGCTGCAAAAAGAGGGGACCACATCGGGGCTCATTGCTCACATAGAGCGAACGCATGGCAGCAGAGTGAGGCAGCAGGAGGAAGACTCTGGTGTGGTCGTGGAGCCTCAGCGCCAGAAGAAGGGAAGGAAGGCAACCCAATAAAGATGGCATGTAAGCCCTTCCCCTCCCCCCAGCCCCGATGTGGAGACCCCCGGGCCCCAGGAGTCTGATGAGGTCAAGGCCTTTTGGACCGGCTTGGGGAGGCCCACCCAGTCAGGACTTTGTGGCCGGCCTTCAGCAGACAGCAGCCACCATGGGGAACTGCCTGGTGGAGCAGTTCCAGGTGGTTCAGGTGGAGAAGAAGGTGGAGGCGTATGGCCAGTACATCTCTGCCGAGATGGAACGCCTGGAACTATACTACCAGGCGCTCTCCAGGTGGCATCGGGCCATGGAAGGGGCCGTGGAATTTGCCGTGGCCCACGGCTACGACCTACAAGAGTCCCAGGTGACTACCCCTCAGCCCTGTGCTGCACCCCAATGGCTGTTGCCTTTCCCCCAAGTCCCAGGGGACAGAGACTAATAGTTTAATTTATAAGTTTCCTTTCAATGTTTGCTTTTGTTTTCAGAATGTTGTTGTTGTTGTTTTGTTCTTGTTGTTGTTANCAGCGCCCCATTGAAACCAATGAAATAAATCCGGTACCGGCATACCGGATTTAATCCGGGAATCCGGTTTTCGTAGAACCGGGAACCGGTAAATCCGGTAGCCGGTAATGGGCCCGGGGTCCCACCACTAATTTTAGACATGATGGGGTGAATATTCACCCCGCCACGATCACAGTCAAACACAGGCTGTGGTGAACTGTGGTGCACGTCTGTTTGCTCGCATCCAGATGTTCACCACAGTCAACCATGGACCGCGTTTGCATTGACCACGTTTCGTTACCTCTCACCACCCGGAGGTAATGAAGCGTGGTCAATGGCCACCACGGCCGTGGTGAAGGCTTTGTCACGTCTGTTGACTCACCCTTCACCACGGTCGGGGTTCGCCGTCCTGGTCCTGGGTGGGCGGGGCGGCCGGATAGGCCGCACTTCCTGCCCTTCACGCTGGGGGGCGGGCTGATGGCGGCACTGCATGCGGCTGCACAGCCCCGCCCCCTCCGCGGTTGGGGGAGGCAACAGACGTTACGCCTGCTGGGATTGACCGCAGGGCATGGTGTCTCATTCCCCATGGATGGGTGTGAAGGGGGAACGTCTGTTCACCCACCCCTTCACCCCCGCCCGTGGTCCGAACCACACCATGACCCGCGGTCAATCTCGGCGGGCGTAATGTCTGAAATCACCCATTGTTCCACTCAAGTTCAGCAGATAACCTAGAGAGGATAGGATTGAAACAAATCCTAAGGGGCTGAGGCAGCTGGGAAGTGAAATCAACAAGAGCAGCAGGCTGCCACTGGGGAGTGAAATAGACTCCAAGCTGCAGCAGGGAACAGTGAAAGGTGAAAGCCCACCAGTCCCCTGGATCCAGTCCCCCCCTGAAAAATCCTCCCCCGGCCTGAGCCCCCAACATCTACTGGGGCAGCAGTAGTGGGGGACCTTACAACCTCACGTAGTCTAAACTAAAGTCTAAACTTGAGTCCCTAACCGAAGAGTGCACCCCAGGGTTAAAGGGGAGTTCAAAGTGATAAGAAGGGGGATGAGCAGAGTAGCAGCAGGACATATCACCCTGGGGGGGCTGGTGGAAAGGGGGCTTTCCCCAGGGCAGCCACTGGGGGCCAAGGAAGCACTTGACTTGCCTTTCACCTGTGCTGGAGCAGGAAAGTGGATGGGGCATTTTAAAGTGCTGCTCATGTGAAAGAAAGGGTCTGGTGGGGTTAAATCTTCCCTCCCAAGCAAAATCCTCCCCTCACTAACCAAAATGGTGGTGGTCCAAGTAGATGAACACGTGAAGCCCGGATGAGTGGGGTCTTTGAAAGTTACAGTAGGCGGCCGCTGTGGTGTAATCATTGGGTGAGTAGGGGGTGTGTCTGTGTGCCTGACTGCATGTGCCTGACTGCGTGTGTGTGTATGTGTCTCTGACTCACTGTCAGTCCCCCCTCCTCCCATCAGAAGCTTGGGTGGAATGTGGGGGAGAGAGGTACTTCGGCCACCACCACCCCACCTAAACACCCACCTTCTTGTCTGCCTGCTCCTGTCTAGCTGCTGCCACCACTCTGGGTAGGAATATCCCCCATTTTTTTGTGGAACACCATGCAATGTTCCCTTTTCTTGTTCTGCTGCCTCATTCTAAGGCTGAGCAGAGCAACCCTTTGGCTAAGTGGATCTTAAGTAAATGCCTCAATGTACATTTGTGTGGCAATTGAGAGTAAGAAGAGGTGTGTTTTTTCTCTGTGTGTGTGAGAGAGAGACTCCCTGTGTGTGTGTCTTACTCGAAGTGTTGCACTGCTCAGCCTTAGAATATGGCAGCAGAACAAGAAACGGGAATACCGGGGGATATTCCTACCTAAAAAACCCTATCGGGTTAAGGACATAAGTTAAGGCGCTACAATTCCTTAACCCTTTAGGGAATCACTTCACTTAGAATTCCCATCAAGCCATAAAAGGCATGCAAATTGTAAGTTAAAGCATGAATGAAGGCATAGTCATTCATGCCTTAACTTACAAATGGATATTTGGTTGACATTTCTGCTGGTCAAGATCATTGCATATGATGTTCAGGCTTATAAAATTGGGACCCTTTATCACATCTTTCTGATATTTGTCAGAGATGATCCTGAAGATATGAGGTATAGCTTTGCCAAACTTTCATTTACACTGGTTGGACTACAAACATGTTATAGTCAGACATACATTTATAAGTTAATTGCTTATACCACCAGAACCCTTTATCTAATCCTTCTGAAAGTTGGCATAGATGGTAAAAATAAGGAGGGGTATAATCTTGCCAAGTTTCTTCCACATTATATGGGAGACAAAGAAGTTACAGTCAGGAATGTATATGAAGATTTGTGCAAAATAACATAATTCAACTGCTTATAAAATTGGTTTTTTTATCTAATCTTTCTGAGATTTGGCACACATAATGCCTTTGATTGGAGGTACATTCTCTCTAAGTTTCATCCAAGTATACTGAAAAATGTAAACGTTAAAGCCAAAAATGTTTTTCCATTGAAACCAATGGAAATCGAAAACGAAAGCAAAAACAAAAACAAAATGTTGATATTTATGAAAATGAAAATGAAATACTTAAACAAAGAAAATGAAAAAGAATAACAACATGGGTCCTTGGTGCACACCTCTATCATTTGGCCTAAAAAGCAGTTTGCTTTTCTCGGTTTGCTCTGTGAGTTTAGTTAAGCAGACTTTTGAATAATTGGCACTAAGGAATGGCAAAATTTTAGAAGAAGCTGATAACCTGTTTGCTGCCAGACCAAGGCCTTTTGTAAGTTTAAGTCATAACATGCCTCAGTTTTGCATAACATTAAATGGGTTGAAAACATGTTTTCACCAATGGTGAGTCCGTAATATTGATAATAGAGAAACATCGCCATCTTGAGGAAGATGCACCTCAATGTTTCATTTATATCTCTAATGTCAAAATACATTTGATCTTTAAGTTAAATGTATGGTTTAAAGGCATTCAAGTGGAGTAGCATTAGTCAACATATTTCACAATACAGATTCCAAATTGTTTTAAAGTATTTTAATTAAAGAATTCTGTATAGATTAAGGACAGTCCATAGGGTCTAAACATCTAGGAAAAAGATCAAATATTAAAGACAGTAAAATACTGTATTTAATTCGTGAATTAAGATTTATTTCAAACAGAAAGTTTAGCTTCAAATTGTACCTGAATAAACCATTCAAATGAATAAGTAATTATGCCTTTAAATTGTGCCTTAATGAGGAATTCAAAGTTTTATAAATCAGCGTTGGTTTAGACATTTCTTTTTAAAGTAAGTAGAACAGAGGCAGATATGGTCTCTGTTCTTCAACAACATCCTGAGAGGCATGTCACTTGTTAGGTAAAGGTAAAGTCCCTATATGAAATTATGTAAAATTAATAAAATTTAATAGAAAGTTTAGTGAATTAATAGACTCCATTGAAAGTCTATTGGATCTAGTCTTCAGTGGAGCTAATAGACTCCATTGAGTTTCATAGCGCTTCATTGAGCTAATAGACTCCATTGAATTTCAATGAGTTAGTGGGATAAGGGACAGGGCTGGTGAAAGGTTGCAGTGAACTTTGGCTCCTAGAAGCAAGAATGGGTAACGTCAAAACAACCATGAAGAAATGTGCCTGATCGGTGTTCGCAGAGATGTGAAAACTAAAACATCTTTCTTTTGTGTCATCACTTGGCAAGAGACAAACTTCATTCTGATTGCTGCCACCATGACCAGCTTGCCAATGATTGGAGAAACACCTGGCAGCCATATTACAAGACTCTCAGAAACCCTATAAAGATAATTAGAAATTGTTGACACTAAGGAAGATTTTGCATGCTATCCAGACTTGCTGAAGGGCAAAAGTCTGAAGACATGATGGGACATAGGCCCTTTTCACATGGGTGCCCCCCCTTACACATGGGTGTGAGTGGGAGGTACACCCATGGAAACGCCACAGTAGGTGTGTGGGGGATGGGTGTGCACCCGTGGGAACACCATGCGCTCCTGCGCTCCACCCACCTCTTCACCCACACACAGAGCAACAGGCACCAATGCCCAATTCTCTGTGCATGGAGATGAGTGGAGGCTCATGGAAATTCACCGACCACATATACGCTGCCCACCCATCCACCCACACACCGCAGCCCATGTGAAAAGGGCCTTAGTTTTTGTCCGAACTCTTTTTATTTTCCTACCTTATTTTCCATTTTTATTTTTGCCTAAAGCTATTTAGTCCCAGTTGGGGACTTACTTCTCTCTTTTGCTGTAGCAAAAGACATTTTATTTATTTTATTTTTCTTATTAATTTCCACCTTTAAGTTATTTTATTTTTTTTAATTCTCATATTATTTTAAAGCTATTTTAAGCATTTTACTTTTTTTATTCTTAAAAGCCATTTTAAGGCTACTTCTCTTACTTTTGCCTTAGCAAAAATATTTTATTCACTTTTTTAAGCTATTTCATTTTTTAAAATTCCTCCTCATTTTTATTTTAAAGTAATTTTTATTCATTTTTCTCATTCTTCTTATCCTTAAAAGCTGTTTTTAAGGCTACTTCTCATTGGCAAAGACATTTTTCTTTCTTTTTTATTTTAAGCTATTTTTAAAAATTCATTTTCTTATTTATTTATTTTTTACACCTACCACTTTTTAGAGGTTCCTCAACTTCTGAATAATTTTTTTCTCATTTTTATATATTTTATTTTTACTTTAACTTTCCTAACGCCTCCAGCATAGCAGCAAGCCTGCATCTCATCTTCCCCAGGCAAACGTCCGAGATCTAACCAACTTTTGGGACCTGTGTACATCTGTGTGGTGACTGTGGGTGTTTTCAGATGTTACGGGGCTGGTTGGCCCCGTACTGAAAACAACCAAATCATCCCCCGCCGGGATGACCCCGTCATGCCGTATCAGACGTGCCGAGGGATCCCAGCGAGAAATCTGGGAGGGGACGGGGCTGCGCGGCGCAACGTGCAGCCGCATGGCCCGTCCGCTCCATGCTCCCCGCCGCCCGCCCTCTGGGGAGATGGGTGGGTGGCGGGGCCAATGCGGCTGCAGCGTCTGGCTGCATTTGCCATGGCCCGGGATCCCGCCGATGATCCCGGGCCGTGGCGCCTGACCAGACGTGATATTTTTTTTGGTCCCCACTGGGGATCACTTTCACCATGCTTCCTGGGAAAGTCCCTTGGCTAGCCTGGGAAGCGTGGTTGAAAATGACCCTGGGTGGGTATTGACCATGGTGAACATCTGGCAGCCGCCAAACAGATGTTCGAGGCACAGTGACCAGAGGTGGGTATTCACCGTGGTTCACTGTGATCTCGTAACGTCTGAAATCACCCATAAAGGGCATTTTCACATAAGACAATCTCCACCCACTACCCCCAACCCCCCCACTATACATGTTACAGGGCTGCAGTGTTGCCCTATGGGTGCCCTGTAACATATATAGTGTGTGGGTGGTAGGCGGGTAATGGGTGGAGATTGTCTTGTGTGAAAATGCCCATATTCTCAAAGACTATATATAATTGCGATCAATAACTTTTTGCATGCTTTTGTAATACTTTTATAATAGTGTATAAGCCAGTTCGGCAGGGCAATAAATTGTAGCATTTAGTCATAACAACTGCCTGCTGTGACTTTTTGGTGAGGTAAATTGAGTTTTCCTGTGGCAATCCCTGACCCGTAGTGGAGTTAATTCCTGGGAGAATCTTGGGGTAATAAATTGATGGAAAATACAGGCACAGCACCACATAGTGGCAGGACAAATATATATAGATATATATATATTAACCCCGAGGGAGAGAAGAAAATTAGGAAATTAGGGGTTTTTCGTTCATCTTTGGGAATGGAAATAGGGAGCCCCTATTGGTGGTGCTGTAACTGTTGGAGTTAGGCTCTTTAAACATTTTGAATTTAGAAATTTGTAATTTTGGAATCTTATTTACAAATGTTTGAATTTTGGGGTTTAGGCTTTTTGATTTTTGGATTTTGGAATTTTAGGAGTTTGGGACTTTTTATTTTGGGATTTTTAGGAGTTTTGGGAGTTTGGGACTTTTTATTTTTGGATTTTGGACTTTTAGAGTTTTGAATATCAAGATTTTGGAATTTATGATCTTTGGATTTTTGTTTTGGGGATTTTAGAATTTATGAAGTCATAAAGGCTATGAGAACATGCAAAAGAGTCTCCCGGCAGTCCAGAATTGCAATCCTGACTGTCAGTTTAACCATAATAGATATTAAGTATGAACCCCACTAGTCTTAGGTCTAGTTGAGCATTTAGTGCACTCCTGAAGAAGCTGTTAAGTGAAACATTGAGGCATTTGTTTCTCAACCTAAGAAAATTTCACCTCCGCCATCAGAGAGAAATGATCATAATCACAATATATAAGTGAAAGCATTACAGTTCTATAGGAGATTGAAAGCTATATGAACTGTTTTCATTATAGTGAACAAGTGGACTTCATACTTTATGACTGTGGTTCATTTTCATGGTTCCTATACTGGTTTAGATGACTGTATGAATCTTATGTTTATTGGTCTTTATTAAATTTCACTTTGTAATTCTTATAGTTGCACTTTATTAATTTTTAGTACTCTGGTATAACTGCAACAACAAGCCACTACTTTGTATTGTGATTAGGGGTGTGCACCAGGCCCCCATGTTGTTTTTATTTTTGTCATTCAAAAATGTCATTTTTATTATTAATGGCAATTTCATTTTTGTTATTGTTATTGATATTGTTATTGATATCAATATTGTTATCAATATCTGTACTGTTTCAATCAAAGATTTAATTTTTGGTATCGGTATCAGTATCGATTCCCATGCACAACTAATATCTATCAAATCTAATGGAGATAGGGGAAGGGAAAAGGAAAACTATCTATTATTTATTTTTATTTAATATTTTATTTATTTAATAACTTATATCCCACTCCCTCCAGCCGAATGGCAGCTCGGGGCGGCTCACAAAATACTAGGGGTGTGCATGTCGTTTTTGTTATTACAATAACGATAACAAAAATTGTCATTTTCCTTATCATTATTGCAATAACAAAAATGACAAATAATAAGAAAAATAGAATTGAAAATGACATTTTGATTTTGATATAAAGGGAAAACACTGAAAAATGTATTTCTGGCTATAACGTTTTTGTTTCTTTTTCAATTCTGATGAAACTTGGGGAGGTTGTGCCCCCAATGGAGGGTACTATGTGTACCAAGGTTCAAACGGATTAGATAAAGAGAACTGATTTTATTATTATTATTATTATTTATTATTATTATAGCACCAGCAATGTACCTGGTGCTTTACAAATTAATTGAATAGGCACAGTCCCTGACCTAGGGCTTACAGTCTGAGAGATGGGGGGGTGGAGACAAAGGAAGGGGAACAGAGGGAGAGACAAGGTAAGCAATTGAATGTTGTGATTTAGTAAGCAATTGAATGTTGTGATTTTAAGAAAAGCTCCATACACATTCATGGCTACTTCTTTTTTATCTTCCATACAATTTGCATAAAACCTGAGTATATTATGTCCCTCCACAAGCTTAACACTCCTGCCAGTTTTCAGAAAGATTGGATAAAGGGTTCTGATGGTATAAGACATTATCATTAAATGACATTTCCAGTTGTAACATGTTTATATTCCATCCTGTTTACAGAATATTTGGCAGGACTATATCATATACCTTCCCTGTCATTGCTGCAAAATCACTGGTCAATTTGATAAAGGGATCCAATTTTATAAGCAATTGAAGTTGTCCCCTTGAAGACCATTATTCAGATAAATAGCAGCACATGCATGCCCAGTGCCTGCCTCTGACAGGCACTGCATGTGCTGCTATTTATATTTTTGGGATGCAACCCAGTTCCTTTATCCAATATTTTTGTAGTTTTGTATACTTAATGCCTTCCATTGGAGGTACAATCCCTCCAAGAGTCAGCTAAATATAATAAAAAACAAAAAAGTTACAGCTGAAAATGTGTTTTCCATTAAAACCAATGGAAAATGAAAGCAAAAACGAAAATGACAATTTGATATTTTTAAAAACAAAAATGACAGATTTAAATGAAAACAAAAGAATGAAAACGAAAACAACAGGGGCCCCTCTACAAAATACAACTATCTAATTAAGATTATCTAATCAATTGTCTAATATCTATCAAAATTATCTAATCAATTATTTTTATAACTATTCTAATCTAATCTACAAGATAATATATATTTATATCTAATCTATACTACCTATCTATGGGTGATTTCAGACGTTACGTGAACACGGTGAACCATGGTGAATACCCACCTGTGGTCACCGTGTCCCGTACGTCTGTTCGCGGCGCGCCAGATGTTGGCCACGGTCAATCCCCACATGGGGTTCGTTTGAACCACGCTTCCCGGGCTAGCCGGGGGAAGGTCCCGGGAAGCGTGGTCAGACGGACCCCGGGCCGTGGCCAAGGAAAAGTAACGTCTGGCCGCGTGCCACGGCCCGGGATCCCCGGCGGGATCCCGGGCCATGGCACGTTCGGCCGGCCGCGGCGGCCGCATTGGCCCCGCCGCCCGCCCGTCTCCTCAGAGGGTGGGCGGCGGGGTGCGTGGAGGGGGCGGGGCCGTGCGGCCACACGTTGCGCCACGCGGCCCCGGCCCCTCCCACTTTCCCCGCCGGGATCCCCCGGCACGTCTGTTGTGCCGTTACGGGGTGACCCCGGCGGGGAACGAAGCCGGTGGTCCCGGTACGGGGCCAACGGCCAGCGTCACGTCTGAAAATACCCTATATATAATGTACTGGGGGGAGAAGGGCAGAGAAAGGGAGAAGGTAAAATGTAGGGTATGAGGAAGGAAAGGTATAGGTAATACAATGAGGGCTAGGGCGGATTTTTTGTGTGCAAGCACCACAGTTCTGTAAATGCAACCTGACAAGCAGAGCTCTCTAGGGATGCATGAACAGAACGGAGTTCAGAAATTCGGTTCGGTTCGGTTTGAAATTCGAGTTCAGTTCAGAAGTTCGGTTCGTTCGACCGAACAGACCAAGTTCGGTCGAATTCCAAATTTCCAAACCAAGTTCAGCCATTCAAAACCAGGGTTTTTTGGTGTGTGTTGCCACTAGGGATGGGCGAACAGAACAGAGTTCGGAAATTTGGTTTGGTTCAGTTTTAAATTCGAGTTCAGTTTGGAAGTTCGGTTTGGTCGACCAAACAGACCGAGTTTGGTCCGAAATCCGAACTTCCGAACCATGTTCACCCATCCCATGAGCTCTCACAGAAAGAGAGAAAAAGCCTGGCCCATGATTACAAAGAGTTGCAGTGCCCTCCCCCAGAGCCCCCCTGATTGGTTGTGCGAGGCAGCAGGCATTGAGCAATCACAGAGTGCCATGAGACTGCTGGGGCCTGCTTGCGCTGCTCATTGGCCAGCGATACATCCATCAGATACTACTGAGCTGCCCTTTGTGCATGCAGAAACAGGTGTACTACCGGTTGAGGTAAGGCTGGATCTTGCCCAGATCTCCCTCTGGTTAAGGGTCCAGAGTATGTCGGAGGATAGACTCCCAAACCTGTGCCTTACAGAATCTGAGTCTTCGTGTTGCTCATTTTTGTGGCACCGAAGAATGCTCTTTCTTTTACAATTCTTGGAGCAATCTTGGAGGCATTGATGCCCCTTTCTAATTTTAAAATTAAAGCTCTCCTCAGTAGACAATTGAAGGATATAGCAACTGCCAAAGACAGGCAGCTGATTGGAAACTCAAAAGCAGCACCTCTTTATAAATATATTAAGATATATCCAGGCAGTGAACCCTATCTCACTGCCATCATTAACCCTCATCTGAGAAGGGCTCTAACGCTGCTCCTGTTTGACTTAATCCCCCTTCTAAGGTTCTGAATGCAAGGAGGAAGGGCCTCCCTCCCTCCTCTAGGGTTTGTAGCTGCTCACTAAATCAAATTGAAGACCTTCTCCATTTGTTATTTATATGCCCTCATACAGAGAAATTTCATTTGAAGTTTTTGGCTGTTCCCCTCTATAATAAAATCCATTGGCCTCCTCTTCATTTGTTACTATTTCTACTTTCTGCAAAAGACTATTCTGTGACTCACGTGATTGCCAATATGGCATTGACTTTAATCAAAAGAGGTGAACTGTCTTAGGTTTTTATACATTTTATAGTTTTAGATCTTTTGTATTTTTAAGTGTTAGATATTTTGATCTTATTTTTATGGCGAACAATGACATACCTTTATTATGTATTTTAATAAGACTTTGTTTATATTGTTTCTATATGTAGTTTTGACCAATGGTCACGACTCAAATACATTACATTACTGCTGAGCTGTTCGCCCCTCCCAACACAGGCACAGTTCAAGAGTTCAACCCTGTTTAGGGCTCCAAGATGTCTGCTCCCTCCTCCCCTCTCCATATTTTCCCTCCAACAGCCAACTGCCACAGCACTAATAATAACAACAATAACAGCATTGTTGTTTTCATTGTTGTTTTTGTTATTCCAATAACGAAAATGACAATTTTTGTTATCGTTATTGTAATAACAAAAATGACGTACACACCCCTAGTGGCTATTAAAATAACAGGAGCCCTACAATCATGGGTTATTGAGAGGAGTCCCTCTTTGTGGACAGCAGAGGTATTTAAGAGACCTGATGCATTGGCCAAAGCAGAGACAGCTTTTCAGAAATGTTCTTCAGCCTTGAAACCTAGGGCAAGTAAGGATAAGATTAAAGCCATTGCTGCATGGGCTATCTGGACTTCTGCTGAGAGCTCACAGGGGAGATCCAGGCTTTGCTAGCAGAAGTGGCTACTCTGACATTGGAAAAACAAGCTTTGGCCGAAAAACTGCAGGCATATCAAGCGCAGCAGGGTGAAATAGCTGCAAGTAAAATGGGGTTAGCAGCATAGGTAACTAACTTGACAGATCAATGTCAGTTATTGGTGCAAGAGAACAAGGAGTTAAAAGACAGGAATTGCGTTATGGAAAATAAGATGCAGGAAGCACAGGCAAGGATTAGGCCGGTGTTAAGTTCAAAGCAACAGCAGTTGAAGAAAGGGGATCATAAAGAATGTCAGAAAGTTCAAGGCCCAGCTGCAGGCTACAAAAGGTGTGGTGGCAGCTGTGACCCCAAGTGTTCCTCCACTAAAGGAAGAGTCCAATGAATGGTGTGGAGACATATGGGATGATCCTGATGCTCAGTCTACTCCTAGGAATGAAGTGATTTCTAAGGCATGTGGCTCTGAACTGTGTTCAGATCTACTTTGACCAGTAGATGTAATCATTACCAAAATTAAAAATGTTACTGTTGTAGTGCAAGGGGCTAACCCAGCCCAAACGACTACCCAACCGATAACAGAGACAATCCTACTGACTGCTACAGAAGTTAAGGCCATGGCAGCAAAGATGGGACCCGTTAATAGGGATATAGCATTGTCATGGATAGTTACGTCTGTAATGGAGGATAGATGGGGGCTGGCAGATATTAAAGCAGTGGATGCTGTTTGTGTCCAGAGAGATGAATGGATAACATTAGAGGATGCGACTAAGAATGCTGATAACTTCCATGCTTCGATAAGGGAAGCATTGTTGTCACTTTATACAGCCCAAAGTTTGAGGCATTTATTTTATGCAGAAAAACAGTGGCCTGAGGAACCAGTGGAGATGTATGTTGCTCGGGAAAAGGTGCTGGGTGGTTCAGCCTGGTGCCAACAACAACCAGATGGATTATGGGTGTTTTCAGACGTTACGGGGCCGCTTGGCCCTGTACCGAAAACAACCCTTTCATTCCCCGCCGGGGTCACCCCGTCACGCCATATCAGACATGCCGGGGGGATCCCGGCGGGGAATCTGGGAGGGAGACGTGTGGGGGGGATCCCGCCGGGGATCCCGGGCCGTGGCAACCGGCCAGACGTTACTTTTTTTTAGTCCCCGCTGGGGATCTTTTTGACCACGTTTCCCGGGACATTCCCCCGGCTAGCCCGGGAAGCGTGGTTCAAATTGACCCCATACGGGTATTGACCATGGCGAACATCTGGCAGCCGCCAAACAGACGTTCGAGTCACAGTGACCACAGGTGGGTATTCACCGTGCTTCAATGTGATCTCGTAACGTCTGAAAATACCCTATGTCTTAGCTTTCAAAAAGGCTCTGGTAGATGGATTTAATGTTCAGATCAAAAATTTAGCTGGTTCTTTGGATGCTGGGAATGATACTTATTATGAAATTCAAACTAAGATTGGCTTCTCAGTTAGCTAGAGAAATTGCCAGCAAAGTAAAAAAGAAGACCGGGAGCAAAGGAGATAGGGAAGAACCAATTCATGTAGTAAGTTTTACTAATAGTGGGCCAGTAATTAATGGGCCAAATGCACAATGGAATGCCCAAGGCTGGGGTGTAGGCCAAGGAAATAGGGGAGGAAACAATGGTGGATATGGTACTAGTGAGACAGAATTGAAATCTGGTAACCTTGATCAGAGAATAAGTTTCCTATGGGCTATCTAAATCTTTGAAATGTAAATTGGGCTCTTTAGAGATTAAACTTTAGGGATGGGCGAACAGATCGCGGTTCGGGTTCAGCCGTTCGGTTCGGCTGCGTTCGGTTCGTCCATTCGGTTCGGCCGTTCGGTTCGGCTGCGTTTGGTTCATCCGTTCGGTTAGTTCGCTGGGTTCGGGTTCGGCTGTTCTGTTCGGCCGTTCTGTTCGGCTGTTCGGGAAATGTTATGGGTGGGTTTTTTGTTTTTTATATGGTTTATTGGTTTTTTATTGGGTTTTATATGGTTTTCTTTTGTTTTTTATTTGTTTTTTTTGTTTTTATATGGGGTTTTTTAATTTTATTTTTTTATCTAATAAATATATATATATATCTACACTAAATCTAACTGCTATTAACTATTGTAAATGCTATGAACTAAATGGATTATCTAATAAGTACACAGGCCTACTCCTACAAACACTAAAACTAAATCACTAACGCTATCTCTATCACTAAGCTAACTCCTACAACTCTCT
>QEPC01005272.1:1512492-1531518 GCA_003113815.1 Sphenodon punctatus
AAGCCAAGTACGTGCACTTGAGACCTCGCATCTTCATGAATGTTAGACCCCTTGTCTCTCCCTCTGTTCCCCTTCCTAAGTCTCTCCCCCAGCTCCTGTCTCTCAGATTGTAAGCCCTAGGGGCAGGGACCCTGTCTATTTTATTACTTTGTAAAGTGCCAGGTACACTGCTGGTGCTATATAAATGTTTGTTAATAATAATAATAATAAAGGATCCAGCAGCTACCTCAACCCACAGTCTGCCCACACAGTGCCCCCTCCCCCACACCATACAGTTGTGAGTGGATCACCCAATGCTCTAGGTTGCTGCCCACAGCACTATGGCATTGCCCGGGGCAACTCCTAGCCAAGAGAGGAACTTCAGCGACCATCCACAAAGCAGACGGGGACAATAGCCCTGCATGGGTGCTGTCTGTCTGAAGACACCCATAGAAACTAAAACTGTTTTTTTTACAGACATTCCTAGAAAATCTTTCCAACTGAGCAGACCGGTTTCTGAACTAGACATGCACTTAAGAGTATATTAAAAAGTTGGAACAGGCCTTTGTCTAATGGAGACTCTGATGTGTTTCAATAAGAAAAGAAGAACATAAACTCACACAAACCCCAATTTTTTCCTATCAGATAAAATTAGAACTTTGAAATGTATATTGTATATGGTCCACTCAGCAAGTGACGCTGAAATAAATGGGGCTTGTACTAGTGGAGTTTGTTGAGAACTAGGCTGGTCCAGTGCATTTCCTAGTGTTTTAACATTTGTTTGGGGAATATATATATATACAATACATTTGCAATTTTTTAATCCATAAACTTTAATTCTTTATAGTTTTTGTCTGCCCATTTTAAAGCAAAGGAACATCAGAACTGCCTAATACTCAAGCACCTTTATAGAAATAAGCAAAATGTTGTGTTCTGTCATTTGTGATAGAGGTGAGCAACAGGAAACGGATGTAAGGAGCTGCCTAACTGAGTCAGACCAATGGTTCAACTTTCTTAGCCCAGTATTGTCACAATCTGACATGGCAGCAGGCTTCAAATTCAGCTCTCTAGGATCTCCGGCAGAGGCCTCACCCAAGCATGCTACTTGAGACCTCCAGGATCCCCAGTAGACACCTCGCCCAGGCATGCTACCAGAGATCCCAAATTGGAGATGACACTGCCAGGAATTGAACTTGGGACCTTATACATGCAAAGCATGTGCTCTACCACCTGAGCCCACCCATAACACCATTATGACTTGCTGTGTACTTCTGTGAAGTGACCAAAGGTGGCCATTGTTGGAGACAAGCTGCTGGGCTCAATGGACCATTGGTGTGACCCATTATGGCACTTTTAATGTTCTTATGACACTCTTCATTTTACAATAAAATCTGAATCATGAGGGGGGGAGGGAAGAAATGATTCACTGAGAAACACAAGCATTTTGATCTTAATTTTTATACAAAAGGACAGGGGTGAGCAAACTGGTATCAGGCTCTTGGGCTTCAGGTAATTGTGGCTCTCAGCAGGGATGATCTTGGACCACATGCTACCTTAATGACCTTGTTCTTATTTCATTGCACATGAATCTCAGTAGCTGAATTGCAGCTGTTTGGCAGAATCTCAACAGCTAGAGTAACACCTGCTCCATAAGCCAATCGTGAGGAGAGGTCTGCAAGTGCATAGATGTGTGTGTGCAATGTGGCTCTTGGCCATATGAAGACTTGTGTTTGGGAACTTTGCCCATCCCAGCAATAGGAGAAAAAGCAAACTTCACCTCTTGGCAAGGAAGGGAAAAGAATAGGTCTGCACTGCAAATAACTATCTGACTTCTGTGCCCCATGTAGAGTACCTAGTAAAATCAGTGGAAATGCTATGACAGGAGTGCAACTTATGCAGTAGAGAACAGTAGTACAAGTTAAAGAGGAATGTTTTGCCTTTAACCAAGAAACAAACGCTAGTGCTCCTGTTTCTTTTAGAAATATGAAACCAACATATACATTTCCCTAAAGGTGACTGTAACTATTTTTTCACATTAATTTATTAAACTTTTTGTGTTAAGATGTATGAAATTTTATTACATTCCCTTTCCTTGATTAGAAAGTTTTCATGTAAGACTAATTGTGTAATTATAAACTTTGAAATAAATTTTCCATTTATCACATTAATCTTATTTTATGTGCATTACAAAGTTAACCACATCATAGAAAATAAGATTGTTTTTCTAGTCTCTTATTTATGACCTTTCAGTCTATTTGAGCAATAAATCACTATAGCTGAAGTCCCATTGAAGTATTTTTATGTTTACAGAAGCGGTGTGCTTTTACAGCTTCCGAATAAAAGCTGTAGACACAAGACAGAATAAAATATATAGTCAGTCAGATTTCTTTATGACAAATCCTGCTTATAATAAACTCCCATTTATAACTATGCCAATTTCAAGAACCATTTCTTTCAATTCTACATTACCAAGTCCACTTATAGTGAACACCCTGATATAACAAAACCTGGTCACATGGAGGTCCATTATATTGAAGGTATACTGTATTGGATAAGTGGTATAAGTGCTATTTATTCTATATAGTGCTCTATGATCTTTATATATCTATATTATAGAAACAGGAGCAGCTGTATCGTGTGGATTGCACTATTATACTCACAAATATTCTAATCATTATAAAATCAGAATGGTAAGTCCTATCCGTGTGAAACTTGGTAGGAATGGTCACTTGAAAGAGGTGTGCAATGTGTCCAAATTTCAAGAAGATCCATTAAAAATAAGTCAGCGATAGCAACTTGAAATTTGGAGGGAAAAGCAGAAATTTTCTGTTTAACTTTTGCAACTTGCGTGCGCCTGTGTAGCTAAGACAAGAAGCAGTATTAAGGGAGTTATAGGTGTTCTGGAGATCACGTCAGGCCCATTTTGGTTTCCTGTGAAGAGTTTTTTTTAATTTGGAGTTGTAATGGATGTGGCAAAGTACTCCTGCACAATTGGGTGTGAGTGACAAAAAATTCAGAGAGAGTGTGTTTGCTGTGTTGGTCCAAAAAATAGGTCATAGAGCCAAAGTAGTGTAGGGATATCTTTTATTGGACCAACTTAGGTTGGTGGAGGTTTGCAAGCTTTCGGACCTCACAGAACCCTTTGTCAGGCAAGTCAGAAATCCAAGCTATACACTGAGCAAAGCGAGGCACATGGGTTATATGCAGAGGCTGTGGAGCATTACATCATGGGAGGGTAAGGACAGAAAAAATTCAGAAGCAGCTTCCCTTCTGCCAGTTTCACTGACTTTCTGTTATGTGAGGAACTGTCGGGTTTAGTGTTGCATGCATACAAAAATAGTTCAGATGACTCTGCAAGTGGGAAGAGAAGTATAAAAGCAGATGGCTCTGTAAATGCAAACATAGGTATAAATGTGGTGCAGATGGTATGGACAAGTCAGGGAAAGTACTCATATAAAGTTACAAAAGTATCAAAATGTCATGAAAGTAGAAAAACCTTATGAAAGTACCAAAAAGTCACAGAAATGTTCCATTTGATCTGAGAGGATAAAACATACAGGGAGGGCATGGTGAGGGGGGAGGGAGGGGGGAAACTCCAGATGCAGGGAGAGGCACAGAGAGTTGGGGCAAAGCAGGTGTGTGGATGGGAGACTTCAGGGAGCAGGGAGGCTCAGGACTAGAGGACAATGCGGGCGGGTGGAAATTTGAGATCCCAGTCCTCCTGTGTGCTGGATGTGCTGGGGAAGGGGGCAGTGAGGGCAGATGTGGGAATCTTATTTATTTTATTTTATTTTATTTATTCAAACGTCTATCCGCCCTTCCCTCCAAGATGCTCAGGTTGTGGCACTGGTGAGTGCAAACACAGATGGGAGCAGAAGGTGGGGGCATATGTGTGGGGCTGGAGGGATGGGAGTTTGGAATAGATGACAGTGGTGAATGGCATCTGTACCACGTGGGTGAAGGTGAAGTAAGGAGATAGGTAGCCGGGGTGGCAGCATCTGTGTGGGACTGGACAGGTGAGGGAATCTATGTGGGGCCAGGCAGGTGGATGGGGATGGGAAGGGGCAGCAAGGGTGTGAGAATCTGTGCAAGAATGGACGGATAGCGGTACATATGTGCAGGGCCAGTGAGGGATGGGTTGGGAATAGGCAGGCTGGGTGGATGGTAGCAGGAGGGGTGAGGACATCTGTTCAGGGCTAGGCTGGTGGGAGAGGGGTCTAGGAATGGGCCACAGTGGTCAGGGGAATTTGTGCCAATCTGGGTGAATTGGGCTAACAGCAGGAGAGGTTGGGGCATTTGTGCAGGCCAGGTGGGTGGGTGGGGCTAGGAGAGGAGGCATCTGTTCAGGGTCGGGATGGATAAGAGATGGGATGGACAGCAGAGGTGGATGCAGCTGTGCAGGGCTGGGTGGATGAGGGGGATCAGTATGGGGAAAATGGAAGGATGAGGGGGGCATCTATGGCCCACGTTGGCACTGTGGTAGAAGGAGGAATTTAGTGCATTCCCATTTCAAAAACCAGGAAAATGTTTAGACCAAAAACCCTATGATTTAACAGAAAAGCAAAGATTAACAAACATGAGCTCCAAAAAGCATGTAAATTGCAAGTTAAGGCCTCACACTCCATGTAAGCAATAAAGATGTACAGTTTCACATACTGTGTTCACTTATAACTTAGGCTCCATGTAACCATGCTGTACCTTGGTCTTTCATTCCCAGTCCTCTTCCTCTGCAGTTTGGGGACAACACTGAAGCTGGGGACAGTAGGGAGGCAGGGGGAAGCTTACTCAACTCAGTATTACCCAACCCCAATTCCAGTCTTACAGTGTGAGACTGCATTGGGGCAGGAAGCAGCAAAAAGTGTAGGGAAGGAAGTGGCTCCCCAGCCCAGAATGGGGTGGGACTCAGCAACCACCACTCTCCAGTTTGAGGGGAGACACCAACCAAATGTGCCCGCAGCCAGAGAGCCCACCCACATGCCCTGGCCACAGTGCACATTTTGGAGAAGGCTGCACATGTGCAGAATGGCCCAGTGGCCATTTTGTGCATGAGCAATTTTTATTATTTATTTAAACCAAACCGCAATGGGGGTTTGGTTTATTTAAACCAAACTGCAATTGGTTTATTTAAACCAAACTGCAAATTTATTTATAATAAAATTTGTATGCCGCCCCCTCCTGCTAAAAGCATCTCAGGGCGGCTAACAACATATTAAAACAATTTAAAACAGTAATAATAGGATTTAAAACACTATTAAAACAAAATATAAAAACAACATACCTTCCACCCTAACCCAACCCCATCCACCTCCTCTCCCTCAGGAAAAGCACGTTGGAACAACCAGGTTTTACATTGTCTACGGAAAGAGGGGAGGTTGGTAATCAGGCAGACCTCTAACGGGAGGGAGTTCCACAACCGCATTGCAGCCACAGAGAACACCTCCGGAAGGTCGACACCCAAGAAACCCGGGGGACCTCGAGGAGGGTGCCCCCGGCCGACCGCAGGGGCCAATCCAGGTCCCGGAGGGTGAGGTGGTCCCAGGCAGTTCAGGGCTTTAAAGGTCAACACGAACACCTTGAATTGGGCCTGGAAGACTATAGGCAGCCAGTGCAGAGAAAGAAGCACTGGTGTAATAAGCTCGCGTTGACTAGTCCCCATTAGGAGATGAGCTGCCGCATTCTGAACCAGCTGCAGCCTCCAAACTAGCACCAAGGGTAGCTCCATGTAGAGTGCGTTACAGTACTCTAATCCTGAGGTAGTAAAAGCATGGACGATCGTGGCTAGGTCAGAGTCCGAGACATATGGCCAAAGCCGACGCACCAGATGTAATTGGTGAAATGCCCCTTTCACCACAGCCGCCACCTAGGTATCCAGGTGGAGCTACGGATCCAGGAGCACCCCCAGACTCCGAACCTGAGATACCAGGGCAGGACGGACCCCATCAACGATCGGAACCACCACTCCCCCGGCCTTCCCCATGACCATCACCTCCATCTTGTTGGGATTTAACTTCAGATGGCTCACCCTCATCCAATCCCCCACAGCTGCCAAGCACCAGGTAAGCACTGAGACTGCTGGGCCTGAGTCAGATGAAAATGAGAGTAAAGCTGGGTGTCATCAGCATACTGATGAGACCGTACGCCAAACTCCCTAACAACCTCCCACAAAAGCTGCATGTACACATTGAACAAGAGAGGGGGCAAGATAGAACCTTGCGGGACTCCACACATGAGGCCCCAGGGAGAAGATGAAAAATCACCCAGGACCACACGCTGGACTCTCCCAGCCAGGAAGGAGCGTAACCACTCAAGAACAGTCCCGCCAATCCCTGCCCAGTCCCGTAGCCGAGTCACCAACAACTCATGGTCAACGGTATCAAATACAGCCAAGAGTTGTGGAATCTACTGCCAGAGGCTGTGGTAAGAGCCAGTACTATAGCTCAGTTTAAAAGAGGTTTGGACAAGTTTCTGGAAGATAGGTCCATTAGCAGCTATTAGCCAGACAGGAACAGGGAACATGACGGGATCTGAGGGAAAACAACAGGGAATGGATCCCCCATTGTGACCTGTTGGGTGCTTCTCCCAAGCCACCATGATTGGCCACTGTTGGAGACAGGCAGTCCGGCACCCTGCCCTCCCCCAGGGAGGTGTTGACAATCCCCGCCAGCAGTGGCCCTAATGTCTCCCGACTGACCTTGACCAGCCAGGATGGGCATGGGTCTAATTCACAATAAGTGGCTCAAACAGACTCCAGGGCATCCCCCGCATCTGAGGGCGACACATTCCGAAATTCATCCCACAAAACAGGACACGGCCTCTGGTTGACCTAGTGCTAAAAGTGTTGCGTCAAAACTGGTGGATCTGAGCGATTTTATCTGAAAAAAAGTCCACAAACAAATCACAGCAGGCATTCGGTGACTCTAAATCCAGGCGGAGGGAGACTGGACTGACCAGTCCCCTCACCACTCGGAAAAGTTCCGCCAGACATGACTTAGCAGATGCAATGAGGGCAGCAAAGAAAACTTTCTTTGCTGCCTGCACCACCATGTCATAGGTACGTAACCAGACTCTATGCCGCAATCTGTCAACTCCAGCACGCGAGTGACGCCACCGTCGCTCTAACCACCGCCCTTCCTGCTTCATTCGCCGCAGCTCCTCCATATACCACAGAGACCTGCATTGCTTGCGGTTTGGGAACGGTCGCCTGGGAGCCACCTGGTCAATGGCCTCCACCAACATGGAATTCCACATGGTCACGAGGTCATCGAGATCAGAGGATACATCCCCTAGAGCAGTCTGCAACCTTCTAATTTCCATAAGCCGTCGGGGGCGAACCATCCTAATTGGTTCTTCACCCTCCCGGGGGCTGACATGTGCCAGGATACCAGCCTGGAGGAGATAATTATCCATCCATGATAAGGGTTCCGCTGACACCTCCCCCATTAATGGATCCCCCGCCTCAAGGCCTGTGCAAAACATTATGTCTAGGGTATGTCCCCCAATGTGTGTGGGGTCCACCATCCTCTGAGACAGGCCCATGGTTGCCATGAACTCACGCTCTGCTCCTCCAAGACTGGCGTCGGCATGGATATTGAAGTCCTGCAGGACTATCACCCAGTGTCAGGGCTGGGTCTTGAACCCCCAGCTCTGCAGGATTGAGGAGCGCTGCCTTAACAGCTAGTGTTAACAGCCCACTATTTGTTCCTGTGTCTTCCTTCGTGTCTCCACCCCCTGTGTTGCCATGCTCTTCCCCAGCTGTGCCCTTTTCCCCCTAGCCTTGCCTCCCAGCTTCCTGATTGGCCACAAGGTAGCATTTAAACCATAGGGTGGCCACAGGAAACTGTGGGAGCAGCTGCTCTTACCCCTTGTGTGTAAATCCCTGTGTGATGTCTTGTGCATCCCCTTTTCCTCCTTCTGTCAGTAGGTCTCCCCTGTTGCTCTGTTCCCTGTGACTCTGTGTCTCCCCCGTTGCTCTGTTCCCTGTGACTCTGTGCTTTCTGCTAGGGCACTTCCCCAGAGCTCTGTTCCCCCATTGCTCTGTTCCCTGTGACTCTGTGTCTCCCCTGTTGCTCTGTTCCCTGTGACTCTGTGTCTCCCCTGTTGCTCTGTTCCCTGTGACTCTGTGTCTCCCCCATTGCTCTGTTCCCTGTGGCTCTGTGCTTTCCGCTAGGGTGCTTCCCCGGAGCTCTGTTCCCCCATTGCTCTGTGCTTCTCCGGAGCTCTGTTCCCCCATTGCCTTCCTCGTGGTCTTGCGTTTCCCATCACCGGTGTTCCTCTTAGTGTGGCTGGGTCTTGCTCTCCCTTAGCGGTGTCTTGCCTTGCCTCACCTCTCTATAGTGGGTGTTCCTTCCTTTCCTTGCCTTTCCCCTCATGCTGTCCTTAACTCGCTTCTCCCTGGCTTGCATCCCCTCTGATGATCTCGGAACCTCTCTGTCCCTTCCCCCTTGGGACCCTTTTCTCTTTCCTTTCTGTAGCCTCAATGATGAGCCGTGCACTCTGAGGCCGGGTTCCCCGGCTGGTAAGACGAGAACTGTCTTGAAACACCCAAGAGACTGGCTGAGAGGTTTTTCCTTCCTGATGTCTTTCTTATCTGGGTTCCTTGGGCCCTTCCTACAGTTACACCCCTCCAGGTATAGGTGCCCTCATCCCCTTTCTCCTGCTAGCGTAGGTTCCTTTCCCCCTCTTCCCCTGACACTCAGGGAGACCGAAAGACCACCCCCGACACCAGCTCAGTCAGTGCAGATAGGGAAGCTGCCATACAGGTGGGTGCCCGGTATATCAGTAGTATCCCTAATTTGTCTCCGGCCAAATCCAACACCAAATGCAGGCCCTCTATCCCCATGATGGTTTGCAGAGGAAATCTCCTCACAGACGTATCCTTAAAAACAATAGCTACACTGCGTGCCCCCCCCCCCCCCCCCAGCCAAGGCTGATCCTGCACAGAGTACCCAGCGGGACAACGTCCGCCAATATAGGCCCCGACTAATTGTCCAGCCAGGTCTCTGATACATGCGAGGTCGGCTGCCTAGTCCAGGATCATCTCCCAGACTACAGTTGATTTATTGGCCACCAACCTTGCATTCAGCAGCAGTAACCCAAGGCTGGGGGCCCTCTGATCCCAAATCACCTCACCGTCTGCCTGGGGGTTAGTAAGCAGGACAGGAATATAACATCTGTCCCGCCTCACAGCTCTAATTTGCCTCCCAGAGGGACCATAATTCCCCTGGTTTGGTATGAATTAATCCGTAGCTGCTCGTTATGAGCAGTTACAGATTTAATCCAAATCCAAATGCCCACCCCTACTGATTACATGGCATATGAATTAAGGTGGAGGTCTTAACTTGCAATGCTTTGGAGTCCAAGTTCATTAATCTTGGCCTTAACTACTGTTTCACCTTAGATTTTTGGTCTATGAATATAAATATAAATATATAGAAAGAGATACTGTGTCTATGAATTTAATATATTTTCTATATTATATACAGAATATAGAATGGATAGCTTATGAAGACATAAATAAAATATTTCTATCGAGGGACAGTAATGGCTATTAGCCAATTAGGTTGGGGGATTAACTTCTGATTGTCGGGAGCTAAAAGTGAACAGTAGGAAATTAATCTCTCCATTATTACCTGTTGGGTATTTCTCCGAAGCAACCAAAAATGGCCACTGTCAGAGACAGAATGCTGAGCTAAATGGACCGTTGGTCTGACCCAGTACAGTATGTCTTATGTTCTTATCTTTGAAGCAGGTCTCCTTCTTGTCTCTCCACTCTATAGTAGAGGTGAATACCAGGACATAGATCTGAACTCCATGGCATCAGAGGCATCTCCCATCAGGTGAGTTCTATTTCTCTTAGGCCCAGTGTCTAGAGAAGATATCTGGTCAACCTTTGAAGCAGTTCTCCTTTCTTCTTTTGTACTGGACACTAAAGGTAACAGCAAAATCAGTGATACCACCTCCTTCTATAACAGTATTAAGCCTTCTCCCACTTGTTATATTGGGACCACCAAGTCCATCAATATGGAAGTCTATACAATATATTGGCAAAGATCAAGAAGATGAGGCTTTCGTTAGTACTGGATAGATTACTCAATCAAAAGCAAATGCAGGTGGGACTATTTATTTATTTACTTACTTACTTACATTTATACCCCGCCCTTCCATGAAGGCTGAGGGTGGCAGATAGAGAATGACCTGCCTAAAACCTGAGAAGTGGCTTCTTGTCATGTCAGAGACTAGTCTGGGACTAAGAAACTAATTTATAAAGAAAATAAAGGGAAAAAAGCAAATTTTGATGGAAACAAAATTAAGTGAAGAAATAAAGAATTATTTTACTAAGAAAATAAAATACAGAAAAGACCTCAGTAAAGGTAGTGGAATGGACACCACAAATATTTTGCTCAGTTGTGAGTAGTTAGAAAAAACTAAGGGTAAAAATACATGCACAAGTGGCGGGGCGATGGCCCAATCTGGCCTGTGGAGGAAAATCACGGCAGATATGGGCCATTTTTAAATGGAGTGCACCCCTCCCCCCCAGCAGCGGTCTGTGGTCATGTCACTGTGGGGGTGGTGCACGGGTGGGTGCAGATGGGCACACACCCATCTCCCTGCACAGAGCAACCTGCGTTTTCGCCAGTTGCTCTGTGCAGGGGCGGTGGGTAAAGGTGGGAGAAGGTGTGTATTTCGTGGGAGTATGCATGCACGCACACCCACCCACATGCCATCACTTTCAAATAGAACACACCCACCCACATCCACTGTGTGGGCATGAGTGGGTGCATCTCATGTAAAAACGTCCATGGTTTGAACTGAGTTGGGCTCAGAATGTTTGACCAGGATAGCAAAAGAGGCCTTTTTTATATGGACAGAAGTGGGTAGGGGGATGGGTGTTTGGCCACGGTGGGTGAAGGTGTGTCCAGTCACATGAACACCCCTCCCCCCACCTACACCCATCTCTACCAGAGGTCCCCGTGGGTGGAGATGGGTGTAAGTGGGTGTGCTTCAAAAGCGCTCATGCTAGGGATGGGCGAACAGAACAGAGTTCGGAAATTCGGTTCGGTTCAGTTTGAAATTCGAGTTCGGAAATTCGGTTCAGTTCAGTTCGGTTTGAAATTCGAGTTCGGTTCAGAAGTTCAGTTCGGTCGACCGAACAGACCGAGTTCAGTTGACTTCTGAACCAAGTTCGGCCATTCAAAAAACAGTTTTTTTGGTGTGTGTTGCCACTAGGGATGGGCGAACAGAACAGAGTTCAGAAATTCGGTTCGGTTTGAAATTCGAGTTCGGTTCAGAAGTTCAGTTCGGTCAACCGAACAGACCGAGTTCCGTATGAACTCCGAACTTCCGAACCGCGCTCGCCCATTCCTAACTCATGCACAAACACCCACCTCCCGTGGTTTACACGGGCGCACACCCGGTGCACACCTATCCACCCACCCACCGCTGGCCGTTTACATGGACCGCCGGTACACCGAGCGGGGAGGGGACGTCTGTGTAAAAATGGCCAGAATGTGCGGCTGGCCATCCCTGCCCCCATGCTGAGTTTAACACCCAACCTCCCACCATGACGGACAGCAATGGTGGCCAATGACAGCCAGCCATGGTGGCCCCCACCTGGACTAGATTAGCAGTCCAAGAACAAATGTGACAGCCCTCTGTGGCCTGCTTTGGCCTGGTTGGGCAGGCCTTAGCCCTGACTGTAACCTCGGAGATTTTCTAGCTGCCAACACAGCCCAGGGCAATCCCTGGCCCACATCTGGAAGCTCCTACACAGACATGCAGATGAGGTTTAGTCCAAAGTGGGCCACAATGGGCCACAGCGAGACACTGTCACATCTGTTTTTACCCTAAGTGACAGTTAGGACCATACATTTATATTTTCTCAAGGGTGTTTGATGTATATGCACAATTCCCCACAAATGCATCTGCCACCTTCTTTCCATTTTTTCTTTACTACCTTTTTCTCTGTTTTCTCTGTTTCTCATTTGCTCTCTTTCACTTTCTCATCTGATTTCCAACTATTGATCAATTACCACATTAACTGTATTTGTTGCTTTTTTAGCCTTGTTTTCACTCAGTACTGATTTTTTCAATTTTTCAATCTGTGTTTTCTTATTCTCTTTTTCACCACTTTATTTTCTCATTACTGCTTATTCACCTCCCTCCTTCCAATCTGGTTATACATAAAAGAAATGAGTGATTTCTCAGCAAATTTCACTGAAACTCTCACTACATTCCATTCACCTCTATTGATTCCTTGGTCTCTACATTTAATTCCACTGCTTTGACTACATTTTTTTTCTCTGTTCCTTTCATGTTTAACTAATTCAAAACTCTGGTTCTTATTTCATACCCATTTCTTCCACTTCTGCTCTTGAATTACCTTTGGAGAAGATCCAGAAACCATACCAACTTCTTCCACTACAAAATTAATTCAATGTTTCTCACTCTGTGACAGTGATCCCCAACCTACCTCCTTGCTAAGGACATTTTGTGCACACTCGTATCTCTCTAGGTGGAATCAAATAAGATGATAGCCCACATTAGCCTTCACCAAGCATGTCCTCGTGTGCCCTTCCCAGGTACTGCACACTTAGCCCTGAATGTGTCCCGTGTTTAAAATAAAATGACCTTAGTTGTAAGTAATGATCTTTTCAACTTGCTTAAAAAGGAATAACTTTATATTTGAAGTCCTATTTTTATAGTGTGGTGTAACAGCTAAGTGCGCACAAAGACTATTCTTCTGGAAACTTCTGTAACTTTTTAGGAACCAAGTAACTTTTACATTGTTTATGACTACCTAGCACTGTAGATCTGGATTCCTACCTAAAACAGTCAACCCTGTCAAAATCTACTCGGAATACTACTGAGAAGGAAAGGTAGGAGCAAAGTGCTTTTTGGATAGTCGCTGCACATTGAGCTTGGGATTTCAATGTATTGTATACAATGACTCCCAGGTCCTTTTCCTGAGTGGTAATGGTAACTCCTAATTTAGAACGCAGCACCGTGTACATATAGTACATTGTATACATAATACATTGTACATATAGTGTGGGTTATTTTTCTCTATGTGCATCACTTTGCACTTGTCACGTCTGAAAATACCCCCTATGTAAAGTGGCTCATCCTTATCAACATGCTTGCTCACAGCCTCAAAAATTCCAATAGATTAGTGAGGCACGACTTCCCTTTGCTAAATCCATGTTGACTCTTCCCCATTAACCCATGTTTATCAATTTTCCCCATGATTCTGTTTTTAATAAGAGTTTCCAGTTTTGCCCAGCCTCACTGGTCTGTTGTTTCCAGGATTGCCTCTGGAGCCCTTTTAAAATATTGGTGTCACATTTGCTACCCTCCAGTGGCAGATTTTAGTAATAGGTTAGAAATTACCATTTGTACATCTGCAATTTCAGATTTGAGTTCCTTCAGAACTTTGGGGTATAAACCATACGGTCCCGGTGATTTGTTACTATTTAGTTTGTCAATTTGCTCTAGAACCTCTTCCAGAGTCACATTGATCTGTGACAGCTGTTCTGATTCATCGCCTACAAAGAATAGTTCTGGCATGGATATCTCCCCAGCATCCTCTGCAGTGAAGACCAAAGCAAAGAATTCATTCAGCTTCTCTGCTATGGCCTTATCCTCCCTGAGTGCCCCTTTTATACCCTGATCATCTAATGGCCCAACTGTTTCTCTAGCAGGCCTCTTGCTTCTGATGTATTCTAACTAGTTAGAAACTTCTAACTAGTTTCCTCATATTAGCATAGTCTCCCTTTTTAAAGTTAAATGTTACTGCAGTAGTTTTATTTACCATTTTCCCTCCAGTAATTATGTCAGATTTCATTATATTATGATCAATATTGCCAAGTGACTCCACCACCATTACCCCTTGCAACAAGTTCTGTGCTCCTCTTACAACTAGATGTAAAGTAGGGCCTCATGTCATTGGTTCCAGGACCAGCTGCTACAAGAAGCAGTCATTTATGGCATCTAGAAACTTTATCTCCATATCACATGGGAAGAGACATTTACCCAGTCAATATTAGGATGATTGAAATCACCCATTTTTATTGTGTTACCGCTTTTAGTAGCCTGTCTAATCTCCACTAGCATTTCATAATCAGTTTTGCCATCCTGGTCAGGGGAGCAATAGTATATATAGCCCCACTGCTATACACTTCCCCAGTACATTGGAAGTGATTCCAGAGTACAGTTCCCTTCATGTAAAATTTGAATCCTACTTGACTCAATGCTCACTTGAATATATAGAGCCACCCCACCACCAGCATGATCTACTTGGTCATTTTAATATATTTTGTACCCTAGTATTACTGTGTCCCATTGGTTATCCTCATTCCACCACGTCGTTGAGATGCCTATTATGTCTAGTTCTTCATTTAGTGCCATACCCTCTAATTCTCCCATCTTACTTTTTAGACTTCTAGTATTTGCATTATTAGAGCGTGGGCGTGCTCTAATAGTTAAGGTGTGGAGCACACTACATTATAAAGCCCCAACTTTCTATTTGTTCTAAAATCAGCATGATCAAAGTTAGGATTGTGAAATTTGTTGTGGAGTATCACTGGCCTACATGAGTTTTGCTGTGAACATTTCAGCTGATTCCATTGGATAAAAGCTGAGATATCGCAGTTTGAAAACTGCACTTTCAAGCCTGATTTTTTATTTAGTTAGACCGTCTTGATCTCGGCAGGGTAGAGGGGTTGAGTGTTGCTGGGGAGGATGATTTAGCCTTTTAGAAAATTAAAGGCTAAGTCCGCACAAGCAGGGACTGCGGGGGGGGGGGGAAATTTTTAAAGCCAGGGTGGGGGGGTACCCCCCCTTCCACCCGCACAGTCTGGGAGGAGGGTGGTTTTTTGTGTTTTTTCCAATTGATTTCAATGGGGACAGTTCCCCATTGAAATCAATGGAACAAATTCAGTACCGGTAAACCGGTACACAAACCCGGCAATCAGTTTAAAAATCCAGTAACCGGTAAATCCGGTAGCCGGTATTTGACCCGATGTCCCACCCCTAGGCCTCAGTACTCGCCATTAACAACCAAGACAGGCACAGGTTGAAGGCACACGTGGTGGGTCTCAATGATCCCAACAATGCACAGACATCCTCATCATCAACCTGGGGAATACAGTCCCTACAGACTCCATGGTTCTCCATGTCAAAAGGCCCAATGAGTCCTTCCCAGAGTCCTTCTATCTTCTCCACAAAGAACATAGAAAATTCCTCACAGCACTCTATTGAAGAAACTGTAGATGGATTGAGACAGCCTGGATTCACCAGGTTGCGCATCACCTGAAGCAGTTGCACTGATCTGTTCCTGCAGCATCTATGTCTGAGGACAAGCACAAGTACTTGGCCTCAGTAATAGCTTTTCTGTACACCTGCATAAACTCATTGTACAGCTGAAGACCAGCCTCCAGGTGGGTCCACAAGAATCTCCTCTCCAATCTATGCCCAGCTTCTTTAAGTCCACCAGATCGCACAGTCTAAAGACTGTCAAGACAATCAGGGTCCACTGAGAAACCAGGGAATCAAGGATTCCCTTGTAACAGGGCAGAGACCCAGAGTGTTAATGGCCCCTTAAGAGCAGGGGCTAACAGAGCTGTGGGTGCAGCCAGTATTAGTAGCTCACACCTAAATTGCAGCAGCTGTGTCTGGTCATGGCTGAGCAAACCCAGACAGACTGAAAGGGCAAAGAAGGTTCTGTCTGAAGAAAGCTGATAACTGGGAAGGACACAGACAAAAGAGGGGCTTCATGGAAGCCCTAGCCTCACCCAGAGGGATTACCTGATCAGGGAAGTCTTTGCAGAAGTTGTTGGGCTGTCAGGAGCTGAGAAACAGAGTCTGCTGTGGAAGCAGTTAACAGAGAGACTTTGGAATACAGTCTGAACTGGGAGGCCTGACTGAGAGACTTGGGGAAGCCAGAAGGATGGACTGGTTCAGAGAACACTGGGTGTTTTCAGACGTGACGGGGCCAATTGGCCCCATCACAAAATCAATGAATTGATCCCCCACCGGGATGACCCGTCACACCCTAACAGATGTGCCGGGGGATCCCGGCGGGGAGGGGGCGGGGCTGCCCCCTCCAAGCTCCCCGCCGCCCACCCTCTGGGGAGATGGGCAGCTGCCGCAGCCAGTGCTGCCGCAGCACTCGCCCGCTATGGCCACGGGCCGGAATCCCTGCAGGGATTCCGGGCCATGGCTGCCATTCAGATGTGATGGCAGGGGTCACCACGGCGGGGAATCGCCTTCACCACGCGACGGCCTCTGGTCCCGCCGATTCTGCCCCTCGCATGGTGAATGTGATTCCCCATCGTGGTAACATCTGGGGGGAACATCCATTCCCCCCCACAGATGTTACGTGGTCCAAGCCACCACAGGGAATTGACTGTGGTTGACATTGACCACGTAACGTCTGAAAATACCCACTGTGTAAGTAATCGTCATGGGGCTTATTCCTAGCTCTGACATGGACTGATTCCTTGCTGGAGGATACATAGACTGTAAATAGCAGACTGCAACACTGTCATGATAGAATTGAGACTGTGAAATAAATAACTTGAAAATAGCTGATTCCCATGCGTGCGTGTGGATCACTGAGCACAGATGCTGCAGGGACTTAGCCTAGGAGAGGTTCATAGTATCACACTTCTCTAACAGCTGAAAATAGCCATTGATGAGCCTGTTAACCCCCTGGTTGGAAGGAGCAGATGTATTAACTCCAGCATGAATAATGAGGTTGCTGGAATCCACCGGATTCAGCAATCTCCGTGGTCATACAACAATCAACCCGCTATGATGCTATCGGTCAGATAGGGCAGCACCCACACTAAAACACACGGGGTGATGGCCAGACCACCCAACAAGGGTGATGCAAACATCCAAAACCAGAAAGCTCAGTCCAAAAATGAAATCAATTGCCTGGCTGGCACTTTAGGTGTTCTCCTGGATGTTCTGGGTAAATAAAACCCAGAGATGTCATCGCATTCAGGAACTCACAAACTGGACCCCACCATCACCACCATCCCCGAGCCGCCACCACTGTGCACATTAAAGCCCCCTAGGTAAAGCATCCTGGGACACTCCAAAAGCAATGCTGACACCAGCTCTAGGAATCCAGCCCCAAATCCCTCCCCCCCCCAACTATACTTGGGAATTTTGCACCCCTAGCCCCTTCTCAGGCTGCTGCCCCCGAGTCAAGCCCTGGCCAAAGCCCCACCCCCCACGCTGCATGTTAATGGGTGGGGGAGCCCCATGTGAGCAACGTAGCATGCACCCACAGTGAATGGGGGTGCAGGCGCATGCCCACCTAACATGCATCCCCACAAACGGGGGAAACGGCGGTTGCTCCATGTGTTCAGGTGAGTGGGGATGCATGTGCGGCTGTGTGAATGTCCCGCCCGCACACTGGCGCACCCATGGACCCCCCACCCGGTGGAGCCGTGTGAGAAGGGCCTATGAGAAGTCACTCGAAGAACAGAAGGTTGCTTCCTTGTAAACAAGGTTCTTTGAAATGGCTCCAAACATTCTCACAACACCCACCCTTCCAGCCCCGCCTGGAATTTTTTTTTTTATTCCTAGAAAGGGTTGGAAGGAACTGTCATTCTGAGGGGGAGAGTTCTTTTTATATTAGAGGAGCTTGAGACAATCACATGGTCTATTATTTTGATATGGTGAGCATACACAACCCAGTTGTGAGAATGTTGGGAGCTATCTCGAAGAACCTTCTTTACAAGGCAACAACCTTCTGATCAGCACATGGGGAGGAGTTGTTTGTAAACAAATAGCTTTATCTCCCAGTTGGTGTCCTGCTGCTGCTGCTGCTGCTGCACTACTAGCAGGCAGACAGCAGAGACAGCAGAGGCAGATGAGGGATGGGGACCCAAGCAGCAGGCTTCAGCTGCAGGCAGCAGCCTCCAGCCGTGAAGGAGGAGGGGGGGAAGGAGTGAGGCAGCGCCGGCGCCAGGATTTCCGCCCTCCAGAAAATGCCACCCAAGACCCAGGCCTAGGGGGCCTGCCTCTAAGTCTGGACCTGCCCCCCACATTACCTGGGCATCTATATACAATCAGGACAATAAATCTTGGTCCTGCCCCAGTGGCACAGGACATGGCCAGGCACCCGAATGTCCCCACCTCCAGCGTGGGCCACCTCATGCATTGTGGGCAGGATGGAAAAATCAAAGTCTCCCCCACCCCTGCCACCTCTTTGTTCTGCACAATGCTGGTAGATCACTGAGAAACATGGCAGGACCAGCCATAGGGCCTGTGGCATCATCCAGTCAAATCTCGATGATACATGCCAGGTTCGGGTGACACTCTGCAATATACTCACACAAAGTGTCAGCTTTATTCACTATAGATTTGGCATTAGCCACAGGACCGGCATGTACCACATGTGCGGCTGCACATGACCCCACGACAGTAGGAGCCCCACACTTGCCTGGCTGGGCGGCAAGCTGCAGACAGTTTCTCCCCCAATAAGTTCTTCTGCCTTCCCTCACTGACTCTGGTCCCCATGCCTCACCTGCCTCTGCCTCTTAGTAGTGCTGCTGCAGCAGCAGCAGCTCCCGATGGGACTGGGAGATAAAGCTGTTTACAAACAACTCCTCTGCATATGAGTGATCAGAAGGTTGTTGCCTTGTAAAGAAGGTTCTTTGAGATGGCGTCTAACATTCTCACAACTGGGTTGTGCATACTTACCCTATTCAAATAAGAGACCATGTGATTGTCTCAAGCTCCTCTAGTATAAAAAGTAGGGGTGGGAAACCGGTAGAATCCGGTATCCGATAATGCCGGTATCGGGCGTACCGGCATTATCCGATTCGGCCCGGTAATCCGGACCCGGTACCGGATTTCGGGGTACCGGTTTTTTTACATTGCAGCCATTTAAAAATGGCTGCAATGTAAAAAAAATTAAAGCCCCAGCTAAAAAGTTTTTTTTAAAAAAAACCTCCCCGAGTCCAGGCTGCGCGGGTGGAAGGGGGGACACCCCCCACCCACCCTGCCCAGCCTGGCTTTTTGTTTAAAAAAAGA
>QEPC01005272.1:1533951-1554065 GCA_003113815.1 Sphenodon punctatus
TTTTATTTGTTTTAAACTTGCCACCCATGAGTTTCATGGAGTGTCCCCTAGTTCTAGTACTAGCTGAGAGGGTAAATAACTGCTCCTTGTTTATTAGTTCCACACCACTCATGATTTTATAGACCTCTATCATATCTCCTTTCAGTCGTCTCTTCTCCAAACTGAAGAGCCCCAACCTACCAAGCCTCTCCTCATACGAGAGCTCTTCCATTCCCTTGATCATTTTTGTTGCCCTTCTCTGTACCTTTTCTAGTTCAGCTATGTCTTTTTTGAGATGGGGTGACCAAAACTGCACACAATATTTGAGGTGCGGTTGCACCATTGATTTGTATAGAGACATTATGACATCCTCAGTTTTATTCTCTATCCCCTTCTGAATAATTCCTAACATTCTGTTTGGCTTTTTGACTGCTGCTGCACACTGCGCTGTGGATTTCATTGTATTGTCCACAACCACCCCCAGATCCTTTCCCTGAGTGGTAACTCCTAGCTTAGTACCCAGCACTGTGTACGCATAGTTTGGATTATTTTTCCCAACATGCATCACTTTGCATTTGTCCACATTAAATGTCATTTACACATTTCATAATTAGGTGGGGTCTAATTATGCAAATTAGGCCCTGTACCAAGACTTCACACATGGCCTCACAAACCCTGGGGCCGGCCTTGATTAGCCATCCAGATGGTGGATGACGGACCCGGAGCGTGAGGTGCTGACTGGGTCGGTGCTGTGGGAGGCAATGGTACTGAAGGTCTTGGTGCCGGAGGAGAGGTGGTTGGTAGAGGAGGTGGACCTGAACTAGGCTTGTGTGGTGGGATGCTGCTGCCCATGCGGGAGGCGGGTTGTGTTCCCTGGTGCCTCCAAGGCTTCTTGGTCAGAAGGAACTGAAGCTGCATTCTATGGTCCTTCAAGGCCCTGCTAGACAAGCTGGTGCATGCTGGGCATCCCATTGATTTATGCGCCTCTCCCAAGCAGACTAAGACCATTTTCACACCTTCATGTCCAGGTCAGTCTGTGCAGATTTTGGCTCCAGGAAAGAATCCAGAAGCCAAAACATGCGCGGGGTTCGGCCAGTGCAAAAGCACCCCCGCGTGACTTTGCCAGAAAACACCTGGAAGAGTGCAGAGCTGGATTTCCCTGTGAATGCGGTCTAAGTACTCGTCATTTGAGTCAGTGAGTGGGAAAAAGGTGGGGCACTTCTTGAATCCACCCTTCTTTGGAGCGAGCGTTATTGTGCGGTTCCGGTGGGGGAGCCCCCAGAAGCTGGAAACAAGCTGCACCAATAAGAGATCTATGGTGTGTAGATTACAGAAATATCGTCTTTTGAACTGCGGGTCGCGGGAGCAATGAAGAGAATTTCCTTCAACGACCAAACTCTGTGGCGGTTCGAAGAAATTGAGGTAACTCGCACCACACACCTCCTATGTATACTAGTTTTGGAACCTGCCAAAACTGCAGACCAATGAGGGAGGAGCTACAGTGCACACAGAGAACCTTGAAGAGTTTTCCGGATCAGACTGTGCAGGTGCAGAACCCCATAGGTGTGAGTCGATGGAGCCCCACTTGTAGATGTACTTTATGAACTGATAACTGCATACAAAATAAATGAGATCACTTAATGTTAACTCCCTCGCCAGTTATTGGCCAGTCTCTAACCTTGCCTTTTTAGGGAAGGTTACTGAACAGGTAGTGGCTTGGCAGCTGCAAGACTATCTGAACAGCGTCAGTTTTCTGGATCCCTCCAGTCGGGCTTTTGCCCAGACTATGGCACTCAGACTGCGCTTGTGGCTTTGGTCGACGATCTCCACCGCGAATTGGACCAGAGTCATTCGATCCTGTTGATTTTATTAGATCTGTCGGCTGCCTTTGATACCATTGATCATGAGATGTTGGTGACTCGCCTGCGGGACCGAGCCGGGGTGAATAGGATTGTTCTTGAATGGTTCCATTCATCCCTGGCCAGAAGAAATCAATGGGTGGTGCTTGGGGATTGTTTTTCTTCTCCCCGAGACCTTTCGTGTGGAGCCCTGCAGGGTTCCATTCTGTCCCCTCTCCTGTTCAATGTGTATATACAACCGCTGGGCGAGGTCATGAGATAGTATGGTGTGCGGTGTCATCAATATTCTGATGACACCCAACTATACCTCACTTTTTCATCTGACCCAGACCTGACAGTCTCGGTGCTTACTCAGTGTCTGGTGGCTGTGTGGAACTGGATCAAGGCAAGTCGACTGAGGTTGGATCCCGACAAGAAGGAGGTGATGTTGGTGGGTAAGGCAGTGGGTGTTAGGGATGGGCGAACAGAATGGAATTCAGAAATTCGGTTTGGTTTGGTTTGGTTTGGTTTGAAATTCAAGTTTGAAAATTCAGTTCGGTTCGGTTTGAAATTCGAGTTCGGTTCGGAAGTTTGGTTCAGTCGACCAAACAGACCAAGTTCAGCCCAATTCTGAACTTCCGAACCAAGTTCAGCCATTCAAAACCATTTTTTTTTTGGTGTGTGTTGCCACTAGGGATGGGCAAACAGAACGGACTTCGGAAATTCGGTTCGGTTTGAAATTTGAGTTCAGTTCGGAAGTTCGGTTCAGTCGACCGAACAGACCAAGTTTGGTCCAAACTCTGAACTTCCGAACTGCGTTCGTCCATCCCTAGTGGGTGTGGTATCCCGTCATTGATGGGGTTAATCCACCTCTGTTCCCACAGGTTTGTAGTCTGGGAGTGCTCCTCGATTCCCAGCTCCTCCTGGATGTCCAGGCTGTGGCGAGGAGCACATTCCGCCCATTACATCTTCTGTGGCGGCTTCAGCCATATGTCTCAGACTCCGACCTGGCCACCATCATCCATGCTTTCATCACCTCAAGACTGGACTATTGTAATGCGCTCTACGTGGGGCTATCCATTACTCTCCGGTCCACCGGGGGTGCCTTCTTGGAGGTTCCCCCGCATAAAGCGGGGGGGCACAATAGATATGGCATTCTTGGTGGCTGGGGCCCGGTTGTGGAACTCCCTCCCAGAGGAAGCACGGCTGGCCCCGAGTCTGTTGGCCTTCCGTCAGGCCTGTAAGACATGGCTGTTCTCCCAGGCCTTCGGAGGTGGGGAGGGGAGGGTGGGCTAAATTTGGGGGGGGGCGGTATTTTAAAATTGTTTTTAATAATATTTGTGTAGATTTTTATATGCTTTATTTTTTGATATATTGTTTATCTTGTGCTGGAAGCCGCCCCAAGATGTTGTAGGCATAGGGGGTGGCATAAATGGAATAAAATAAATAAATAAATAATGGTTCGGAAGCTGCAGCTGGTGCAAAATGTGGTGGCCTGTCTCCTTACGGGGATGGGTTGCTGAGAGCATATTACACCAGTGCTCCGTTCTCTGCACTGGCTGCCGATAGTCTTTCGGGCCCATTTCAAGGTGTTGGTGCTTACCTAAAAGCTCTACACAGTCTCGGCCCTACCTACCTGTGGGACCGCATCACACCCTGCACGCTGGATCAGCCTCTGAGGTACGCCAAGAGCGTCCGTCTCAAAGTCTCCTGCGCTGCTCGGAGGAGCAACTATGGAGAAGGTGTTCTCGGTGGCCACACCGAGGCTATGGAACTCCCTTCCAGCAGAGGGCCGGGTGGCCCCAGACCTCTCCTCCTTTCAACGAATGTGTAAGACCTGGCTATTCTGCCAGGTTTTTGGTGAGGCAGAAGGGTAAAGGTTGGGGTTAGGCTGGGGGTGGTGGTTTTGTTTTACTTCCCCCATTATTTATTGTATTTATTTGTGATGATTTTAGCTGTTTTTATATGTTTTATATTGTTTTATTTTGTATGTTAGCCACCCCGAGCTGCCTGAGGCAGGATGGGAGCAGCGTAAAAAATTGTTAAGATAAAATAAAATAATATTTGCTCAGTGATTATTTTGTGTGACAAGAAGGATCAAAAAAGCATATATTCCTAATATTTAATTCAGATTGGTAAATTGATAGTTTTCATTTTATCTGTAGCAGAAGGAATTTTTAGTTGTTGCATCAGTTAATGACTGGAAAAACATAATCCATAATTCAGTATCGATCAACTCATGTAAACAATAAAGGAATCCTTACATATAGGAGCTGTCTAGTATTTTATATTAATTGGAAATTATTTGTGGTGCCAACATTTTGAATAAAAATCGGAACCATTCCAAAATTAGTCTCTCTCACTCCCAACAAATCTCAGACTCAAATTTTATTCCTGTCCCATAACATCATGTTCTTTCAAAATGACATACAGGTGCTTTAAATGCATGTGATGTTATGACTTTTGCAGAGTTAACCACAGCTGTACCAACATTAAACTTACAAATAATACTTCAGTCAAAACAGAAATGGCTATAATTATTCCAATATAATATGAGATATAAAAATCTACTTTTTGAACAGTTGTTACTCTATTAAGATAGGCCGACTTGGTAAAGGGGGAGAAGTTTTAAGCCTAAGTTTTTGTACATGCAAACATATACATACCATACATGTATGCTATTGTTATGAACCTACTTTCAAAAGCACAAATTAACCCTGAACAGTTACAAGTAGGGTAAACAATAAATGTTCAGTTCTACAGTTCTACAGCTGACATTCTTAGTAAAATACAACAAATAAAATGTATTACCTGTGGTTTGTGATATTTGTACAGACCCGGGAGCACCAGAAATGAGAAAGTAGAGACAAGTATATATCAAGATAGTAAATATTAAATTGTTGCCTAAACTGTGGTAGAATAAAATTTATTTTGATTTTTTAAAAACTCACTCACTTGTGACCAATCTCATGTGCAATGGTAAAAGCTGAACCTAGGCCAATGTCTTCATTAATGCTGCAGCTCCTTTCAGGTTCACACATTCCAGCCACAGAGGCCAAGCCTGAATAAACAGAAGGAGACACAAAGGGTCATGCCAAGGTGTTTCAGTCTTAAAAGCTCTAGTTATAAATGCCTGGATTCTTTTTAATAACCTCCATGCACAGAAGGAACAGTTGGCAAAAGGTTAACTTTCTAGTCATTTGCAAAATCACTGGGGGTAATTTCACTTTGCCGGCTAGACATTAATATTTTTGAACTGCAGTCAGTGTTGGAAAATGTCTAGACTAGGGGTTAGATTTATAAATTTTACTTCTGGTAACTTGGGACCACCTAGTAACTTGAGCCAGGAGAGGGAATTGAAGAAAGCATTTCTATTTTAACATTCTTGAGGCTGCAGAAAGCAAAATGTATCCACATTATTTTTCTAAAGAGATCTGTTTAAGTTTAGTGGGTTCATAAAAACGTACAAGCAACTTTTTTAGCTACAAAAAAGCACCAAGTGGTACATTTTTTAGGAATTTTTATAAAAACAAAAAAATTTAATGCATCAATAGAAGGGAAGGAGACATATTAAAACAAGAATTTGCTAATCCATGGGAGGCTTTCATTTATCATCATCTTCTGAAGCTAAATCCCCATTGTATTACATCTGTGTTTTTAAAGATTTCTTAATGAACGAAAGCAACTGGCAGTTACAGAATGTGGTTCTGCTGTGTCATGCACACTCTTCAGCAATGCAATGTCACACTGAGGCTGCTTTCATACAAGCGTGATTGAAGTTTTTATGCGCATTTACAAGGGCGATTGACGAGCTCTGTCAATCGCCCTTGTAAACGTGCATAAAAGTTTCAATCACATGCTTCTGGGCATTCCCACATGATCAAAGACGCACCAGATTTGCATGTGTGTCCCCTCTCCCAACCTTCTAAAGGCACATTTGCATGTGTGAAAGCAGCCTGAATGTATACCATTGCGGAACTAATTTTTTGCCAATACTGATGGATTTTGACCTGTAGCTTTATCTAAGGTATTCCATCCTGAGGCCTTTTATTTGGAAGTAGCATTAACACACCCTGCAAAGGAATCACTCACCCTACAAGTAGAGTAATTCAAAAGAATGACCAGGGGTGTGGAGAAGGCACATCATTTATTTACATTTTAGTTTTAATTTTCATTTCCAAAACCCCCTTAGTTTTCAGGGGGTTACATAAAGGACTCTACCACTTTCATTTATTTTATTATTTTATTATTTTATTTTTTCATTTTAATGGCCGCCAGGGCCATTCTGTTCATGTGTGGCCCTTTCCCAAAATGGTGCTGGCAGTTTCGGCATAATTTTGAGAAAGGATGTTCATTCCCAGAACAGACCCAGCAGCCATTTTGTGCATGTGCAGTGATTTTTAAATTTTATTTTATTTTTAATAAAATAAAATAAAAAAATAAAAACAAAAACAAATGAAATCAAATGAAGGTCATTTGGTTATTCATTTGTTTTCATTACCTTAGTTACAAAAACAAATGGGGCTCCATTCATTTTCATAATTAAACAATATGAAATTGCATACCCCTAAGAATGACTACAAAAATTACTTTAGTTTTAAAGTATCTTGCTATCCTATTATGCCATTTGAACTAAAAGTAAATATTATTTGACTCACTGTAGTGATGGGAAGAGATTAGTCATGAGAGAATAAAGAAAAATGTTTTTAAATTTTCTGTAGCGTGAAGCCAATATGATAAAATTATATTTAATCTACCTAAAATCTGCTGCTGTTTTAATTAGCTGAAGTATATTGCAATTCCTGACTCTCCAATGTGGAGTAGTGTCACTGGCACTTTCAGAATGGCAACCACATTACACTCCTGAACTATGTGAATGGTGGCTAGTAAGTCCTAATCCTCATTAGAACTGGCAAAGCTGTGAAGAGACTATATGTAATGGTGTTGCTGAACAGTCACTGCAACTGCTTAAAAGAGGCCGTCAATGTATATATTCATTAGGAGAACTTTATCCTTCAATCATACTTAGAAGAGTAAGGATCAGACTAATAGGGTATTTTCAGACGTGACAGGTCCGGAGGCCCGCCACGCTGAACCCCGGACCAGGATCTCTCTCAGATCCCAGTCTATGATAAAGCTGTCCGTCCTTCAGACATGCCAGTTCCATCACTGTGGGGAATCGGGGCGGGGGCGGGGCGTGCGGTCACACAGCCCTGCCCCTCCATGCTCCCTCGGCCGCCTGCCCACGAGGAGACAGGTGGGCACAGCGGCCAATGAGGCCACTGTGCCCGACCCCTCCCATGGTTAGGACCTGATTATGGGATGGGACTGGCGAGCAGAAGTGCAGCACCTCCATCGCTGGTCCTGTCCCGGATCGTGGCTACTCCAACGACGGTTCTCGACCACCAGTCAGCCAGAGGTCAAGAACCATGGTCAAGCTTGATCCCGGCCGTGGGTTCACTGTGGTGAACATCTGTCCGGGACCAAACAGACATTCCCAGAAATGCCACCACCACAGGGAATCCACTGGGGTTCACTGTGATGAAAGGCGTTTTTGTAACGTCTGAAATTACCAATAGTTTGCAATTTTGTACAGTACTTTGATATTTAAAATGACAATGGAAGTCAAATCCAGAGCCAAGTGTCTGGCCCAATAGCTGGACCAGGTGCTAGGCCAGGTGCTAGACCAGGTGTTCCCAAACTGAAGGTCAAACTGAAGGACTTATTAGATCGGTCCATCCTCGAAGACTTATGGAACCGAATCGGTTCAGGACTGCTCTGGGGGAGTTTCCCTGGACCTTGACACCCGCTCGGTCGATGATCTCGTAGCCTTCTGGAACACCTTGTTGACCAAGACCATTGACAGAGTGGCTCCCAGGCTGCCCTCTCGAGTCTCCCGTAGGTCTCCTTGGTTTACTGAGGGCCTGCGGTGCTTGAAGCAGGAGAACAGGTGGTTGGAGCGATGTTGGCGCCGGACTCGCAATGAGTATGATCGATCGCAGCATAAGAGCAGTTTAAAGGCCTATGCTGTGGCGGTGCAGGCAGCAAAGAAGCAGTTCTTTGCTGCCCTTATTGCATCTGCAAAGTCACGTCCAGCTGAGCTTTTCCGGGTGGTGAAAGGTTCGGTCAGTCCTGCCTGTCTCCGCCTGGACTTGGAGCAATCCAGTGACCGCTGTGGCCGGTTCATCGAGTACTTTGTAGATAAGATCACTCGCATCCGCCACGATTTTGGTTCCGCAGTTATTGCAGAGGATCATCTTGGGGCTATGGATGCCCCATCCTGTCCTGTTTTTTGAGATCGGTTTCAGATGGCATCGCCTGCTGATGTGGAGTCCTTGTTGGGTTCTGTTTGTGCCACCACTTGTGAACAAGATCCTTGCCCATCCTGGCTGGTGAAAGCCAGTCAGGAGACGTACGGCCATTGCTGGCTGGGGTGGTTAGTGCCTCCCTTCGGAAGGGCAGGGTGCCTGAATGCCTGAAGGAGGCTGTGGTTAGTCCCCTACTCAAGAAACCATCTCTTGACGCCGATGCTCCTGCCAGATATCGGCCGGTCTCTAACCTTGCCTTTTTAGGGAAGGTTATTGAACAGGCTGTGGCATGGCAGCTTCAGAAACATCTGGACCGCACCAGTTTACTTGACCCCTCTCAGTCTGGGTTTCGGCCTGGGTATGGTAAGGAGACTGCATTGGTGGCCTTAGTTGACAATCTCCGTCTGCCGTTGGACCAGGGTCGTCAGACCTTACTGCTCCTGCTAGACCTTTTGGCTGCATTTGACACAGTCGATCATGAGGTGTTGGTGACTTGCCTGCAGGACTGTGCCGGGATTGGCGGGACAGTCTTGGCCTGGTTTTGTTCTTTCCTGGCCGGGAGAACTCACCGGGTGGTCTTGGGGGAGTGTGCATCTTCCCCCTGGGACCTCACGTGTGGAGTCCCACAGGGTGCCATTCTGTCCCCGCTCTTGTTTAGCATCTATATGCAGCCATTAGGGGAGATCGTGAGATGGTTTCAGGGCATGCAGTGTCATCAGTATGCTGATGACACTCAGCTATACCTCTCTTTTTCCATCGACCCAGGCCATGCAGTCTCCTTATTTTCCCAGTGCCTGTCAGCTGTGGGGGGTTGGATGAGGTTGATCCATCTACAGCTGAATCCTGACAAGACATAGGTGATGTTGGTGGGTGAGGGCCTGGGAGTGGTTGAATCTCCTCTTGGGGGGTGGGGTTTGCCCTCCCATGGTCTCGCAAGTATGGAGTCTGAGTGCGCTCCTCGATTCATGGCTCAGCCTGGAATCTCAGGATGTGGCTGTCGCGGGGAGTGCGTTTCGGCAGTTACATCTTTTCCGGCGGATTCGGCCGTATTTCTCAGACTCTGACCTTGCCACTGTTACCCGTGCCTTCAGATTACTGCAATGCACTCTACGTGGGGCTGCTCGAGAAGCTGGTCTGGAGGCTGCAGCTGGTGCAGAATGCCGTGGCCCATCACCTTACTGGAGCGGGCCGCAGGGAGCACATGACATCTGTGCTCCAGGCTCTTCACTGGCTGTCTATAAAGCACCGGGCTAGGTTCAAGGTGCTGGTTTTGACCTTCAAAGCACTTCATGGCCTGGGCCTTGCCTATCTGCGGGATCACCTTACTCCCCATGTGCCCGTGTGACCCCTGAGATCATCTGTGGGGGCCTTTTTGGAGGTTCCCCAGGAAAGACGGGTGGCCACTGATGTGAGATCTTTTTTGGTGACTGCCCCTGTGCTGTGGAATTCACTTCTGGAGGAGGCATGGTTGGCCCCCACCCTCCTGTCGTTTCGACATTTGTGTAAGACCTGGCTGTTCCGCCAGGCCTTTGGCGAGGGGGGGAGGTAGGGTGAGGGAGGGGGGGGTTGGGAGGAAGGGTGAGTTTTTATGATTTGTTTTAAAATTTGTAGATTTATTTTTAAATGTTTTATTGTTGAATTGTGTGTGTGTGTGTGTGTGTGTGTGTGTGTGTGTTGTTTGCCGCCCCAAGTTGCCTTTGGGCAGGAGGGGCGGGATATAAGTTTTAAATAAATAAATAAAAATCCCCAGTGGATATCTGCCATTCATGGAGGGGTTGAGAGCCCATTAAGAACATAAGAACATAAGTAGTGTCATACTGAATCAGATCAATGGTCCATCAAGCTCAGCATCCTGTCCTCTGACAGTGGCCAATCTCAATCACATGGGAGAAGAACCAACAGTCACAATGGACAATCCGTTCTCCATTGTTCACGTCCAGCTCCCAACAGTAAGAAGTTCATCCCTTAAGCTACTTGGTTAATAGCCATTAATGGACCTATTCTCCAAGAACTTATTCAGTCCTTTTTTAAACCCAGCTATACTACTGGCCTTGACAACATCTTCTGGCAACAAATTCCATAAGTTAATTATGCGTTGAGTGAAAAAGTACTTCCTTTTATTTGTTTTAAATCTGCCGGCAGCTAGTTTCATGGAGTGTCCCCTAGTTCTAGTACTATTTGAGAGGGTAAATAACTGTTCCCTATCTACTCGTTCCACACCATTCAGGATGTCCCGTCTCAGTTGTCTCTTCTCTAAGCTTAAGAAAGAAACCCAGCTTATCAAGCTTCTCTTTATACGGAAGCCATTTCATGCCCTTTATCATTCTCGTTGCCCTTCTCTGTACCTTTTCTAGTTCAGCTATGTCTTTTTTGAGATGGGGCGACCAGAACTGCACACAGTATTTGAGGTGTGGTTGCACCATTGATTTGTATAGAGGTATTATGACATCCTCAGTATCTCTATCCCTTTGCGAATCACTCATAACATTCTATTTGCTTTTTTGACTGCTGCTGTGCACTGGGCTGAGGATTTCAGTGTATTATCCACAATCACTCCCAGATCCTTTTCCTGAGTGGTAACTTCTAGCTTAGTACCCAGCATGTGTACTCATAGTTTGGATTATTTTTCCCTATGTGCATCACTTTGCACTTGTCCACATTAAATCTCATTTGCCATTTAGATGCCCAGGCACCCAGTCTCATAAGATCCTGTTGCAGGTCTCCACAGTCTGCTCGTGTTTTAACTACCTTGAATAACTTGGTGTCATCTGCAAATGTGATCACCTCACTCTTAACTCCCTTTTACAGATCATTCATGAATACATTAAACAGCACCAGTCCCAATACAGATCCCTGGGGTACACCACTTTGTACACCTCTCCATTGTGAAAACTGACCATTTAGTCCTACTCTTTTCTTCCTATCCTTTAACCAGTTACTGATCCATAGTAAGACACTACTTCCTGTCCCATGACTTCCTCATTTTCTCAAGAGTCTTTTATGTGGGACTTTATCAAATGCTTTCTGGAAATCCAGGAACACTATATCTACCGGATCTCCCTTGTCCACATGCTTATTTACGCCCGCAAAGAATTCCAACAGATTAGTGAGGCATGACTTACCTTTGCTAAATCCATGTTGACTCTTCCCCATTAAGCCATGTTTATCAACATGCTCAGCAATTCTTTTCTTAATTATAGTTTCCACTATTTTGCCCGGCACAGAAATCAAGCTTACCAGTCTGTAGTTTCCAGGATCACCTCTGGATCCCTTTGATAACTGATATGTTTTGCATTGTCTTAGTTGCTCTCTCGGGTTGTGAGATTATGGCCATTTTTACATGGACGGGGGTTGGGGGGATGGGTGTTCTGCCATGGTAGGTAGAGGTGGGTGGGTGTTACTTTACACGGACACACACCTCCACCCATGGGGCCTCCTCCAGATTTCTGGATGGCCCCATGAGTGGAGATAGGTGGGTGATGGGTGTATGTGTGTGTGCACCAGGAGCACACACACACAAAAGCCCGCCACCCGTGATGTTCACACCCAGTGCACACCCATCCCACCCACCACCCACCGGCCCATTTCCATGGATGTCCCACCCCACCCCACCGCACACCCACCAGAACACCTAGCAGTGGGTGGGGCCATCCATGTGAAAACAGCCTATATTTAAGAGTCAAAATGAGGGCATAGGCAAAAAGGCTGGAAATGGCTGTGCTATGCAGACATGTAATGGGGAGAAGTGAAATTTTTCCCTGAAGCCACAAAGCAGCAGCAGAGCCTCTCTATGAATGCAACTTAATCTACATAGTTCCTTGAATGGCTCCCCATGCAAAGAGAAGAAAAATGAGAAGGTCTCTCCAGCAGTAGATACTCTGACCCTTTCAGACCCTTTCTGCTCACTGTGAGTTGCTGCACAGGGATGACATTTAAATCCAAGGCTCAAAAAAGCATCTTATTTTTAAAACTAGCAGTTCAAAATAATTTGTGTTACACACAAAAAATTGCACAGACAGGTTTACTCAGTGGTGGGCAAAGTTTCCTAATCCTGAGAGCTGCATCCATTTACCACAAAGGAAACAAAGAGCCTCATGTGGCTCTAGAGCTACAGCTTGCACATTTCTGGGCTAGATTCTGATGCCCTTACTCACACTGAAACAAATCTAGCTTTCTCTATCATGGCTGTAGTGTTGGCAAATATGTTTCTGTTGTCCAATATTGTTTTCATTTATGTTGCTGGGTTATCTTTCCACTAGGCTGTACAGAAGGAGGCATCCTAATGCTGCACAAAAGAACAATTGAAACCACAAGGTCTGTTTCTGAATTTTAGATCTTTTTTCTTCTTCCTGAAGTCCTCTCTTTACTTTTGAAATATATCATGAAGATATATTATGTGGAAATAAGCAGTAATGTTTCTCCTCTGATTATTGTTTAGTAAGTATAAATCATTTTCTAGGTTTTATCAGCATTACATACTGCCAGAAAAGACATGCCCAACAGCACTTCACATAATTTAAAATTCTCATGACCTAACAAAATATATATCCACATATGTTATGTACAGTGCTAGGTACCCAGCTGGTGCTATAATAATAATAATAACAACAACAACAATAATAATAAATAAATAATAAATAATAATTAATAAAACATAAATAAATTAATAAGTATTATTATTATTATTTTATTTTACTATTTTATTATTCAAAATAAAAGTTTCACTTTATAAACTTACCCAGTGTTCCACATGGCTTGTTTTTATAAGTGCAGATATCATATCTGTTAAGGAGAAAAAATAAGATAAATTTGTAAGAGGTTCAAGTCTGGGAGATATTTTTTACATTTATCACATTTCTGTCCTGTAACTCCAGTTGTCAGACTGCAATCAGTATAATTATGTGCAACCAGCTGGAGTGTCAGCATTTTCTGCACTCTGGTGTAAACCGCAGACTACAGTACACTCACAGCCTCTGGCCTCAGGCCAGTGGGACACCTGCCAGTAAGAAAAAAAAGGTTAAACTGGATCTTTGCACTCACCAGCTCTATAAAACAATCTTCCATGCTGTTATGAAGTTACAGCAGCATATCTGCAGACTGCTACTACTTCTACAAGAGGCAAACTAGAAGCTATTATTTTTCTGAATCTCCTGAAACTCTTTCTTATGATGGACTGAGCATATTTTATGTCGTTGAACATTCATGTTTTAAATCCTTACCATATTAGGTTTTACTTCTATAAAAAATGTTGACTATGAGTAAGGCCACACAAGACATTATCCCACAGTAGACCACATTACCCCACACTAGCCCGCGATGCAGCTGACCGTCAGACCAGTGGCTGCCAGATGTTCACCCACTCCCAGCCCAGGTCAGGCACCAGGCTGCTATGCGATGCATCAGCCAGAGAAGGCTGGTGATGCAGTGTAGCCTACTGTTTCCCCACAAGGCCAATGTGGGACAAGGGGCCACCTCCCATCTGGTCAGTCCTGTGCAGCCCCACCACATGGTGAGGTCTGCCAGCACCACAGAGCCACAAGCAAAGGGACTAGAGCAGTCAGAAAAGTGACCACATCCCGTGCCCAGTCCACCCAGGCGGGCTTCAGCACCCTTAAAAGGACTGTGCAGTAAATGCAAACCTGCGTTGGGTGACCCTAGACTGCACAACAGCACGTGCCCAACAATGGGAGCCCCCCACAGAGAAACCAAGCAGCAACGGCCACTAGGCAATGGAGCATAAGGACAGCCAGTCCAGTGTGGTAAGCTATCACACCAGGAACGGGGGGTGTGCCCACACAGCTGCCAAATGATAGCCACAACTCTGATGTGTGTGCCCACAGGCATCAACTAGCACTGGCACCCCAGGGACATCAGGAGTGCAGAGCCCTGCTGCACCACGAGCAGCCCCCAAACCACCTACCAGAAGGGACGTGTCTGGAAACATGAGGAGACAAGGGCGTCATCGGCCCATGGGGAGAACAGTGGGTGCAGCATGCGCTCTGAAAGAGCTACAAGAACAAAAGACTGTACCAGGGGATCTCCAGGCGCATGGGCTATGACTGGGACATGAACCAGTGCTGGCAGTGGGCCAATGACCTGAAGAGGGACTACAAAGAAACCAAGGAGCAAAAGTACAAGTCCGTCCACAGCCAGAAAACACTCCCATCCATGGAGACCCTGGACACCTTCTTGTGTATAGACATTGACATTGTGGCCCCGCACATCACGGGCACTAGCCTCAGTGCTGGCTAGAGGTCCGTGGGCACCCCACCCTCCTGCCCATCCATGATGTACCCACTCCAGCCGCACTGCTTCTGTTCCCCCCACAGAGTCTGGACCATCCTGGGAGGAGCCCTCTGTGCCCAGCCCCATCCCTGCCCCACAGCTGGGGTCCAGCTTGGAGGACTCCGACAAAATTCATGTGACCCTCAGTCTCCAACCCCTCAACCCTGAGAGCCAGCCACTGTGTGCGGAACCAATAGCAGTGCATGAGGAGGGGATGCAAGACATGGAGCATCAAGAGAGCATGCCGGCTCTCCAGAGTGACAGCTCCCATGGTGAGGGGAACTGAGGTCACAAAGCCGGAGGAGGGAGCAATCAATATCTGCCATTCACTAACGTAGATGTTATTCCTTACTGTGTCCACAGGTGGCCAGGACAGTGAAGGGGAGCCCAAAGAACAGCCCTAGGACACAGAGGACCATAGGACTTCATCAGCCACGGCTTCAGGGGGTAGGTCATGTCCCCCAGAATGATGGTCCCCATGACCACCCTCCTGATGTTGGTGACAATGGGTGTTTTTACACACACATCTCTCTTGGATTTTTGCTGTTACATCCTGAACTTTCTGTGTGTCTAAATCACTCACCCAGATCTTAAACATCCGGATCTTTGAACTTCTGGATAGAACTTCTCCCAGAACTTTTGTGTGTAAAAAGTTCTCCTGGTAAACTGCTTTGCTCCAGGCAGCTGTGGTCACTTGGTTTCCATGGAAGCCTGTCACATCTACAGCTGTGGCTACTTTAGGTTGCCTCAGGGCAGTGTTTGTGTGAAGACTGTAAGTTCCCGAACAGGGACCGTGACTATCTTGGTTTTTTTGTAAAGCACCAGGTACATCGCTGGCGCTATATAAATGCGAAGAAGAAGAAGAAGAAGAAGAAGAAGAAGTAGTAGTAGTAGTAGTAGTAGTAATGCATCCAGGAACTGCCTCAGGGAAGTGTGTGTGTGAAAAATGAATCTGGAACTGACTTGTAAACCCAGAAGATTGAAAAATCCGGAACTTTAACATGTGTGTAAAAATGCCCACTGTTGGGCGCAAAGTCACCCCATTTACATCCAACTGCAGATTGGCGATTGGCATATGATGCGGGCATCATGAGACTACTCAGACCAACTGTCCATGACATTGATGAACTATCCCCAGTGGTCCGCTACCGCCTGGGATACCACTTAGGTGTAACCGTTCCAGTTCAGGAATTAATCATGGCTGCGGGGTGGCCAGATGATGGTCATGTGGCTGCCATCTATTGCCCCAATATAACTGGGGAACCCAAGCCCCTGAAAGCCCTCCATGACCTCCTGGGGTCAATCAATTGGACCACTTGGTCCAGCAGCACATTCCTGAACATCTTGCACACCTCCACAATGATGGCTTCCATGGTGGATTTGCCCACATTGAACTGCTGGGCAATGGAGCAGCAGCAGTCCAGTATTTCCAGTTTCCACATAGCAATGGCAACCCGCTTCTCCACAGGAACTGGGGTTCTCATGACCTTATGCTCCCACTCCAGCACTGGCCTGAGGATCTCAGTGATCCATAACATGAGCCACTGGGACACATGGTAGTGGGTGGTCCAGTCATTCTTTCCCCAGGTGACCACCACCGTTTCACACAAGTCTATGCTGAACAGCATGACCCAGGTAATCCTGGTGTGGAGCATGGCCTGGTGCAGGGCAATAATTCATGCCACAGTGTCCTGCAACAGGTAAGCTGCTGCCTGCATCAGCTCCCCTAGGTGGACCAGCATCCCCAGCACATGCCCAATTGCATTCGTGCCCGGGTTAAATGCCTGACCCAGTGGGGGCATCTCAGTCCGCTGTGCTCAACAGCCCTGGCCACAGCTCCAGTGAAATTGTTCATGAAGCTGGCACAGGGTTTGTGCCACTGAAAACAACAGCTAGCACCACCCGCATCACTTCCTTGCTCTCCTTGGTAGCATCAGGCGTAGCCCTAGGGTCACCATTAACCGATTCTGCTTCATGGCTGTCTGTCAGATGGCTGTGGCGTCTTCAGACAATGCACCAGAGCTTTAGAACTGGTGACACACCACCCATGACCACCTGTCTGCCATCACCTGGTTGACTGCACACTCAGCTATTGGTTGGAACGGTCCCTGCACACCTGGCCAGAGGCATTCCCAGTGGGGCTCCGAGGCATGCCAGCAGCAGTGAGAGAGTGTAGGGAGAGACACCCCTGGCTGTGCTGCAGTCACCACCCGGATTCCCAGCAGCAGCTATGCGAGATAGGTGAAGCACTCGGGCTGGCCTGCACCCAGAGCATGCCTCCTGGTCCCCACCTCCCTGCCCCAGCACAGCCTTCCCATTTCCCCAGTAGATTGTGGCTGCAGTCCCAGGGAGCAACCCCATCTCTTGTCTCAGTGGTTTCTTGCAGCCCAGGTGAACATGCATACTCCAGCCTCAGGGTCACTCATGCTGGGCCCTGGAGCTTGAACAATCGCTCTTGGTGGGAGTGAAACATGAGGCAGCCCCTTCTCTCTGTCACTGGCAGCCCTGATCTCTCCCCTGTGGGAAGCATTCCCACTTCACCCAAGTGGAGAGCATGTTGCGGAGGAGAACGTATGGCTGGTCTTAGAGTAGGCAATGGCCCCATGCTCTTCGCTGCCTCTGGTGTGGGGAATGCTAGGGCTCACACACAGCTCTCTATGACTGCCCCCCTTCCCATATGCCCAAGACATGCACTGCAATGGGCTCCCGTCCCCATTCCAGAGGACCCAGTCCTGCCCTGTCCACCCTTGTGGAGAGGGGTAGGGCTCCAACCCCCCTGCACTGGGTATGGGGGACTGACATTTCTTCTCTTGTGGGTTTGGAGGAGGCTCTGGTCTGCTGTCCCAGGCAGTTTCCCCCCCCCCCCCCTCTGACGCTGGGCCTGGAGGCTCTGAAGCTCCCTGCTCCTGGACTGTGCAGCTGGCTCCCTCTGGTCCTCCACATGTTGGCTGGCAACTGAGGATGCCCAAGCACCTTTCCCCAGCTGAATCTGCTTCAGAGGTGCCAGCTGCCAACAAGGCAGCAAGAACCTCAGCCAGAGGTTGGGAGTTCTGCTGTCCAACTTGTCAATCCTTTCACATTAGAATAGGTGAGGGATGTGCCTTCTCTGGGTAAAGGATTGTGCCTTTTGTCTCCATTCCTTTTCTCTCCCTCAACCCCCTCATCCTTTTTCCCCTCTTTCAGTGTTGCTTTGTTTCTCCCTACCTCCCCTTCTCCAATTTCTCTGTCCTTGGACATCCCACTGTAGCTGACCTTTCTAACCCCATTCCTCACTTATCCCTGTATTCTATGCTATCCACCCCCATCCATTTTTTTGGGTATCCATGCTGGAGCACCTTGCCCTTGTCTTTCCTGGTCTAGAATAAGCATGGGATGATGATCTTTGCCAGCCTCATGTTTCCTTCCTTGTTCATATCTGTTTTAGCCCTTGACTCAGCCTCTGAAAACCCCCTCCTACTAGGAGCCCTGGAAGTGGTTGTGAAAGGAAGGTTTCTGACGAAGCAGGGGATTGGGCTTGGAACATGATCCTACCTCTTGGAACAAGAGTTGGATTAGGGACTTGGACAGGGCTGCTGCCTACTATATATCCCTGTTCCATAGTTTTTTTTTGGGGGGGTGATTTGGGTACCAGTCATATGTGTGATTTGTCTTGTGCATGGGTGTTACTTCTGAAGTCTGCCCAGGGTAGGATACCCCAGTCCTGCCTCCACCTCTACATCTGTCCGTGGGTGGCGGGCTGTGCCCCCCTCTATCAACAGATACAGGTAACCTATGGACATGACCAGGTGCGTACATGTCTTGGATGCTCAAGGTCTCTGTTAGGGGAGGGTCTTTGGGAGAGGAGCTGGCCATTGGTTTATTTATTTATTTTTTTATTTAAAATTTATATCTCGCCCCTCCTGCCCTCAGGGCAGCCCGGGTCGGCAAACAACAGTCAATAAAAATATTTTTTAAATTTTAAAAATTTAAAATTACAATATCTGGGGGAAACCCCAACCCCACCCCACCCCTACCCCTCACCAAAAGCCTGACGGAACAGCCAGGTCTTACATGCCCGCCGAAACAGCAGGAGAGTGAGAGCCAACCGAGCCTCCTCCAGAAGCGAATTCCACAGCACAGGGGCAGCCACCAAAAAAGATCTAACATCAGTGGCCACCGCCTCGCCCGGGGAACCTCCAAAAAGGCTCCCATGGATGATCTCAAGGGTTGCACGGGCACATGGGGAGTGAGGCAGTCCCGCAGATAAGCAGGGCCAGGCTAGTTTCCTTATCTTATGAAAAAGCACCACTTTTTCTGGCTTGCAAGCAGCCTGCACTGTTCCCCTCCCCATTCTGCCTTTGTGGGTACTTTCTGCCTGTTCCCTTCCCAGGACCTTGGCCCCATGCTCACTGCTCTGATATTTGCCTGCTGTTGCTGCCCAGGATACGGGGCAGGGAATATTTGGGGGGGTCTCACATACATAGCCTTGGCCGATGTGTGGATGGCGGTGGATGTACAGAGAATGCTGGCAGAGCCACCTTCCTGTGAGACTGCCTATGAGCACATAAGCTGGCTGCTCCAGCTCCTGGGGCACTACACAGCTGCTTCAGCTTCTTCTGCCCATGTGGCCAGCTCCTAGGCTTGACCTGTGGCATGGGGGGCGGGATTTGTGATGGCAGCCCCCTGCCCAGATTCCCCATGGGGGGAACTGCTCATTTGGACTGCTCTCCCCACCAACCCAAAGTGTGGCGACTTCATTGGTCCTCATTAGGGTGGACAGGGAATCCATCTGGCCTTTTCTCTTGTGGCCTTACCCTATTTATTTTATTTCTTTATATTTATTGGTCACCCCCTCATGCCTACAGCATCCCGGGGCGACTCACAACAAATAAAACAATATTAAAATGCACAAAACATCATCAATTACAAACAATTAAAACTACCCACCCCCATCCCAAAAATTCCCACCCTCCCTACCCTCCCCTCCGAAGGCCTGGGTGAACAGCCAGGTCTTACAGGCTCGGCGAAAAGCCATCAGACCTGGGGCCAGGCGAGCTTCCTCCGGGAGGGAGTTCCAAAGCCACGGCCTGGCCACCGAGAACACCCTCTCCATCGTGGCCCCCCGTTTAACATGGCGGACCTCCAGGAAGGCGCCCCCGGCAGACCTCAGGCAGGGCCAGCCCCAGGGTTTGTGAGGCCATGTGCGAAGTCTTGGTGCGGGGCCTAATTTGCATAATTAGGCACCACCTAATTATGCAAATGTATACACTTACATAAAACTTACTCCCTCTGGACAGGAAGGATTTCCATTCTCCACCTCTCCGAGCAACCATGGAGAAGCATAGCCTCCTAATGCTTCCCCCCCCCTCCCCAGCCGAGTGTCTACCACCACTCCCCAGGAGTGGTTCCACTGCAGGGGCAGCCAAGCGGGCAGCGACACAGGCACAGAGAGACTGACTGTGTCCACTGCCTTACTGGAGGAAGGGCCAGGGGGTGAGCTTAGGCAGTCTGGTCTCCAGGGCCTGTTGCTTCTTGCTGCCAGTGCCACCTGTGCCTTGTGCACGCATGCAGTGTGACCAGTCCAGAGGTGCTGCTATCACACACACGACACCCAAAATGCAGCTAGCTTATTAAGTGCATTATGCCATGAAAAGAGACATATAACCAGTTCAGTTGTGCCCCCATAATCAGTTCATGCTGCCCCCACCCCATAACCAGTTCATTT
>QEPC01005272.1:1564097-1576161 GCA_003113815.1 Sphenodon punctatus
TGCACCTGGTGCGGAGGCTGCGTCCGTTCGTCTCTGGCCCGGACCTGGCCTCCCTCATCCATGCCTTCATCACCTCGAGGCTGGACTACTGCAACGCGCTCTACGTGGGGCTTCCCTTGTGCCTGGTTTGGAGGCTGCAGCTAGTGCAGAACGTGGCGGCCTGCCTCCTTACGGGAACGGGTCATCGGGAGCACATTACACCTGTGCTCTGGACTCTGCACTGGTTGCCAATAGCGTGCTGAGCTAAGTTCAAGGTTTTGGTGTTGATTTACAAGGCCCTTCATGGTCTGGGCCCCTCGTACCTCAGGGACCGCCTCGCCCTTCGCGCCCCAGAGCGACTCTTTCGGTCTGCCTGGGGTGCCTTCCTGGATGTCCCCTGTGTTAAGCAGGGGGCCACAATGGAGAGGGCATTCTCAGTGGCCAGGTTGCGCCTTTGGAACTCCCTTCCGGAGGAAGCTCACCTGGCCCCAAGCCTGTTGACATTCCGGTGATGTTGTAAAACCTGGCTGCTCGCCCAGGCCTTTGGGGAGGGGGGGAGGGCGGGTTAGAGGGGTTTCATCTCCCCTACCCTATTTATTGTTTTAGTGAGTTCCCGGGCCCTGTTTTAAAAATTGAATTGTATTTTTTGATATGTTTTAAACTGTTTATATATATTTTATATGTATTTTTATTGTTGGAAGTCTCCCCGAGCTGTTTTTAAGAGGGGCGGGGTAGAAATCTAGAAAATAAATAAATAAATAAATGACACCTGCTTTTTTAAAACCTTCATGGTACATTTCAATACTTCCAAAGCCATCGCTTGGCATATTATACGCTTCAGTTAATAGCATGAGGTTGAGCAACAATATGCTGTGGGCTCATAAGGCACATGAAACAGCTTTGCCACTCAGAATATGCTTTACAGTATTACTAGCATATACTTGTTGGACTTCTGCCAATCCTGTGTCTTGCATCAAGTATCCAATACAACCAAGGAAACTCATCCTCATGTGAAATCCTCAAAGTAAGACTACCATCTTTTTAAGAATACTCAATGAAGTATTTCATCAAGTTTGGCATTAATTATTGTTACAGCCTTCCAGTACAGGAGCTGGTTGAATGTAACTACTAGTGTCATTTTCTGCTTGCTAGCTTTACTGCAGACATACAACAACATGGAGTATACACATGACAGATCACTTGGGTTATGGTCGATCACTTGTAGGAAGAATCTAGCTGCTTTTCTGGAACGATGCCCTTCATGGATTGTCTGCATTGAACCTGACCAACCAGGACAAGTCTGGTGGAAGAACCAAGATGAATACCACAAGATGTCTATGTTCTTACTATAATGTTCCACTAATAATGAAGGAAAATCTCTGTAAGAAATACCACTATTATCTCGTGGTTTTTGATAGGAATGAAAACCTATGTATCCTGCTTCTTTCAGTAGTTCTGATGAAACGTCAAATCTACGAATGTTCATAGCTTTCCTCTTTGGTGCAAGAGTCACATTGGTAATGATTCCCATCCCATAGAACATACCATGACCATCAATAGTACAAATGTCATGACCAACATTGTCCGCAATGTATTGTATAATTCCATTATGAGGAACTTGTTCTATGTCATGTCCTTGACTGACAGCAGCGCACCTTTCAAACTTGAGTACTTCATTATAGGGGGAACAGAAACTGAGCTTCTTTTAGGGTTTCGATGATGAAATGTGAGGTGAAGTAATGGTGTAACTGAATGGCCAAGCCTATTTGCATTGGAGTCATTGGTGCATGCGGTCTGTCAGCCTGCATGATAGTCTGTCCGATAGCAGCTATGGTCTTATAGCAGCTATGCCAGAAGAATGTCCAGCTGGCAGGATACAGGAGAGAAGTAACTGAAGTGAAGTTGGTATAAAATCAAGACAAGCAGTTACTGTGAGTTCATCAAGTCCACGATATTGATCTTTGGGAGTATTTACAACCTTGATTTAATTTTTCAATATTTTCCCCAATGCTTCTATGAGGTTAATACACTTCTATTCAACATCAACCTCTTTCGGAAGCTTACAGTAGTCATGAAGGATAGATTTTTCTGTCTCTTGGAAAGTAACCACGTCCTCTTTGCCAGTTATATTCGCTATAATGACACTGTCACCATAGTGTTCTGTAAGAAGCTGCTTCAGATGCTTCGTAGTGTAAGGTTCCAGATTACACCCCTCCAGTAGCTCCTTCATCTTGTCAGATATGTCTCTCAAAGTTACTTGCTTGTTGTGCTTGTCTTCAAAAAAAACTTTGTGGCTTGCTTAAAGGCTTCCAAGCAAACTTCGTCAGGTGGTCTTCCAGTTCTGCATCGTTTATTTGAGTTACAGCTGTTACTCTCTGGTATAGAGTACTGTTTGGGAATTTGTTTTCCAGTGCAAATGTTTACCGAACAACTGTCGTACACTGCATCAGCAGCATGCAAATCTGAAGTGGCATAGTTAAGCGGCCCAAGGACAATCATACCCCATTTGTCATTTCACTCCAGTCCTGACACACCTTGGTAATGGTAGATTTGAAGTTATAAGTTCACACTTTGAATCCTTCAGCAATTCAACCACTGTTTTTACTGTCAAATGAAACACTCTATCCACAAAATAAACACCCATTCCAAGAATCAAATATGATAATTGTAGACCTAAGTGTTCTAGATGATTCAAGGTCACTTGAGACTGGGTTATTCTTAGTCTTTATGTGGTAGTCAATACGTCTTTTATCACAGTAATCTTGTCTGCATACTAAGTGGACTTTTCCCCCCAGGTACAGCATTCAAGCTTGTAGACCAGAGCTATTGAAGAACAACAGCATATAAGCTGTCTGCTCTTTTTGCGTTAAAGTGACAGCAGTGTCCGTTGCACTGAAATATTGTTTACATATGAGGCAATCAGATTCTATATCAAGGCAGCATTGTCTTTATACTGTGATTATCTGAAATGGAAGAACAAATATTAAGCAAATTAGATGTGGATGACAACATTTTGCCTTAACATTAATGTTCAAAATTTGGCCAAAACGATACTTTCAGCTATTACTCACCCTCCCCGCCAAATAACATTCATACCCCAATATTAACACATTGGTTGCTCTATGTATAAAAGTAAACCAAAATTTAAGTTTCCAGTTTAATTTTAACCAAGTATCCACAGTTCAAACAAACATTTTGGACATAATATGCAATTTCATACTTTGACACCCAAAAGCCTCTTTTAACCCCAAAAAGAGGGTTTTCCTAGAATGTAATTTTGGTGGATGTTGGATATGTTATCCAGCTCATTTTTCTGAACATTTTGGTACAAGAAACATTTCTGTTGCAATTTTTTTCTAGGTTATATTGTAGCTTGACTAGACTTGAGAGGTCAAGAACCACTCAAAGGCTGTGAACTTGAGTGCCCAAGGAGGCCTGGACTCCATCAATAACAGGAGTCCCAATTGCCCCCAAGTCACAGGGCCAGCCCACCATCATCACTTCAGTCTTGTCATGATTCAGCCTCAATTGGCACATCCTCATCTAGTCCCCAACAGCTGCTAGGCATTGGGTAAGCACTGAGACTGCAGGACCTGGGTCAGATAAAAAAGAGAGGCAGAGCTGGGTACCATTTGCTTATTGATGACACTTCACTCCAAACCTCTGAATGATCTTGCCCAGAAGCCTCATATACACATTGAACAGGAGGAGAGACAAGTTGCGGGACCCCACAGGGGAGGTCACAAGGAGACAACAAGCAATCGCACCCCCACCAGAACCTGCAGAAATGTCAACAATACCTCATGATCAACTGTGTCAAAGGCAACGGAAAGATCAAACAAGATCAACAGGGTACAATTCCCCTTGTCAGTCTCCAGGTACATATAGTTAGGGATATGACAGCATTATTTCAGATTTCTGTTTTCATGGATAAAGATTTCTTTGAAAGACAAATTCTTAGTTCAAGTGTTTCTGGGAGTTTTAAGTTAGGAGAGTAAAGTTATCTTCAGACATCACAATTTAACATCTATATGACATCTGAACACATTCCCATGGTAAATCTGTAGTGCTCCATGGAAGAGGTCCTCCAATATTGTCTTATTAACTTTTCCAGTTGACATGGATTTGCCATGTGGTAGAAACATTTAGACCAATGAAAAACATGACCAATAGTATCCGAAGAATAACACAAATGAGCATGAGACTTCGGAAATTTTTAAACTACACGCTCCCACGCATGGGCACCCAGGGTCCACATGTGGGAACATCTCATTTGAATATGGAGGTATGTGGTCGTGCACTCCCATGACCATACACTTCCACCCATCTACACCCACCTCCACCCATCCCCCACACACGACGCAACCAGTGAAAATGCAGATTTCTGCATGCGTGGAGGTGGGTGTAGATAGGTGTGTGCCCATCTGCACCCTACCCCCACGCATGGCCCACGCAACGGCGCTCCACCCGTCGCACACAGACTCACCCCCCATGCCCATTTAAAAATGGCCTTCGATTTCTTTCCCTCTTGTTTTGTACTAACACAAAAAATTAATGGGTCAATGACCATTTATGAGTAACTTATGAGTAATAGTTATATGTAATGAGATGTGCAGTTCCTTGAGTCCCAATAAACTAAACTCTTGACTGCGACTTCATGGACTGTTTATTGTAAAATTAGGCCGTCCTGCATACAATTTCATGCAAGTGAACCCCTGTGCCTAGGTTGCATCCCATTGACTTCAGCAAGTCTCCAACTGGTGCAGGGATCTGTCTCTGGAACAGTCTGCAGGATTAGGGTCTGGGGTTTTAGCTTTGATCTCACAATCAGTTGCCAAGTGCAATTGCTATTGAAGTGACATAAATTATGTTATATGTTGTTGGTGTTGTAAGCCGCCCCGAGATGCCATGGGCATGAGGGGGTGGCAAATAAATGTAATAAAATAAATAAATAAATATGTGCACGTGGAGCTTTCAAAGAGTCCCATATGCTATCTGAGGTATTCAGGGTCCAGGTTAGTGGCTTTGACACAGAGCCCATCTAATGAAGCTGGTTCAGTTCCCAGTCTTTATGTTCTTATAGAGGATGTCATTAAAGCAAATAGCTCAACTGGGTTTTTTTAAAGGACTGGGTAAGTTCTTAGAGGATAGATCCACTATTAGTCAAATTGGACTGCATTAGTCAAGTTAGACAGTCAGATCCCTCTGGATGTCGGGATCTGGGAGTAATAAAGAATGTATTACTCCATTGTAACTTGTTGTGTACTTCTCTGAAGTGACTGAAGGAAGCCACTGTTGGATAAGGAATGCTAGGCTGGATGGGCCACTGGTCTAATCCAGTATGGCACTTCTTTTGTTCTTATAAGAGTAAATTTTAACTTAGGCCATTTTTAAAGACGATGTAACCATGCAGTTCCACCCATCCCACATGCATCCAAAAGACCATCTGAAAGCAGCATGGGGGGTGAGCATTCCTGTGGTGTGACCCATACACCACACACCTATGGCCATACGGCGCATTGGAGAAAAATCCGGACTGCTCTGTGTGGGGGAAGGCTAAAATGTGAATGGGTAAGAGCGCACATACATCCCTGGCCTGTTTGCATCCCTCCCCACTCACCCCACATGGGTGGACAGTCCGCAGCCATCCTACTCAGCGCACATGGACCCCATCACCAGCTGTGCTCGTTTTAAAATAGCCTTAGTGTCTCTTTGCAATTTGAGGGATTTCAACTCTGTATCCTGCTCACACAGTGTGTTGCAACATGCCAAACAAATTCAGAGAGTGAGTGAGATTTTTACCACATACATCATGCCAGTTTTATCTTGCTTTTCCTAGCTCCTCATCCCCACAGACTGTTCAATGATGCTTCCTCTCCTATCCTTCCTTTCAGGGCCCCCTTCTCCCCTGTAACTAAGCTAAGCGTGTACACCTGTGACTTCTCAACTTCATGAATTTATCCCTGTCTCTCCTTATATTCCCCTCTCTCTCATCTCCCCACCCACTTGTCTCTCCTAGACTGTAAGCCCTTTGGGCTAAGGGCTGCTTAGCTTGGAGAAGAGGTGATTAAGCGGGGATATGATAGAAGTTTATAAAATCATGAGTGGCATGGAGAAAGTAAATAGGGAACTGTTGTTTGTCCTTTCTCACAAGGAGAAGGGAGTGAAAGCCAGCACCATAATTAGTTTAAACAGAAACTAGATAAATTCTTAGAGGATAGAGCCATAAATGCTTACTATTTGGGGCTTAAACCCCTGGCTACCAGTAGTTGGGAGTGGTTAGCAGGAGATGGGTCACTCCTCCATGACCTGTACTTGTACTTCTCTCAAGCTACTGTAGCTGGCCACTGTCAGAGACAGGATGCTGGGCTCAATGAACCATGGGTCCGACCCAGTATGACACTTCTTATGTTCTTATGACCTGTCTCTAATAATTAATGATTGTTCAGTGCCAGGTACATTGTATGTGCAATATAAATACTTAATCATCAATCAATCATCATCATTTTGTGATTACGCTGTGGCAAATCCTAACCGCCTCATGCACCCTCGCTATGGAGACTATGGCGTGTGTGCAGATCACACATGGTAAGCCGCATGTGCAGGGGTTTAGAATCAGCCCCAGTATTATTCACTAGTGCATTATACATAGGGCCTGATCCCACTACTACTAAAGCCGGTGACAAAATTTCGATTAACAGAGGAAACAGGATTGGGTCCACAGAGATTAAATGAGAATAAGTTACTTTCTTGCATTCCTTTAGCATCTCACTGTGAAATCAAGCCCTCCCCACAAATTGTTTTAATTGTAGTTTATAATTGTTTGGTTTGATATGTTTTTAAATGTTGTGAGATGCCCCGAGATGCCTGAGGCAAGAGGGGGTGGCATATAAATTTTAGAATAAATAAAAACTAAGTAAATATTACTTTACTTGTCCTATTCAGTATTTAATATTAATGGAAACTGAGTGATCTCTTTTTCATAAATGAAAAAACAGAGGCTAATAGCCCAATCTAAGCTGCATGCACGCACCATATACAGGGTGTGTGCACATGCATTAGTGTGCCCTCATGTACAATATGCATACAATGGGTGAAAAAATGGGATCCCCACTCCAGGGAGGGCCACTGCAGCCATCATACTTTGGGCCAGTCGGGAGGGCAGTTCAAACAAGCAACCCCTGAGAATCTGGGCAGGGGGACTGCCATCACAATCCCGCCATGCCATGGGTTGACTGAGGGGCCACCTACATGGGGCAGGACTTTGTATCCCAGCTGTACAGCAGAATCAGACCCCTGGGAGGAGCTGCTGTCAAACAGCTGATTGGGGGAGCCTGGGGGAGCACACTCACCCTGACTGCCAAACAGTAGATCAGAGAGGCCCAGAAGAGACCTCTACACCACATCAGCTATTTGGCCCCTGGAGTGAGCACGCTCCTCCAGGGGCCCCCTCAATCAGCTGTTTGGCAGCAGGGAGCAGCTGGAGTGAGCGCACTCCTCCAGGCCCCTGTGATCAGCTGGTTGGTGGCCAGGGTGAGCGTGCTGTTCTGGGCTCAATCTGTGGACCTTGCCTTGTGGTGTGGCTGCACAGGCCAACCAGATGTGAGGCAGTCCCATAGCTCTACATTAGTCTGCGTGGGGCAACAGTAGCCTGCACTGTATCACCAGCCTTCTCCACTTAACGCATTCCACAGCCTTGGTTTCAAAACATTGGGAAAAAATTATTGGGGGAGGGGAGAGAATCAGTTTGTGATTTGTGCAGTTGCAGAAGTTATAATATCATAGGGTGAAAACAGACATGCACCTTAACACTGCTTTAACACCACTTTAACATTTCTTATGCATGTTGTGGGCCTGCATAGGGCACCAATACAGCCTTGCAACATGCATAAGAAATGTTAAAACAGTGTTTTAAAGCTGAGTTAAAGCTGAGTTATAGCTGCATGTCATACTAACCAACTTCATTCCAGTATTGCAGCCAACCCTCCCCGTCAAATCACGAGGCTTATAAAAAATACATGTTGTAGGGCTACATTGGAACCAATGAAGGCCTGCAATATAATTTCCACAAGCCTCCTGATTTAAAGGGAAGAGTTGGCAATACTGCCATTCTCTTTCCCCCCTGTGTCTGTAATAGGTGAGGGCAAAGAGGAATATTTGTGGATATGTCTGGTATAACATGTTTGATGCATTAAGGCCTTCCTTACTGCTGTTCTATGAACCTCCACTTACCCACCTACCTACCTGCGTGGGAGTGGAAAAGGAATCTTTTTCTCTCTGAAAGGAAGGGTTAGGGAGAGCTGTCCATTCTAATGCCCTGTCTCTCAATTTCAGTAATATACCCACTGCCTAGACAGGCATTCCTTTGCAGCAGCTCTATAAATACCTTATGAAGGCCATGTTTCTAAATGATAATTATGAGAACAAAGTAAGTTTTTGCACAAAATTCCATGATTACTGTGACACACTCACAGAAGAGTAATAGCTCACATTTTCCTCCTATAACATACTACAGTACTCCCTGCATGAAAAAATCACTTTTCAGCAGCACTTCCACAAATGTAGACAAAAAGCTGCATAACAATGAGTGTTATTAAAGTGTGAGTTTCACTGATAAGAGAACATTTCTCTTCATATATGTGTTTGTTATAATGCTGTTGAGAAATAAATTTTAAAATGCCACTATTTTATTTAATTTATTTAATTTATTTTAAAAATGTATACCCCACTCCTCCTGCCAGACAGCCCTGGGCAGCTAACAAATCAATCAATAAAAATACAATAAAATATATAAAAGCATTAAATAACATATACAACAATAAAAATAAAATGGGGAGAACAAAACCCAAAATACCCCCCTCCCTCGCCAAACGCCTGACCGAACAGCCAGGTCTTACAATTCCTACGGAAACCTGGGAGGTCTGAGGTCAGACGGGCCCCCACCGGGAGGGAGTTCCACAGGCGTGGTGCAGCCACCGAGAACACCCTGTCCTGCGTGGCCTCCTGGGAAACCCAGGGGACCTCCAACAAGATGCCCCCAGATGACCGCAGGATGAGACTATCATGCTGGAAAAGATGAGAAGAAACAGGAACACTCCTGAACATATGGTGGGCATGTCAAAAAATCCAGAAGTTCTGGTGCATTGTAAGGAAAAAAATAAAAAGACATGACAGGACTAGTCCTACTTCTAAACCCCAAAGTATTTCTAATGAGTGTAATCACAGACCTGCCTACCTTGGAGAACTACAAACAACTATGCATACACTTAGGTCACATTCACACGTTACCTGGTAGGGGGGAAACTTGAGTATGCACTATTCTGCTTTATGCTGCTTATGACAGGGTCCCAATTGGTACTTTTACAGGTGTTCTCACGGCATAAAAGCAGAATAGTGCATCTCACATGCGTTAAACAGGGCCGGACTTAGGAATTTTGCACCCCATGGCCCTTCTCAGACTGCTGCTCCCAAGCCAAGCCCCGGTCCCACACTGTGTGTTCATGGGTAGAGGAGCCCAGTGTGAACGACATGGCACTCACTCCCGCGGTGAGTGGGGGTGCGTGCGCATGCCTGCCTAACACACATCCCCACTCACCCCCCGCTCATCCCCATGCATGGAGCAACTGGGGAAAATGGAGGTTGCTCCATGGGTGCAGATGGGGGGGTGAGTGGGGATGCGTGTGAGGCCTTGTGCATGCCACGCCCATGCACCAGCACGCCTACAGACACACACACCCCAAAATCTGGTGAAGCCAAGTGAAAAGGGCATGTGAGGAACCACTCAAAGAAGAATAGAAGGTTGCTGCCTTGTAAAGAAGGTTCTTTGAGATGGCTCCTAACATTCTCACAACACCCACCCTTCCAGCCTCGCATGGAATTTTCTTGTACTCCTAAAAAGGGTTGGAAGGAACTGTCATTCTAAGGGGGAGAGTTCTTTTTATACTAGAGGAGCTCGAGACCATTACGTGCTCTATTATTTGAATATGGTGAGCATGCACAACCCAGTTGTGAGAATGTTAGGAGCTATCTCAAAGAACCTTCTTTACAAGGCAACAACCTTCTGATCACTTACATGGGGAGGAGTTTGTATCCTGCTGCTGCAGCACTACTAGCAGGCAGACGACAGAGGCAGGTGAGGGATGGGGACCCAGGCAGCAGGCTTCAGCTACAGGCAGCAGCCTCCAGCCATGCAGGGAGAAAAACAAAAATGGATCAGGTTAGAGCTGGCGCCAGGATTGCTGCCCCCAGAAAACACCACCCAAGGCCCGGACCTAGGGGGCCTGCGCTGGTGCTAAATCCCATCATAAGAGAGCTACAATTGTTCTAACAGACGTTCCACCCCCCAGGCAACGTGTGAAAGTGGATTTAATTTCAGCAGGACTAACTCTGATCGCCCACTCAGAAAAGACCCAACACCGCACATGATGAAGAATGGCTAGAAAGACTATATCATGTCTATGAACAAACTGTCTGACTCACTGGAAGACCAATATGAGGACTTTTTGTTGCATGGTCATTGGGAACCCTGCTACAAATATCTCAGGGGGGTAATTTACATTGTCAAAGACATTAATAAATATGTTACTCCAGAGATATAAACCCACAATATAACCCCACTCCCATAAATAGTGATTCTAAACTATCACTCACATTGAGACTCAAAATAATCTGCAAATATTTTTGTTATTTTATTTGCTTGTTTTTTTAAAAAAACAAAATGGCTGTTATGATTTTTTAATGGAGATTTTCTTCTTTTTTTTCCTCAGTCAATATTGTTAATGTCCTGTTAGTATTGTATTTGTTACTGCAAATTTAATATTCAGGAGAAAGATTCTAACAATGTTAACAATTAAAAATTGAAAGAAAAAAATGTAATTTTATATACAGGACTGTTGTATGTAGAAGAGTCAGGCTGAGTGCCTGAGTCTGGCCCTTTAGGGAGGGTTAGCACCAGTCTGGGAGGCATAGGTGTTAAAGAAATGCAGGATCACACCCTAATGCACCACAGCTGGGCTAGCCTCCCAAGACTAGCAATTAAGTGCCTGAGTCAGACCAGAATTAAAATGTTGATCCTGGAGCTTAGTAGGGAGTTGTGGGTGGAGGGAAGGGGCAGGAGCCAAGAAGAGTTCTGCTTCTAAGCTGGCTGCAGGAGGGACTGTGCCTGACCAGGGAGGCCTGAGAAACAAAGGTATCTGAGGATTATGCATGGGAGCTTCCAGAAGAAGCTGTTGAGAGCAGTGCAGAAGAAGCTGGCCAGGTTCGAGGCAAGACCAGGTAATTCAAGGAGACACCAGTGAGAGGCTTCAGTGGCACAGTGCACACAGACCAGGTACGGTGCCATCCCTAGGGAGGATGGGGCAATGTCCCTCCTGCCCCCCCCCCATGCCCAGTAAGTACCACACTTAACTTTCTTCTGGTCCCTGGTGCTGGCTGCACGTTTAGAGGCTGACATGGCTGTTTCAAGCTGCTCTGGCGCTCTGAACTTCATTTTGAGCAGTGCGCATGTGCGACTGAGCTCCTAGGCTCTGTGCATGTGCAAACTGTGGGGGGTTGGGGTCAGAACTTGCAGGGAGCTGCCTGGGAGGGGACTCAGCCAGAGGCTCTCATTGAAGGAGGGAGGAGGAATCAGACTGAGAGTGATGGAGACCTGTAAGGGTCAAAACTTGGCAAAATGTGCATTGGGTGACTAGGGAGTGCCATCCAGCGCGTGTTCATAGGCAAGAGCAATGCGTTGCCAGGATCGCTTGGGGCAATGTTTCATGGAGCTCTATGGAGAGGCAACCGGCAGCACAGTAATGTTAGATGGGCTGTAGCCCTTGGCACCCTGTGGGCAGGAGGGGGAGCTCTGTGTGTGTGTGTGACTGTTGTGACGTGTGTATGCTATTGGCTGGTGGAACAGCAACTGTGGGGGGGAGTGGACAGTGCTTGTGTTTTTGGTGTAACTTTTATTTAGTGTCTCTGAGCATGGGCTTTTTCTCTCTCACGTGGTGTGAGGGTGGGGACTGCCTGCTGCAGAGAACAGAGCATATATAAAGGTGACTCCACCAGGCGCCATTTCTCTCTCTCTCTCTCTCTCTCTCTCTCT
>QEPC01005272.1:1584122-1594767 GCA_003113815.1 Sphenodon punctatus
TCCATGACCAAGCTCCCCCTTACCTCTCGGACCTAATCCCCCTACGCACTCCTGCACGCACTCTCCACTCCTCCTCTGTTCCCTCCCTCACTCTCCCTCATTTCTCCTGCTTACCTAACCGCCTTCGACCCTTCTCCCTCGCTGCCCCCCATGGCTGGAACTCCCTCCCTACCCACATCTGCCTTGCCCCATCCCTCCGCTCCTTCAAATCCCTCCTCAAGACCCACTTTTTCCTCACCGCCTTTCCCAATGCCTGCTAGTCATTTCCCATATACTTACTGTCTTCCCTCCTCTGCAGACTGCTGCAACCAACCTAATTGTAACCAGCACCTGAGACTTCGCATCCACTTGAATGTTCATTTGTCTTCTCCCCTGTCTCTCCCACTGTCCCTGCTCCCTGTCTCCCCCTCCTTGTCTTTTAGATTGTAAGCCACAGGCAGGGAACGCATCTATTTCTATGTTCTGTACAGCACCAGGTACATGACCGGTGCTATATAAATGTTTATAATAATAATAATAATAATAATTAATAATAATAACATTGTCCCCAACACCTATAAAAAATTTCTAGCTGTGCTCAGGCCATTTGCAAGGGGTGGAGTGGCAGCTCTGCTTACGCTTAACATTTCCTTTCTTGTATGGTTGCTAACTTGCTGCCACTCTGGGGAGGCAGCCTTACTGGGAGTCAGGGTGGTACTACAACCTTTCCAGAGGGAGGCTGAAGCTGTCCGGGAGCCTTGGGAGGGTTGTTGTTTTGGAAGACCCCCACCATCTTACCCTTAGGGGAGACCATAGTTAGGACATAAGTCCATGCCCACCACAACCTTAACATGGGGGCAAACAGTCCGTGATAGTAATGTGGGCAGAGTACCCTTGAGCAGGTGGGTAGATTAGCAGTCGTGAAAAGATTCTCATCAAGAGGAGAGCCTCATCAGGCTAGCATTGTACAGCAGTTTTTTAGACAGGGAGGAGTGTTTGTTTCAAAACAAGTTTTGTCCATGCAGAGTGAGCAGACATTCAGGAACTGTTACCATTTTACAATTAGGCAGAGCACACCCAGAATCAATATGAAATCAAGACATACAAAGAACTAAGCACCAGTGAGCATTACTAAGTCATTTATAATTATAGTAATTAAGAAAAAATTATTATACACATTAAACAGTAGCCCAGTTGCCTGTTGATATCATTACACTTAATTTGGTTTCCTGGCAAGCATCCTGATTAAGCAGACTTCTCAAAGCATGGCTTAATTAAATGGATTGAACTGTATCTTCATTATCTCAAGGTTGCCTTCATTACCTCAAGACTGGACTACTGCAATGCGCTCTACATGAGGCTGCCCTTGAAAAGTGGGGGGGGGCTGAAGCTGATGCAGAATGCGTCGGCTCGCCTCTTGATGGGGGTGGGTCACCGGGAGCACATCACACCAGTGCTTAAGAGTCTGCACTGGTTGCCTATAGCATTCTGAGCACAACTCAAGGTGCTGGTTTTGACCTTTAAAGCTGTAAACAGCGTAGCGCCTACATATCTGAAGGACCGTGTTTCTCCTTATGTCCCATTGCAGCCCTTAAAATCTGCTGAGGGTGCCCACTTGCAGGTTTCATCACTGGCCCAGTTTCATATGACTCGGGCCCATAGAGAGGCATTCTTGGTGGTTGCCCTACAGCTTTTGAACTCCCTTCCCTTGGAGGCTCACCTGAGCCCAAGTTTGAATGTCTTCTGGAGACAGTATAAGACCTTTTTATTTGGCCAGACGTTCAATGGGCAGGGTTAGATTGGAGGGGGAGGGCAATGGGGGTGCTTTTAGTTTTGTGGGGGTTTATTTATTTTATATTTGTATTTTATGTATTTATTGTAAACTGCCCTGAGCCTCAGGAGATATTGTGGGATATAAATCTAAATAAATAAATAAATAGAGATCTACAAATATTCTAATTCACCTGGAAAGTGATGTATGTAAAGGGAGTTGCAATTTCACCTCTTAAGAGTTCTTCCACTAACGTGTATCCGTATCCATGTTTGGATGATAGATCGCTACATTTCCACTCTCTTCTTCAACATTTTTTTTTTTTAAAAAAACCTTGGCTTAAAGTTTCCAGTCTAGAACCAGCAGCCTCATCTTTCACAAGCCCAGTTCTTCATGATCCTGTTTATTTTGGGAGGGCAAAACTCCCACTGCCCTCTTCAAGAGCAAAATAAAGCCCTAAATATTATAACCTCTTTGGTATTGACATGAAAAAATTCTTCCTAAAATATCGTTTTGTAGTACAGTACTATATAAAAATAACAACAGGCTTACATTTATATAGCAGTGATCATCTCAAAGTACCTAGACATACACAGGAGTCATTTTATGCAACTCTGAAATGCAGACACTTCTGATGTGAAACATGGATAGGGTTGCCAGTTAGCCCATGTTTCATGGGATTTCCTGTTTTTTGCAGGATTGTGAAAGCATCCCACATGCATGCAATGGGAGACACTAGAAATCTTATTCCCACCTTTAAAAGTCAAAAACCAGTTGATAAAAACTTAAAAACAAAACATGGGGGATGCCATTTTCTTTGTTCCCCCATGACATGTGACATGCGCCTTGCCCTTGAGAAAGGTGGAAGAAACGGGGATGGCTTCCTATCTCTGGAGACCCAGCCTCTGTCTCCATTGTCACTGCTGGGAGCTACCATGTGCTGGGGGCAGACAGACACATGGTTTTAAACCGTATTAGTCAGAATCCAATTCTGATTCTGATTAATATGACTTAAATTGGAATTGAAGATCGTTCCGTCTGACATTGAACCAATACCATTTTTTAATATGATTTCCCATCCCTAATGTTCACTGCCAATGGGGAAATCGCAGTGAACATGGGTCCCTGCTCCAGAGAAGCAAGAGCCTGATGCTGTTACTGTATCTTCTCCCTGTCCACCCGTGAATGCTTCCCTGGGGCTGCCATACCACAGGTATAGGGGGAGCTGGGAGCTGTTAGGGGTGGGGAGCAGGGGATGGCAGGGAGTTGCAGAAAAGGGGTATGAAAGGGAAGCTGTGGCAAGCAAAAGAGAGGTGGCAGGGTGATTAGAGAAAAATCAGGCTGAGGAGTGCTGTAGGGGGAAGTCTGAGGGGAGTTGTGGGTTGCTGGGGGTGAAGAGAAGGGGTTGCAGGAGGTGGGAGGTTGAAGGGAGTTGGGGTTGAAAGTGGGCAGGAAGGAAGGAAGATAGAGGGGAGATTTAATAATATGGCTCTTTTTCTATCTTCTGTGACAGTGGAGAACAAATGTTTTTGTGGCATTAAATATTTGAAAACTGCTATCATGTCCCCCTTTAGTCTTCTTTTCTCAAGGCTGAACATACCAATTCTTTCAACCTTTTCTCATACAGCTTGTCTTCCAACATCTTTATCATCTTAGTTGCTCTTCTCTGAATCTTCTCCAATTTGTCTACATCCTTCTTCAAGTGTGGTGTCCCAAACTGAACACAATATTCCATGTGAGGTCTCACCAGCACCGAGTAAAGTAGCACCATCACCTCCTGTGTCTTAGAAACGATGCACCTGTTAATGCAGCCCAAAATGGCATTTGCCTTTTTTACGACAGCGTCATATTGTTGACTCATGTTCAGTTTACCATCCACCATAACTCCCAGATCCGTCTCTGAAGAGCTACTACCAGTCAGTTATCACCCATTTTATATTTCTGCTTCTGTTTTTTTGTTTCCATGCATAGTACTTTGCATTTCTCTTTGTTAAATCTCATTTTGTTTCTTCCAGTCCAGCTCTCTAGTTTATCAGATTATTTTGCATTTTAATTCTGTTCTCCAAAGTGTTTGTAATCCCTTCCAGTTTTGTGTCATCTGCAAATTTTAGAAATATTTCAAATAATTTAATTAAAAGTTGAAGAAGATTCAACCAGGGCAGACCACTGTAGGTCACCACTTGACACTTCCTCCCAAACTGATGTTGTTCCATTAATTATCAGTACATCTTTACAGCCAATTGTGAACCCATCTAATGCAATTCCATCCAACCCACATTTCTCCAGCTTTCTTATGAGAATATCACATGGAATCATGTCAAAGGTCTTACTGAAGTCACGATATGACATCTACTACATTCTCCTTGTCAGGTAGGCTATTTACCCTGTCAAAGAAGGAACTTATTTATTTATTCATTCATTCAAATGTATACCCTGCCTTTCCCCAAAGGCTCAGGGCAGCTTACAGTAATAAACACACACAAAATGCAGTAAATACAGTAAAATCCCTTTTAAAAATCCCCACCTTCACCTCAGAAACCTACCCAACCCCTATCCCCACCCTGCCAAATGCTTTGCCAAAGAGGAAGGTTTTCCACCACCTCTAGAATATGCTCAGGCTGCGGCTCCGATGGACCTCCAGGGGGAAAGGGAGTTCCATAATACTCAGCTGTACCGAACCTCTGGAAAGGGTGGCAAATAAATAAATGTAATTAATAAATTAAATTAAATAATTAAAAAATAATAATACTGGGGCAGCAACCGAGAATGCCTCTCTGTGGGCTTTGTCATATGGACAAGATTAGCAAGTGATACCTGAAAGATAGTACTCCCAGCCAACTGCAGGGGTCGCAGTGGAGCATGGAAGGAAAGGTGGTCTTTCAGATATGTAGGCCCCAGGTGGTTAAAGGCTTTAAAGGTCAGAACCAGCACCTTGGATTGTGCCTGTAAAGCTATAAGAAGCCAGTGCAGACTATAAAGCACAGGTGTAATGTGCTCCTGGGGATCCACCCCAAAAGCATCCGGACCACCACATTCTGCACCAACTGCAGCTGCCAAACAATCATCAAGGGCAGCCCCATGTACAGCGCATTTCAGTAATCTAGCCTTGAGGTAATGAAAGCATGGATGATGGTGGCCAGACCTGAATCAGAAAGAAAGGGGCAAAGCCTCCTCACTAGGGATGTTTGTTATTATTATTATTATTTATTTTATTATAAGCATTTGTATAGCACCAGCTGTGTACCTGGTGCTTTACAGAACAATGAGATAGACGCGGTCCCTGCCTACAGCTTACAATCTAATAGACATGGAGGGGGAAAATAGGGATAGGGGACATAGGGAGAGACAAGGGATAAAAACATTCAAGCGGATGTGAAGTCTCAGGTGCACATGCTTGGCTTGGTTGCGGTTAGGCAGGAGTCTGTGGTGAGGGCAGACAGTAAGTATTGAGCGGAAAGTTCTAACAGGCGTCGGGAAAGGCGATGAGGAAGAGGTGGGTTTTAAGGAGGGATCTGAATGTTGGAGAATACTCATGAGTTTCTGAGACTGGGGAGATGGCTGGGAGGGGTGCTTAAGGGGGAGCAGGGGGCATAGCAGGCGGGTTCAGAATGGGTTACTTACCTTCCGGAGGTGTACCACACAATGTGTAAGTTTGAAAATACAAAAAAACCCCACCTGAGCATGCTCAGCCCTTTTCAAAGATGACGCTGGTGCACTGTTTTTTGTTGTTTTTTTTGCTTTCAAACTTACAAGCCGGGAAGAGGCCATACATCGCGCGGGACCCCTCTGAAAGGTAAGTAACCTACCCCTGCCCCCCCGCTAGGCCCCTCCCTAAGCACCCCACCCCTGACCACTCAAAAGGCCACCCACTATGCCCCCTTCCCTGGCCCCAGCTGGCCTATTCCCTCCCAAGTCAGCAGGGGTCAGGGAAGAGGGAGCAAGGGCTTGGTGCTAGCCTCCAGCCCCCACTTCCCTGCACTCAGCCAAGGGTTTGCCAAATTCTGAAGTTTTGGGCCCCTTCCTTGGAATTTCGGAACTCAGGAAATCAAGACTGAATGCACCAGTCCTCAGTGTTTCCCGAGAAAAACTGAGGACCAAGTTTCAGCACTACACCTCACCAGATGTAGTTGACAAAAAGTGCACCTGGCCAAGGTTGTGAACCTGAGTAACTAGAAGAGGCTGGATCCCCCTCAGTAATAGGGGTCCCAATCCACTCCAAGTCCAGGATCAGTCAAACATCATCAATTCAGTCTTGTCAGGATTCAGCTTCAGTCGACTCACCTGCAACCAGTCCCCAATAGTATCCAGGCATTGGGTAAGCACCGAGACTGCAGGACCTGGGTCAGACGAAAATGAGAGGTAGAGCTGGGTGTCATCACCATACTGATGGCACTTCACTCTAAACCTCCAAATAATCTCACCCAGTGGCCTCTTACATATTGAACAAGAGAGGAGATAAGATGGAACCCTGAAGGATACCATATGGGAGGTACCAGGAGGATGACGAGTAATCTCCCACCACCTGCTGGGTCCTCCCTGACAGGAACAAACAGAACTGCTCAAGAGTAGTCCTGAGCATCCCTGCCAAATCCCACATTCATGTCAACACCACCTCATGATCAACTGTATCAAAGGCTGCTGAAAGATAACAAGCTCAACAGGACACAATTCCCTTTGTCAATCTCAAGATGGAGATCATCGACCAAGGCCACAATCACAGTCTCCATGCTATGCCCCAGATGAAAACCTAACAGGATTAGGTCCAATAGCATCGAGATGAGTCTGAAGTTGCTGGGCAACCACTAGGGATGGGACTCTTGGTATTGCCAAGAACTGAGAGTAACTGATAATGGCTCTGTCGGATTAATCCAATATTTCAGTTCTTTCTCAGGTCTTGATGGTATTGGATCTTTTACATTGTTTTTTTTGTTGGATTTGTAACATGTTCAAAATCCAATACTGAGAGAATCAAGAACCAGTAGAAAACCAATAGACAGAGAACAGAGAAAATCGAGAACAAAGAGGCCAAACAACTGCAGATTTAAGGGTGTTCAACAACCTACAGTCCCAAAGGGAGGCATTGACAACACCAGCCAGAAATGGCCTCATCATCTCCCGGCTGTTCACCAGCCAGGATGGGCAAGGAGCTAGGTCACAACTGGTTGCCTGCATCACTCCAAGCACATTTTCCACATCAGTGGAATCATTTCCACATTAGTGAGTGACACTAATTGAAACTGATCGAAACAAACAAGACACGGCTGAACTTCCAGATCCCCGAACTCTGACTCTGCAACACCCAAGTCAAGGTGAATTTAAGTGATTTTGTCTGCAAAGTAATTAATAAAAATGTCACAATGGGCAACAGATTACTCTAGTTTATGGGAGAGACAGACCAGATTAATCAGGCCATTACCATCCGGAACAGCTCTGCAGGATGAGACTTTGCAGAGGCTATGATAGCAGAGAAGAAAGCTTTCTTCGCCACCATCACAGCTACAACATAGTCCTTCAGAAATAATCTATACTGCAATTGATCAGCTTTAACACGAATTGAGCGCTACCTGTGCTCTAACCGCCTAGCCCTCCCACTTCAACTGCCTCAGGTCCCACATATGGCCCTTTTCATACAGACACTGATAACATTTTATTATACATGTTGCAGGGCTGCAGGTGTACTCTGAGTACCCTGCAACATGTACAGTAAAATGTTAACACCCATTTTATCAGTGTTAGAGTGTCTGTGTGAAAAGGGTCTATACCAAGGAGATCTGTGCTGTCACAGCAGTGCGATCAGATGCCTGGGTGCAACCATGTCAATGGCCATGGTCAGGATGTCATTCCACATGGTGACCAGTGGATAAGTCCCCCAGAGATTTCTGGAAACCAACTGGATCCATTGGTCTCTGATACGGGTGTGCAATTTCATGTTGTTTGATTAATTATAAAAATGAATGAAGCCTCATTCATTTTCATAACTAAGGTAGTGAAAACTAATGAATAAGCAAACAACATTCATTTGATTTCATTTGTTTTCTTTTTTCATTTTATTTTCTTTTATTAAAAATAATTTAAAAATTAAAATAAAAATTCACTGCGTATGTGCAAACTGGCTGATGTGGCCATTCTGCACATGTGCACCCTTTTCCAAAATGACACTGACACTGCTAGCATCATTTTGGAAAAGGACATACATGCACAGAATGCCCTAGGTAGCCATTTTGCGCATGCACAGTGATTTCTTATTTATTTTTAATAAAATAAAACAAAAAAATAAATGAAAATGGTAAAGCCCTTTACAAAAAGCCCCCCAAAAGAACAGGTTTTTGGAAATGAAAACTAAAACGAATGATGTGACTTCTACACACCACTAGTCTCCAGGGGCAGACCAACCTAACTGGTCCACCACCCCAAAAGGGGCATAAGAGAGCAGGGATCTGGGCCTTCAAAAGGCAATGGTACGACCATGACAACAGTCTTGTAACAACACCCCTAATAATCAGAACCCCTGTTTCCAGGTCGGTGCGAAACATCAAATCCAATGTGTTCCCCACCTCAAGTGTTTGGCCAGATATTATTAAGGATAGAACCATGGAAGCCATGAAGTCCCACTCTGGCCCCAAATACTTAGTCTCAGGATGTATGTTAAAGTCACCCAAGACTATAAGTCTGGGTGACCTCAAAACCACCTCTGAGATCAATTCAACCAGCTCTACTAGGGAGTCTACTGTGTTCTGAGACTAACAGTAGGGGGGTTGGTACGCCAGCAAAATCCCCAATCTATCCCCAGTCTCCAACACAAGGTGGACATCCATATTGGATGTGTTAGATACCGGATACCGTCAAAAGAGCAGAGTATCTTTACAGATCACCACCACTCCACGCTCCTGGTCCCCGATTGTAGCCTGGTGCTGCACCAAGTACCCAGATGGCACCATCTGGGACAATATAGGCCCAGATGCCTCATCCAGCCAGGTCTCTGAAATGCATATGATGTCAGTGGTCTCATTCTGAAGAAAATCAAAGATGGTCAATGTTTTATTTGCCACTGACCTCACATTAAGCAGTATCAGGTTCAGATCAGGGCCCCACTAGCCTCAGTCCCCAAATATCCCAAGACAAGGTGGGAGAGGGACACAGGAACAGACACTAAGTACCTCTCCTAATATCCCTGAGGATGTTTCTTCCCCCGCCATAACTCCCCATGCCCAATATGTCCCCAATTAGTTCAGTAGCTGCCCCACTCTCAACCCCTCCCAAAACAGGCCCCCTTCTCTACTCCTAATTACGTCCCCACCCCAAAAAATGATAACCCACAGAGGGCCAATAGGGCCCTAAGGGGATGGGTGGCAGGAGATTACTCCCAAAGTCCCGCATCTCCAGAAGCGGATGCGTGATGGAGACAGGTAGGAACCACCCCCCATTCTCCCAACCTAAACTGACCTTTCCCAAGGAGAGACTCCTTCCCTCCACCCCAAACTCATCCCAACCACACCCATATCCCCCATCCAAAAAAAACTTAGCCTTCAACACACACACACCCTGCATATACCTCTCCTCTCACAGGGAAGCCCTGGCATGAATCCCACCCCTCCCTCCACTGAAGGGACAAGACAAAAACTCCAACTCACCCCAAACCCCACTATATCCCCCCCCCCTTTGCCCATACCCCTCCCTCTCACAAAGAGGTCCTGGTAGGCTATGAGGAATTACAGTGGGCTCTTGGATGGCAACCACCCCTCTCCCCCTCATGCCAACTAGATTGGTTTGGCATGATTTGTTCAAACCGGTCATTTTCAGTTTGGTATGATTTGAATTACAATACAAACCTCATACTGGAAGACTTTCTGTTGGCAGTGCCAATGTCTAGACTTGCATCCGTCTCCTTATATTTTGCTTTGAATTTCAAATTTAAATGAATACAAAGCCTCAAGACTAACCATTGTTGAAAAAAAAATCCAAGGTCACCTGGTTTCAATCAAAAAACTGTAAATTAATTGTATCATATTCACTAAAAACTGAGCCCATTTCACTAAAAGTATCCCTTATTCTCATGGAAACTATCAGACAATCCGTGGCCATGTTTCAAGTTTATACCAGAAAATAAAAGCAGACAAGTTTTGCATGTTTTGATGTTTCTCTGGGTGTTTTTAGATGAGATGCTACCCTGCCAGGAGCCATGGAGCCCACCGCCAATCTGAAGGTGGAGTGGGGGCATGTGTATTCCCATGAGCCACAGAGCACCCAGTCATGCACATGCATGAAGCACTGCCAGGAAATCTGTAGTGCTCTGTGCAAGACAAGCCAAATAGCTCCGTGGAAACAAGCAGCCATGGAGCCCATGCCCACATGAACTAGGGCAGCCAGACACGCCAGCAGTCCGGTCCGCCACTCATAGGCACTGTGGGCGGGGAACATGTCTGTTGCAAGTCACCAGAACTGGCCCAGAGCGCTGGGGAGCCCGGGTTTCCCACTGCTCACATTGCGGACATGTCAGTTGCAAAGGCCAAACGGGTGCGCTTTCCTCTCACCCATGGTCCGTGGTAGAGGGAGTGCATGGCAGCTTCCCTCTGTGGCCAGAGTAGCCATGTTGGGAGCCACCCACTTGAAACTGTCCCCACACAATCCACCTGAGTGGGTGCTCTGCAGCTGTGTCACTCAGTGGCCACGGATACCCCCACATCACCTTGCTCATTTAAAAGCACCCACTGAGAATATTTTAAACAACAATATTCAATACACACAGATACAGTTTTTGTCTGTACGATAGGGATGGGTGAACATGGTTTGGAAGTTCGGAGTTTGGCCCGAACGCAGCCCGTTCGGACGACCGAACTCGAACACAAACCCGAACGCGAACAAGCCAAACAAACCGAACACCGAATGGCAAAATGG
>QEPC01005272.1:1614599-1661629 GCA_003113815.1 Sphenodon punctatus
TAGGCCTGTGTACTTATTAGATAATCCATTTAGTTCATAGCATTCAGAATAGTTAATAGCAGTTAGATTTAGTGTAGATAGATAGATATAATATTAGATTAAAAAATTAAATTAAAAAAACCCATATAAAAACCAAAAAACCAAATAAAAAACCAAAAAAACATATAAAACTAAAAAAAATATTTTAAAAAAAACATATAAAAACATTTCCCGAACGGCTGAACCAAAACCGAACGGTCGAACCGAACAGCCAAACCAAACAGCCAAACCCAAACCCGGCGAACGAACCAGGCGGTCGAACCAAACGCAGCCAAACTGAATGGCCAAACCTGAACCGCGATCTGTTCGCCCATCCCTAAGGAGGACACACCCCTTCATCGCAGTCGCGGCACTCAGAGCACCTGCACCAGCGTTCAGTGCTGTTCACAGGGGATAAAAGGAGCATGTGAAATCCCGTCCCTTGCCGGTGATCAGTGCTCTTAGTCTGTGAGACTGATCCCAGACCCTTTAGCTGTTGTGCCTGTGCGTGGATCCTAGACCGAGAGAGAGAGAAAGAGAGAGAGAACGTGGCATGTGAGTATTTGTATCTAATTGCGTTCTCCTTACAACCTTGTTCCCTCACCCTGGTTACCTGGATGTCCCCCTTGCGTGTGTGCCCTATCCTCCTTCCCTGTCCCTGGGTCCCCCATCACTCCCCCCACCCCCCACCTCCTAGTGCCTGTACCCTTGGCCCTCGTTCCGGTGTGGAAGATGTTTTGAGGTGCACCTGTGTATAGTGAGTTCCTGTTGTGGGACAGGCATTGCACTTCGCCTCCCTGTGATGATCTAGGCTAAGGAAGTTTCCTTCCAAATGCCAATTATGATCCTGAGGGAATTATTTATGAGCAAGTTCCATTGCCTCAGGGGTCTTGACCCTTCCCTTTCAGGAAAACCTTCCCCACCCTCACAGGGGGATGTTCTTGAGACTATTTGAGCCACTTATTGTGAATTAAATCCATGTCCATCCTGGTTGGTTAAGGCTAGCCGGGAGACATTGGGGCCATTGCTGGCCGGGATAGTCAACGCCTCCCTTAGGAAGGGCAGGGTGTCGGACTGCCTCAAGGAGGCAGTGGTGCGGCCCCTGCTCAAGAAGCCGTCATTGGACATTGACGTCCTGGCCAGCTATTGGCCAACCTCTATCCTTCCCTTTTTAGGGAAGGTTATTGAACAGGTGGTGGCTCGACAGCTTCAAAAGTATCTGGACTGGGTTAATTTCCTTGATCCCTCACAGTCTGGCTTTTGTCCAGGTTATGGCATGGAGACTGTGCTTGTGGCCTTGGTCGACGACCTCTCCCAAGAGTTAGATCAGGGTCATTCAACCCTGTTGATTTTGTTAGATCTCTCGGCTGCATTTGATCATAAATTGCTGGTGATCATTGATCATAAATTGCTGGTGACTTGGCTGTGGGACTGGGCAGGGTTGAGTGGAACTGTTCTTGAATGGTTCCGTTCTCTTCTGGCCAGGAGGACTAAGTGTGTGGTGCTGGGTGATTATTCATCTTCTCCCCAGGGCCTCGTGTGTGGAGTTCCACAGGTTTCCATCTTGTCCCCTCTCCTGTTCAATGTGTATATGCAGTCTTTGGGGCAGGTTGTTAGAGAGTCTGGTGTAAGGTGTCATCAATATGCTGTTGACAGCCAGCTATATCTCTCTTTTTCATCTGACCCAGGTCTGGCAGTCTCAGTGCTTACCCGGTGTTTGTCAGCTGTGGGGGACTGGATGAGGGCTAGTCACTTGAAGTTAAATCCCAACAAGATGGAGGTGATGGTTGTGGGGAAAACCGGTGGAGTGATGGCCCTCATCATTGATGGGGTCCGTCCTCCCCTGTATCCCAGGTCCATAGTCTGGGTGTGCTCCTGGATCCATAGCCCCAGGTGACTACTGTGGCGAAGGGTGCATTTTGCTAATTACACCTGGTATGTCGACTTTGGCCGTATGTCTTGAACTCGGACCTGGCCATGATCATCCTTGATTTTATTTATTTATTTATTTATTTATTTAATCAATTTATACCCCTCCTGTAAAACAGCCCGGGACAGCTAACAATTTAAAAAGAATAAAAAATACAATAATATAAATTTAAATCAGTCATAATAATATAAACAATTAGAACAGGGCTAGGACAAAATAAACAATAAATAAGGGTAGGATGGAGATAAAACCCCTAAAACCGCCCCCCTCCCCAAAGGCCTGGGTGAACAGCCAGGTTTTACAAACTCACCGGAATGTTAAAAGGCTTGGGGCCAGGCAAGCTTCCTCCAGGAGGGAATTCCAAAGGTCCGGCCAGGCCCAGCCACCGAGAATGCCCTCTCTATTGTGGCCCCCCGCTTAATATGGGGGACCTCCAAGAAGGCACCCCCGGCAGACCAAAGGAGACGCTCTGGGGTGGCGGAGGGTGAGGCAGTCCCTGATGTACAAGGGGCCCAGACCGTGAAGAGCCTTATAGATAAATACCAATACCTTGAACCTAGCTCAGCACACTATTGGCAACCAGTGCAGAGTCCAGAGCACAGGTGTTATGTGCTCCCGATGACCCGTCCCTGACAGGAGCCGGCCCGCTGCATTCTGCACTAGCTGCAGCCTCCGAACCAAGAACAAGGGCAGCCCCATGCAGAGGGCATTACAGTAGTCCAGCCTCGAGGTGACGAAGGCATGGATGAGGGAGGCCAGGTCTGGGCCGGAGACGTATGGACGCAGCCTCCGCACCAGATATAACTGGCGGAAGGTGGCCTTCGCCACCACCTCCACCTGTCGATCCAGGCGGAGATCTGAGTCCAATATCACCCCCAGACTCCAAACCTGCAGAGCTATAGGAGGGCGAACCCCCCCAATTAGTGGGGCCGACACCTCCCTCGCTCTGCCCACCACCATCACCTACGTCTTATCGGGGTTGAGCTTCAGTCTGCTCTGCCACATCCACTCCGCCATGGCCTCCAGACACTGGGATAGCAATGAAACAGCAGGTTCTGGGTCAGCTGAAAAAGAGAGGTACAGCTGAGTATCATCAGCATATTGATGACATCGCACTCCGAACCCTCTCACGACGTCCCCCAAGGGCTGCCTATATACATTAAATAACAATGGAGACAGAATGGAACCCTGCGGAACGTTGCAGGATAAAGTGCAGGGGCAAGATGTTTCAGCTCCCAACACTACCCGCTGGCTTCTCCCCGAGAGGAATGAGCAGAACCATTCAAAAACAGTCCCGTCCAGACCCCCCAGGTCACGCAGCTGTCTCAACAGCAGTCCATGGTGTCAAAAGCGACTGAGAGATCTAGCAGGATAAGAAATGTCAAACATCCTGCATCCATATCCCAGTGGAGATCATCGACCAAGGCCACCAACGCTGTCTTGGTGCCATAGCCGGGGCGGAATCCAGATTGAAAAGGGTCCAGGAAACCAATACTATCTAGATGCGCCTGGAGCTGGATCACCACCGCCCGCTCAATAACCTTCCCTAAAAAGGGAAGGTTAGAGTCAGGTTGGTAGTTGGCGAGTGCATCCACATTCAATGACGGTTTCTTCAGCAAGGGGCATACCACAGCTTCCTTGAGGCTAGGCAACAACCTTCCCTGCCACAGGGACGCGTTAACCACTCTCGCCAGCACCGTCCCCAACGTCTCCCTGGAGGCTTTCACCAACCAGGATGGACACGGAGCAAGTTCACAACTGGTGGCTCTCGCAGACCCCAAGACATCCACCGCATCAGCTGGCATCACTTCCTGAAACTCCCCCCACAAAGTTGGACCAGACGGGGCCTCCGTGACCTCGCACTCTCCACCTACTGCCCCCAACCCAGCATCAAAGTCGCTCTGAATCCAAGCGATCTTGTCTGCGAAGTAGGTGACAAACTCCTCACAGTGGACCTGGGACAAGTCCCCGTCCAGGTGGAGGGAGGCCAGACTGACCAGCCCTCGCACCACCGGAAACAGCTCCGCCGGGCGTGACTTTGCAGATGCTCTGAGGGCAGCAAGGAATTCCTTTCTTGCTGTCCTCACAGCCTCAACATAGGACCACAAATGGGCCCTATGGAGAAGTCGGTCGGAGTCAGATCGAGTCTGACACCAGCATCGCTCCAGCCTCCTGTCTGCTTGTTTCATACACCGCAGCCCCTCAGTGAACCAAGGGGCCCTGCAGTGACGAGACAGAGGCAGGGGGCATCTCGGAGCCACCCTGTCAATGGCCTCCCCCAGATTGGACTATTGTAACACACTCTATGTGAGGCTACTCTTGTTGGTTTTAATTAATTTTAATTGTTTTACTGGATGTTTTCACATGTTGTTAGCCGCTCCAAGACATTTGTAGCAGGAAGGGGCGGCATATAAATGTATTTATAAATAAATAAATCCAGTGTTCATAAGTGCACGGTGATGCAGTCAAAAAGGCAAACAATGTTAGGCATTACTGCGAAAGGAATACCAGAATATAAGGGAAAGTATCATAATGCTACTGTATAAATCTCTGGTATGACCCTACCTGGAATATTGTGTGCATTTTTGGTCACCTCTTCTCAAAAAAGGTATATAGAACTGGAAAAGGTTCAGAGAAGGGCAAAAAGGATGATAGAAGGGATGGATTGAATTCCATATGAGGAGAGACTCAACAGGTTAGGACTGTTTAGCTTGGAGAAGAGGCGATTAGGGAGGATATGATAGAAGTTTGTTAATGCATGAATGGCATACAGAAAATAAATAGGGAATTGTTGTTTGCTCTTTCCCACAAAGAGAACAAGGGGACACTCTCTTAAGTTAAATGGCAGCAGATTTAAAATAAACAAAAGGAAGTACTTCTTCACTCAGTGGACAAGACAGTTGTGAAACTTGTTGCCGAAGAAAACTGTGAAAGCCAGCAGCATAACTAGGTTAAAATGGAATTGGATAAAGTCTCAGAGGATAGAGCCACAAATGACTACTAATTGGGACTAAAGCCCCTGGCTACTTATAGTTGGGAGTGGTCAACAGGAGACGGGTCATACCTCCATGACTTGTACATGTTCTTCTCTTGAACTACCAGAGCTGGCTACTGTCAGAGACAGGATGCTGGGCTAGATGGACTGCTGATCCAACCCCATATTTTTTTTAATTATTTATTTATTCATTCTTCCATTTTTTTTACCTCACCCTTCCCACAAAGGCTCAGGGTTGCTTACAAAAATATTTTTAAAAACATAAAAACATATATAAACAAATATAATTAAAACATTTTTAAAACCCCTAAGATGAAGAGTTGAGTTAATTAGTTAGTTGTTAATGTTACAGTTAATAAATTAAAGACTTGTTAGTCACCCTAAGCCTAAAGCATAAGGTTGGATTGAAAATCTAAACAAATAAATATATCACCTATACTCCTACTCTCTTCCTAACTCCTCCACTCAACCCCACCCAACCCTATCTCAGCCCACCAAATGCCTAGCCAAAGAAGAAGGTCTTACATCTCTTTCAAAAATGAACAGGCTTGGGATTAGGTGGACCTCCAAGGGGAGGAAGTTCCATAATTGTGGAGCAGCCATCTCTCTGCATACCCTTATACAAACCTCATGGGCAGTTGGTACTCACAGGAGGGCGCCCTCGACCAACTTCAGAGGCCATGATGGAACTTAAAGGGAAGAGGCGGTCCTTCAGATACCTGGGGCCCAAGCTGCTTAGGACTTTATAGGTCAAAACCAGGACCTTGAATTGTGCCTGGAAAACTATTGGCAGCCAATGCAGGCTCCGGAGCACTGTTGTAATGTGCTCCCGATGACCCACCCCCGACAAAGCCAGGCTGTCATATTCTGCACCAACTGCACCTTCCGAACAGTCATCAAGGGCAGCCCTAAACAGATGGAAGGAAAGGGAAGTATGGCAATTCTTATGTTCTTAAAATACTAATACTATATCATGCTCTCCAAGTTTGTGGTGAAATGCAGCAGTGCCCCCATCCCCTGTCTGCATTGCAAGCCTTCCTACTCAACTGAACAGCTGGGAACAGAAGCACTGAGCATTGCATTGCAAGCTTGGAGCCAAATGTGGGGCTTGCAGTGCAGGCAGGTGTAGCACTTCTGTTCCCTGCTGTTACGGTGAGCAACAGGAATAGGGATACTTCTGCATTGTGATTGCAATGCAAGCCTGGGGTGTATATACAACAGTATTTTAGCCACATGCTGCCAGGAAATCATTATTTTACATAAACATATCGGTATTTTTAATTAGAAGGGTAAAGTAGTTTTTGAGTAAAATCTACATGACCTAATTTATTAAAATCTGCATACGCTGAATTTTTGATTAGTCAAACTTTTATAGATGTCCCACAAAATTTGACTTAACAGGACTCCACTGTATGACAGTGTAGGTATTCTAATCTATGATATTGTTATGGGAAGTTGAGTTGAATTTCAAGGCAATAGACAAAATTAATTTGTATGAGAGGCAATGAAGGTGTATTTTTACATAATCCCATGAGCAGAGGAACACCAGCTTATTTACAAATTAATTGTAGGAAATCTACTGATATTTAAAGTAGGTGGGAAGAAAGCAGATACTACACCAGGTATTGAATGAATCTCTACCAGAATGAAAAAGAAAAAACAGAGTTGTACAAAGCACAACTCCATACCATGCACTTAGAATTACTATATATTCCAGGAATTCTAGCAACATTTGACTAATAAAAGCACAGACCCTAGAGTGTAAAAAAGTACTCCTGGAAACAATACATGATGGTGAAAAGAGCTCCGTTTTCTCCATAATATTTGTATGTAGCAGACTGTAGACAAAGCTTCTTTTGTAATAGCATTTAAGTAATAAATTTGTAGCAAAAAACCTATATCTGAGTTTCTAGTAATTATGAAGACATGTGTATGCATATACGTGTATGTGTGTAACATGTACAAGATTGCCAGTCACCCTTAACATATACATAAGCTGTACCCTGAGACATGAAATAGGATTTTAAGTTGTGAGATTGACATCATGTTGCTTAATAACATAGAAAGACCATATAAGCTACAGATGGGGGGAAAGTCAAATTAGGGAGAAAAAGAGCCTATAAAAGTGAAAAAGAGATAAAAAGATAAGTTGAACACTACCCAGAACTATCTAGACACTTTACATTTCCCAGGCCACATTAACTTTCCTTTGGAGTGAAATAAGTCAGGAAAGAGTGAATACATCACACAAAAGAGCTTGAAATTAACAATACATACTTTACTTAAAAGAATATAGAACCTCTATGAAAACTTCTCACATAAATCAGTTCCACTGCATAAACTGCATTGAACCAATGGGGAAAATGCAGTGAACGCAGGTCCCTGTACATGGTGACGACTGTAGTCATAACATCCCAGTGTGCTACCATGATCACTTATGTGAACCATTATGTCAGTAGTTATTCCACCTGGTACAAAGCACTGTACACATGCCAGTGGTCACTGTACTCATATTCAGCTGCAGAAGTCCTGAAGCAGTACTGTTTATTCAGTGAACAGAACTAGTGAAGCAAAGGAAAGTATTATTAATCACCAATAAAACAAATTCTTGTGCTGATCATTGCAGGTGGCACAAAGACATCTAGTGTTCAGTTATATTAGAAAATAGTACATGCAAGTTAGGGGGGGGAAATAAAATACCAGTTGTACAAGCAAGCACCAGTTTGAGTTCTCCAATAAGCAGTTTCAGTAAACACAAATTAAATAAGAGGTGTATAAACTAATCACCAATAATCAAAGAATAAGTTTATTATACTGACATAAAATGGTTTGTCCAAATTTCTTGGAAACACCCACTACTCTCCATTTCAGAGACAGGAGTATTTCACAGGGATTCATCATACCAATGAATGTCAGATGTCTGCAGTTTCGCAGCAACAAGAGCGCATGTACCCTTACCCTTAAAGCCACTTGTAGAAGGAAAGAGTTAACCTCTGGGTTACTCTTGAAGTATTTACCTTAATCCAGAGGCATTTCAAGAAATATAATACTGGATCCTAATAAAAAGCTTAGTACAGTAAAACTATGGGATTAAGTAGAAGTAGGATTAAATCTAAACTAAACTGCCTAACTGACAACGCTTTTAGACGAGGGTGCTGAAGGCGCCGCTGGAGCTGCATGTTAAGAGAGAAGCTGTGCCGCGCTGCCAGAGGTGATGTGCTCCCTGTTGCCTGCAACAGTGGCAGCTGGAGATGCGGTGCTTTGCAGAGGTGCGTTCTGGAGACCTCAATTTTCAGGTCTCCAGAATGTGCCTCTGCAAAGCGCTGTGTCTCCAGCCACGGTCGTTGCCGGCACTGGGGAAGCACATCACTTCTGGCAGCGCAGCGAGGCTTCTCTCTTAACATGCGGCTCCGGAGGTGCCTTCAATGCCCTCGTCTAAGTGTGAGTCAGACCAATGGTCTGTCTTACCCAGTATTGTCACAACCTGACATGGCAACAGGGGTTTCAAATTCAGGTCCATATCTGGCTCTTCCAGGGTCTCTGGCAGAGGCCATCCCAGTGTGCTACTTGAGGACCGCTCCAAGCCCCCAGCAGAGGCCTCCCTCAGGCGCGCTACCAGGGATCCTGAAGTGAATATGCTGGGGATTGAACCTGGGACCTTATACATGCAAATGCATGTGCTCTTACCACTTGAGCCATGCCCCCGGAATATTTTTTTTCTTGTGGAAAAACCAAATATTTACTGTAGTGTGAAGAATTTTACATTTACTTTGAGAACAGATACAGATACACAAGCTGTGGCAGGGACAAAATACAAAAAAGGACTGCAAAAGGTAGAATAGAAAATACTTTGGGTGATTCTAAATGCCCAGCAAATGAATGAAAAATTGACCTACTTTAGAGAGAGTATGGTGCTTTCAGAAGTTTTAGCCATCAAAACTGTAAAATCCTAGGATTTTTACTACCACTTTTTAGCACAACTACCAAACATCACTATTGCCTAACTGCTGCTGCCAAAACATGCCCCACTCCCTTTCTAGTTTTACTGGACAGCTTCTCTAGGAGATGCTAGAATTGCAAATCCCTTAAATCATCATTTAAGCCCACACATTATAACCTACAGAGAAACTAACACACTGTCAATCCACACTGGCAGTCCCTTTTCTTCATGCATATTTCCCTCCTTAATATTTAGTAGGTTGAGAGCTACAAGTTCCTGCACTCACCTATTAATCCCCTTGTACAGTAATGACACTTAAAGTGCTGAAAAATGATCAGAAAATAGTTTAAGTGTTCCTGCAAATTTCAGTTTGGTCACTGGATTCATACTTTAAAAACCCAAATCTCACTTTATGGGTAGCAGGCTAGGACTGACACATATCATTATCTACTATTACAGTATTTGCCATCCTCTTAGCATCTGACTTCTCCTCTCATGAGCACTGTGGAGACAGAGAGAGTGAAGGTCCCTAGACCTACACATGCAACAGCTTCTAATACAAAATATTTCTACAGGTTTAGCATACTATTGATGTTTAAAAGATACACCACGTGCACTTCAGAAATCCACTGTACCGAAAGGGTATTCTACAAAACTAATGCCAAACTGTTCATCATAAATGTTTGGCTTTGGATTTCAGACCCCTATTGGCGTGGAGCTTTTACAGGGACAGTACTAGTTATTGCTTCGACTGAACTGCTACAAAACAATTTTACAAATGCTGTGAAATACAATGAGAACAGCTTATAAGTTTGACGACTTCTCTGTCAAGATTTTACGGGGGGTGGAATCAGCCCTCAACAGGAATTAAACTCCTTAGTGCAGTATTAATTCTTAAGAGCAGACGCTTAGGATTTGGCATATATTAAATAGTTATTGACACAATGTTTTTCAGACATTTAGAAGTTCATATATAAATATTTATCCTTCCATTAACCCAAACAGGGCTGGAGAAGGACTCAGCCAATTTGTGCTGCTTTTCTGTCTGCACTGGCTCCCTCTTTCACTTTCCCACACTGCAGCGACAGCTGTTTCATTCGGTTATCCAGAGTGGGACCCTCTGAAGTGCTGCTGCTGCTGCTGCTCCTATTCTTGTTTAGTTTGTCGCTCATCTTGTTCTCAGCCCCTTCTGCCCAATCCCCTCTTTCAACTTCACGTTCAGGGGAAGATGCCCCACTGTACTCACTTCGAGGACCAAGTACAGGAAACATCATCCCAAATTCAGACAGGGATACAGCGCTGGGCAGGTCCAGGCTTCCAGGTCATGTTACTGGAGGAAACTGAGTGGGCATCTCATAGGGACTTGTTGGACCACAACTGGATACGGACTGGGTTTCAGAGTCTTCTTCAGACACAAAGCTGTTGCAGTTGTCATCTTCAAATACTTCAGAGGCCATGGAGATGGTGTCCGACTCCAGTTTACACATGGAAAGGTCTTCCACTGAAGTGTTGCTGCCTTCAGCACCCACGCCACATCCCCTGGGCCCCATAGCAGTGGACTGTCTCCTCTCATGGATCTCACCAGAGATCATCTCCAAGTTCTTCAGTGCTGTTTTGTATTCACCCTTTGCCAGAGACAGCTTTGCTTGAAGATCATCGACTGTCTTCTTTAATTGCTCTAGCTCTACATAATATTTTGCCTTGAGTTCAAAATAAGGCTTGGATTTATTAATGGCCCTTTTCAGTTTCTTCTCCAGCTGTTTCATCCTGCCCATGGCAGCATTATACTTCGCTGCAGTTTCTTTGTGCACCAGTTTACTTCTTGTTGTTGTCTGTTCTGCCTCCATGACCCTTTGAGTGCCATGGCTGAGCATTTCTTGCCAGGCAGAATCAAACTGACACTTGTCATCTTCCAGTAGTCTCTGTTCAGCAAGTGAAATGGTCTCCTTTGCAGCACACAGTACTTCAGTAGCTCTCTGGAAATCCTGTGTTGCTTTCTGAGCTTCCAGTTGCGCCTGTCTGGCCACCCTCCTGGCTTCCCAGTAAGGCTTCGAGTCTTCTACAGCTTTGCCAATCTTTTTTGCTAACTCATCTAGCTTCATCGTAACTTCAATCAAGACCAAGCAAAAATTTTGGTGTGCGTCCTCAAGCTCAGTTTCCCTTCGACTGATATCATCTGTGGATTGATTTAACTCTTTGTACTTCTCAAATTTTCTAGACAAATTTAGCCTGAATACATTGAAGTCAATAAAACCATCACTATACTATGCCCGTTTTTACACGGATGCTTCCCTCCACCCCCCGCTGCTGTTCAGGCGCCTGTGCAGCGGGGGGGGGGGAGCAGTCCATGTATACAGCCACCGGTAGGTGGGGGGATGGGTGTGCAGCAGGTGTGCACCTGTGTAAACACCACTGGCAGCGTTTGTTTGTGTGTGTGTGTGCTCCCGCCACATACCCACCAACACCCGCCGCACACCTACCCACACCCACCTCCACCCACGGAGCCCTCCGACAGAACAGAGGATGCTCCATGGTGTAGGTGGGAATGTGTCCGTGTAAACGGGCACACACACACCTACACTCGCCACTCTGAAACAACACTGCAGCCCTGCAACCTGGGCCCTTTTCACATGAGATGTCTCTACCCAGTTTTGCTGGGTGGAGATGGGTGGATGCATCTGTGTGAAAACCGCGGGGGGTGGGTGTAGGTGTGTGCGTGCTCCTGCGCAACACCCATTTCCACCCAGACGCCTCCACCCATATCCACCCAGCGAAACTAGGTGGCGGCATCTCGTGTGAAAAGGGCCCATGTTGCAGGGCTGCAGTGTTGCTCTGTGGGTGCCCTGTAACATGTATAATAAAATGTAACACCCATTTTATTGGTGTTAGAGTGTCTGTGTGAAAGGGGTCTATGTAAAATCTCATTTTGTTTCTTCCAGCCCAGGCCTCTAGTTTGTTGAGATCTTTTGTATTCTAAAGCTTTCTTCCAAAGCCCTTCCAGGTTTGTATCTGCAAATTTCAATCCCTTCAAACCATTATTGAGAACGTTGAAGAGGACCAGACCAAAGACAGACTCCACTTGAATGGTGAAACCTCCTCCAAGTTTGATACTGATCCATTAATAATTATTCTTTAATTGTAACTTTTTGGCCAGTTGTGAACCCATTTAGTGGGAGTTCCTTCCAGCCCACATTTCTCCAGCTTTATTATGAGAATGTAATCTGGGACCTGTAATGTGGGTTACTGAAATGTGGGTTACTGAAATCAAAATATATTATGCCTGCTACATACCCTTCCTCTACAAAATCAGTTACCCTGTCAGAGAAGGAAACAAGATTGGTCTGACATGAGTTCTTCTTAACAAATCCATGTTATTTACAAGTAATAATTCAATTTTCCTCAAGGTTCTCACAAATTGTTTTATAATTTGTTTAAATTATCTTCCCAAGTACTGAAGTTAAGATTATTAGCCTATTAATCCCCAAGAATTCATTTTTCCTTTTTTAAAAAATAGGCATACCATTCCCTTTTTTTCAGTTCTCTAGGACCTTCCTGTTCTCCATGAGAACTCAGGGTGGAACGGGGAGATTCATCGGCGAGGGCAATGCAAGGGCGTGGGAATTAGAAACCCAGGGGGAGGCACAGATGGAGTGGGGCAATGCAGGTTGGTGGAAGGAGCTTCTGCCCCCCCCCCTTTCTACATCCACATAATGATTGGCTTCATGCTTACAAGAATACTGGGACTGGGGAGAATGCTTGAGCTGAGGACAGTTGAGGGCAGGGGCCATCCTACCATCTTGTGCCCTAGTTTACAGCCCTTACCTATAAGTAGGTAAGGACTGTCTGACCATTTTTCAATTCTGTCTCTACTACCAAAGAGTTGGAAGCTTAGATGAATAGCGTTGAATAACGTTTATTCGCAAAAAAAATGGTAGAGAAGCCATTGGGGTGTAATACTCATGGTTTCCGATGTCTATACGCTAGGGGCGGGAAAACCGGTAAATCCGGTATCCGATAATGCCGGTACCGGGTGTACCGGCATTATCGGATTCGACCCGGTAATTCAGTCCAGGTACCGGATTCCGGGTACCGTATTTTTTACATTGCAGCCATTTAAAAATGGCTGCAATGTAAAACTTAAAGCCCCACCAAAAATGTTAAAAAAAACAAACCCTCCCCGAGTCCAGGCTGCGCGGGTGAAGGGGGGACACCCCCCACCCACCCTGCCCAGCCTGGATTTTTGTTTAAAAAAAGACTCAGAGGCGAGCCCACCCCCCAGCACCAGCGGCCGCGGCGTCCCTGCAGCCGCCGGTAAGTATGACCCGATCCCTGGGGGGGGTGTTTAACCCCACCCCACCCCCCAGGGATCACCCCTACTAAAGTTCATAGCTTGCTTACCTTGCGGAGCTCCGGGTGCGGCGGCGGCGGGCGGTCCAGCGGCCTCAGTGCCGGCTGTGGCTGCCGGCGTCAGAGACGCTCTAGGCCTTCCGGGGAATTTCCTTGTGAATGTGTGTGTGAGAGAAAGTGTGTGTGAGAGAGTATGTCCCTGCGTGTGTGTACCCCTCTGTGTTTGTGTTTCCCATGTTTGTGTGTGCCCCCGTGTCTGTGTGTGTCCACCCTTAAGCACACCATGTAATCAGTAAAGGCGTTGTACAGTCTCACATACTGTGCTTGATTCCAACTTAGGCTCCATGCCCCCACACTTTGCATTGGTCTTTCAGTCCCAATCCTCTTCCTCTGCAGGTTGAGGGCAACACTGAAGCTGGGTAATGGAGGGGTGAGGGGGCAGCAGCAGAGCTGGGGGGAGCCTGGGGCTGGGAGAGCAAGGGCTGTGGATCAATCACCCCATTCAGCCCCTGTTCCCCCAGCCCTGAGCTATCCCCAAGCTCTACTGCTGCCCCTCAATCCCAACCCGCAGCCCTTGCTCTCCCATTCCTGGACTCCACCCACGTCTGTGCTGCCCCTCAGTCCCCACCAGCAGCCCCTGCTCTCCCAGCCCTAGACTCCACCCAGCTCTGCCACTGCCCCTCAGTCCCCACCCACAACCACGATCTCTCCAGCTCTGCTGCTGTCCCTCAATCCCCACCTGCAGCCCCTGCTCCCCCAGCCATGACCTTCCCCCAGCTCTGCTGCTGCCCTTCAGTCTCCACCAGCATGCCTGCTCCCCCACCCCTGAGCTTCCCCCAGCTCTGTCACTGCCCCTCAATCCACACCTGCAGCCCTTGCTCCCCTACCCGAGCTCCCGCCAGCTCTCCTGCTGCCCCCACTCTTCCAGTCCTGTGTTCCTCCTCAACTCTCCCACTGCCCCTCAATCCCTACTCGCAGCTCCTGCTTCCCCTGCCCTGTCCCTCAATCCCCACCAGCAGCCCTTGCTCTCCCAGCCCTGGGCTCCCCCCAGCTCTGCCGCTGCCCCCTCACCCCCTCCATTCCCCAGCTTCAGTGTTGTCCCCAACCTGCAGAGGAAGAGGATTGGGACGGAAAGACCAATGCAAAGTGTGAGGGCATGGAGCCTAAGTTGGAATCAAGCACAGTATGTGAGACTGTACAACGCCTTTACTGCTTACATGGTGTGCAAGTTAAGGCAGGAGCCTTAATTTGCAATTTCCATGCTTTTTAACACATGATTTAATTTGCAAGACCCTTAACTATTACTGTAAACCAGAGGGTTTTTTGTAATGTAATTTGTATTGTAATTATGTATTTATACTATGATTAATATCATAAATTACAAACTTATGATAGTACAAATTATTTACAATTAAATTCTAAAATATAATGTTCTAAATGAATTGTGATGATTATTATTTGTTCCCTTTATTATTAATGTAATGAAATCTTGAATAAGGTTAAGTAAGGAGACTGGTATTGCAAAGTTGTGTAAAGTTAAGGTTGCGCTGTCAGTGCTCTAATCCATACCAACACAGCCAAACCAGAATGACTACTTGATACACTGCTGGGATATTGAGATTTTGGAGGATTCATGGGGGGAAATTAATATCCCCCGCCCTAAAACTTTTTAAAGCTAAGGTCTCCCCTGCAATTACCTATGGGGCGGAGATCTGGGGATTTCTCCACTCTCAGAGATTTGAGCTTGCTCAAAACCTCTTTTTGCGCTCTATTCTAGTGGTCCTCAAAAGCACCCCAATTGCTTTATTAAGATTGGAAACTGGGATGTTCCCTTTTCAAGTCAACGTGTTATCAGCAATTTTTTCTTACTGGTCCAGGCTTCAAGAGATGCCTATGGAAAGATTGCCCAGACTTGCCTACGAAGAAGCTCAGGCTTGGTCCGGCCCCAGCCACTGGGTAGGGCAGGTTATATTATCTCTCCGTAAGCTGGGGATTGAGGGATAGGCCGGACATCTCTCCATAAACTGGGCCTATCTTTAGACATGCTGGGTGCCTTCCCCCCTGCAAAAAGACAGCTTGTGATTGCCACCCAGTTGAGAGACCAGGCCATTCAAGCTGACCTTGAGGCAATTCAAAATTTAAAAGTAGTCCCCTTCTATAAATATTTTAAAACCACTTATGGTTTGGAGTCTTATTTAAACCATATATTGGATGTTAAGCTGCGGAAAGCGCTTACTTATCTGTGTTTGGATTTGCTCCCTACTGCAGTTTTGCTAGGAAGAAGGGTTGGTCGCCCTTATATTGAGAGGGTGTGCTCTTGTAATTCTCTACACACTGATGATCTCTAGCACCATCTTTTTGTATGCCCTCTCCAAGCCTATTTGAGGGAACACTATTTGGGTCATTGGCTTTCCCAAAGGCCATTTTCCTCCCCGCTGCAATTAACTACATTATTTCTGACATCAACAAATTCCATAATAGTTGAAAAATTAGCCTTGTTTGCATCTGCTCTCCTAAATCACTAACTCTAAGAGTTATATAACATTATTCCTCCCTCCTCCCTTGCTCTATTTGATTATGGCTTGTGTATGATTATGATTTTAAATAATGTTAATCTTCTTTTGATTCCATTGTTTTAAATTTTAAAAAAATAGTTGTTATAATGTCTGCAGGTTATTTCTCCTCGATAATTGATGTTATTTTAATTGATGGTAATTTTATTTAATATTTTTGGTTAAGTATTATGATACATCCCATGTAGTATTGCCTTCGGCTCATTCTTTTGTTTTCCTAGTTGCAATGGCTTTGTGCCACGCAGCGAACAAAATAAAAAATATTATTATTATTATTATTATTACTTGATATAGAAAATAATATAGCACAAAATCTTGTAAACTTTCATTGTTCTTCAGGCATTGCATTTGGAAGAGAAAAAGGAATATTATATGTACATAAACTAATTGTACATAAAATGAAGTTTTATGGGTAATTTCAGACGTGACGGGCCTCTCGACCCACCATGCTGAATCACGAACCGCGATCTGTTTTGGATCCCAGTCAGGAATCAGCCTGGCCGTCCTTTAGATCTGCCGGGCTGATTCTCTCTGGGGATCGGGGAGGGGGTGGGTCTGCGTGGCGCAACGTGTGGCCGCACAGCCTTGCCCCCCTCCCCCCCGCACTCTCCTGGCCAGCCGCCCTCCATGTGACGAACAGGCACAGCGGCCAATCCAGCCGCTGCGCCCGATACTGGATTTGTCCGGGACCATCTGTTACATTTGGCCCATCCCAGATTGTGTATGCGCTAACCAGCACCATCCCCGGAATCATGGTTAAAATGATTCCCACCAGAGATTCACTGGGGTGAACCTGTGGCAGGAATCATTTACACATTACAGGACTTTTGGTCACCACAGGGTTTCACTGTGGTTGACCATGGTCCTGTAACATCTGAAATTACCCTTTCTTAATGAGTATTATACAAATCTATCGAGATAGGTTTTTAAGGACTTAACCATAGGTAACCATTTTTAAAATTGTGGTTTAAGACTCTAATATCTAGGCTAAAGTGAGAAACTATGTTCCAATTTAAGTTTCCAGAAACAAGCTACTATTATTCACCAGGCACAGTGAAACGTTTTTCACAAAGTCTTGTACGTAAATAGTCTTTTGGTTTCAAAATATCCTGAATTCAAAAGCAGTTTTATTTTACAGAGGACATTAGCTTAGGGCTGTTCATATAACTATTCCCATAAGTCTTGTAATTTTTGAAAATGTTGAACAAAGTAGGTGCTATTTCAAAGCCATATAAGAACTGATTTAATGAAAGCCAAACACTTGAATTATTTTTAACATAACACTGTGGGATATTTAATGGAATGAAAAATTAATATATTCACCAAACAGAAGCTTCCTACTGTTTATCAAGGGATAAGTCTTTTCAATGCAGCTCAGACATTTTATTATCGGGGAAAAACAGGAAAAACAAAAATTTCTATGCCTTTTCCCCCCTCTGAGTTAGAATAGTCCTGTCTCATTTTAACTACCACCCATTAAACCTCATGATCCATATCCTGCAGTTAATGGGCTGTTAAGATTTTAAAGCTTCTGTAGTTCTACTGTAAATCCCTCAGCCCTTCTGCAGCACTGATGAGGCCCACCACAACCCTAATTGGAAAAGATCAGATCAAGAGCAGAACTCAGTCTCTCAAGCAAAGAGGGAAGCAAATACACAATTATATTATTGCATATTGACAATATGTTTGGACAATGGTCTGTTTCACACAAGATGCTCCCCCCTCACTCCATGCTCACATGTGGGAGTGGGGTGAGGTACTCATGTGACTGCTGCGGTGGGTGGGTGAGGCTGCATGTGTACTTTTGCACTCCACCCATTTCCACCCACCTCCACCCATTGCCCACACACAGAGCCATTGGTGAAAACAGCAATTATTCCATGTGTGGAGATCAGTGGAGATGGATGGAGATGGGTGTGCGCCCATGTAACGGCCGCCCACATGCCGCACACCCATCCCCCCCCCCTGCACCGCAGCCCATCTGAAAAGGGCTAATGAGAGTGGGGAATGCAGACATTACATATTATGAGTATGGTGTTTGCAAGTACAAGGAAAAACATTCATCAAAATCTCTAACTCTAAATATGGCTAGAAAATATAGATGACTGTAATTTGTTTTTAACCACAAAATTATCAAATTATACTAAATTTGAGTTAGTCCCACTGTGTCACACTGAGTCCTCATAACATCATACGATTCACAGGAATTTTGGCATATCAAAGAACAAAGGATTGAACACTTAGAGTGTGATCCACAAACCTCTTACTCTGGAGCAGACCCATTGAAATCCAATGGGACGACTCTGGAATAAATGGTTTATGGATTGCAACAGTTGCAAAACTGCTTTAAAGCAATATATCTTATGTATCACCTGGTCTCTCAAAAAATGACTGTAATAACTACATTTTCAACATTTTCATAGAATCACAGAGTTGGAAGTAACCTTGAAGATCATCTAGCCTAACCCCTGATTGAAAGCAGGATGACTACAGCTACAACTGATAGCCAAGCAATTCATTCATGAGTCAAGAACACATGAGAATGAAAAAAGTTGCAAGGCACAAGAGAATGCTGGGTTTTTTAGACTTGCCTCTCAGTTAACCATTGGCTGAGCCAGCATCACAAGACTCTGACTATAATGGAAGCACTTTGAATAGAGTTGGCTCTGATGTGTAGCAGTTTATCTGTAGCCTTATGAATGTGTCAGCCAAAATATTTGAGAAGTATCTTCTTTTTCATTTAATTAACTGGACCACCAATAATTGTATACTTTCGGAAGTACAAGCTGGGTTTAGGAATGGCTATTCCACCACCGATCATTTATTCACGGTCCAATATTTGAAAGACAAATATGCTAGCGTAGTCAAATCTCCACTGTATGCAGCATTTGTTGACCTATCCGCAGCATTTGATATGGTGAATAGAAACCTCCTATGGAATAAATTGACCATATATGGTATCAACCCCCCATTATTGAAACTATTGATAGCCTATCATGAAAATTCTTGGGCACAAGGCAGGTTTGGCACACGAGGAGAATTGACCCACCGTCTTGACATACAAAAGGGGGTTTGGTAGGGTTGTGTCCTTGCTCCCCTTCTTTTTAATTTATATGTCAATGATATTATCACTGGAATGGCCAGCGTTGATTTTCATCCCCACCCCCCAGGTTGCTGACCACCAATGTGAATATTATGATGTATGCTGATGACACCGTTATCTTTTCACAGACCCCCATAGGTCTCCAAAGGGTCTTAACCAGGTTTGCCCATCTATGTAGAGAAAATTAATTAAAGGTCAATTATAATAAAACAAAAAACTTACCAGGAGGGTGGCAGCCTAAGAAATTTTCTTGGTACATTGAGGGCCATAGATTATCCGCAGTTCCAACCTTTTGGTATTTGGGGTTGTTGTATTCACAGTCTCTCCATTGGAACAATCACATAGCTAGTGCCAGATTAATTGCTGAACAATCCATTTCCAGTATAAAAAAATTTCATTCAACATTTGCACGGAAATCAGTCAAGGCCACCCTGGAGGCTTTTGAGGGTAAAGTGGTATCCCGGCTGTTGTATGTTGGGGAAATTTGGGGGTATATCAACAATGATAAAATTAATATTCCTCGGAACAAGTTATTGAGGAATTTACTGGGTGTTCCCCCGTCAACACCAGCGCCATTTTTGAGGCTCGAATCCGGGTTGTCTAACTTGGATTACAAAGTGTACCATCCGGTTGCTGGGATATTGGTTTTTTATATTAGTCAAATCTCCTACCAGACTTTCCAAAATAGCTTATTTGGAAGATAGCAACAGGAGCTTGAACCAACTTTCTCTGTGGTTAAAATTCATTACCAACATTTTTAGTGTTATTGGCTTGGGACATTACGTTAAAGATGGGCAAAGATTATTTAATCAAGGTGACAAACTTAGGGCCTATGCAAGGCTCAAAGATATTTCTCACCAAAATGATGTTGCAGCAACAAGGTATAGATCTATTGCTCCATCTTATTGCCTGTGGAAAGTCGATTTTGGCCCTGAGAGGTATATGTCTGTGCCCCTGGACCATAGGCTGCTTATGACCTTGAGCAGGCTCCGTATGGAGCAGATGCCCTCGGCCATAGTAGAAGGCAGGAGGTTGGGGATCCCTAGAATGAATAGACTCTGCGATTGTGGGGCAATGGTTCCTGAGGATGTAGTCCATTATGTTTTCAATTGTCCCCGCAACAACACAATACAAGAATTATATTTAACCCCTCTTGTTTCTAAACGTAAGCATTTGTCAAACATGGAAAAGTTGGTCTGGCTCTTGCTTCATCATGACCCAGTGATAATCAAGAAAGTGGTACTATTCACATATAAGGCGGAGGCTATTAGGAAACAAATTAAGAGTGCACTACAAGCATAATGATGGACTAGTACTTGATTTTGTTTGACCATGTGGTGCTCTGAGTGGTGATATTGGAATATTGTGTTACCCATTGTCATATTCCGTTCTTTGTATTGTATGTTTGTATTATAGGTATAATGGCAGATGTTTATTTTATGTTTTATCATGTTGGAGCATGGCGTTAGCCGATCTGAATAAAATCTATCTATCTATCTATCTATCTATCATCTATCGGGAGGATGGGTTTTTTATTTTCTTTTATGCCTCCCTTTTATGTATTTTTTATATTTTATGTATATTTTTAAAAATTTTAATTTTTGTAAGCCGCCTTAAGCTGCTTAGGCAGGAGAAGTGGGATATAAATGTTGGAAAAAATAATAACAGAGTCTGGAGAAAAGGGGAAGGTTCTGAACCACCTATAAACCACACATATCCATCCAGGTGGTGCTGCTCCCCTCTTTGAGAATATGCTAAAAATGGCCACTGGGCCATTCTGCACATACACAGCCTTTTCCAAAATGGTGCTGGCAGCATTGCTGTCATTTTGGAAAAGGGCAGCCAGCCTGGAATTCCCCCCACTCTCATCCTGAAGGACCCGTATTACCACCTCCCACACTCTCACCCCACAGGGCCCTCGAATGGACTTACCAGTCTTGGAGGACTTGATTGAAGAACCCTTACCGATGTGGGGGCTCTGACGGGCTCCCTCCCCATGGCGTCCTCCCTGTTCCATATCGCACATGTGTAAAATAGTCACTGGGGTCATTCTGCACATGTGCAAAATGACTGCCACTCAACCAAAATGGCAGCAGCCAAAATGACATAATCACTATTTAAGGGTGACAGCCACTTTAGACATGCACAAAATGGCCTTGGCAGCCATTTTGCACATGCATGATATGGGGCAGGGAGGACACCATGGTGAGGGAGCCTGCAGAGCCCCTACAGCAGTAGCAGTTCTTCAGTAAAGGCCTCTGAAACCAGTAAGTACCACTCCAGGGCCCCAGGGATGGTGGTGAGGGGAAAGACAGAACCATAACTCAGATCTGTAACTGGGAGGATATAATTCCATTTCGGTTCAGGTTAACTGGTAATGGCCCATTCCAGGCAGTTACAGATTAATCTGAAACCAAAACTAGTGACTGGTTTCTGGTTGGTCACCCCTAGTGTCTGGTTCTTTCCCCACATCTTATAAAGAGATGCCTCAAATAAGCTTCCTTTCCACTATCTAACATATTTCTCTTTTCCTGTTGCACTGGACCCTACCTAGAGTTGTGGCAGACCAACAATCTCATTATTTACCTGAATCAGAACTTAAATGCACTTTTGGTTGCTCAACAGTAACAGGGTGAAGCACCCACAACTGACTGCTACAACCAGCCAATCAGAGCATGCAGGAAAAATTTCCTTCCTAGTCCTATAATGAGGGTGGTAATAGTTTTAATGGGAATTTTATCTGGTTTTAACTGGTTTTTATATTTTTGTATACTGCGAGCTACCTTGAGTCTGCAGGAAATGGCAGGATATAAATCAAAATAAATAAACTAAGTAAATATAGTAAAATGGCAACCAGCTGTTCCCACAGTGCCAGTCCAAAAAGGCAGGTGGTGCTCACTCATGCTCCAAGCCCCCTCCCAGGACTGACAAGCCAGGAATTAAGACTCTTATAAAGGCAGAGTTTGTTTGCCATGTTGGTCCCAATTGTAAGAGATGGAGACAAAGTAATTCAACTCATATCTTTTGTTGGACCAATTTCTGTTGGTGAGAATATGCACGCTTTCAGGCCACACAGGGCTCTTCATCAGGCATGTAGTGTAGCAAGGCAGAAATATATAAACTGAGCAAATGTGGACAAGTATGTATGAGGAGTCACAGCAGTGACTTTGGTGGGAGTGGACAGGACAAAGTAAAAAGAGTGGGAGTTGAAGAGGGGAAGGGGAAAAAGAGAGAGATGCCAGACATTTAAAAACAAAGCTGCAAAAAATATGTGTGTCAGAGACAAAGAAACAATAGATAACAGTAAATACAGGGAGAGGATAATGCTAAAGCAAATGTCTGTATGTCTCCACCATTTTATAAAGGGCATAGGAGGCTCCGTGTCTCATGAGAGATCCCTTAGCACCAAATTTCCAGCTGATCCCAATGACCTATACTTGAGTGCTGCAACTGTGACCTCCCTCCTTATGCTCTTCCTCCTCCCATCATCTGTAAAGGAGCATCAACAAATTAGTCTCCCTGCTAAAGGAGCAGGGAAGGTCATTCTATTTACAATAATTGGTGGATTTAAGAGCGGGTATCAAAAGAGTTGAATGATAGCGCCCCAGCTTCATACAAGTACATTTTACATGAATAAGCAAGACGAGAAAAAAAAAAACCCACCTTTGAAACAACCTTGTACCAGTACCACATAAAATCAAAAAGAAACTATCATAGTACTCAATGTTTCCAAATATATTTTCCCGGATTGTATAATATATCACTCTGGTTTGGCAGGCTGTTTAAAGAGTTAGCAGAATAGAGGCTATTTTTAAAAGAATTTGGAAAATAATATTTGTCATAATTACTTACACCATCCCAATTTTAAAATAGGATTATTATTATTATTATTATTATTGTTATAAATATTTATATAGCACCAGTCATGTACTTGGTGACGTACAGAACATAGAAATGGATGCAGTACTAGGATTACAATATAAGCAATATATTCCATTATATCTAAATTAATATGGAAGTTGTAGAACTAGCTATACCTCTTTCCCCCCCTACTTATCCCATCACTTAACACTCCCTTTTTCTAAATTCCTGATAGAAATAGGTAAGTTCACTGTGGTTTGGTTGAAAGAGTATGAAACACCCTTCTTCCCCACCTTCTCCCCAAATCACACTTCTCTTGCCACACAAAGAAGCTCCTATAGCTGAAATGTGATATAAGTTCAGCACAAGCATTAAATTTCTCTCAACTGGATACAATCATCTCTGTGAAACACTGAATTTAACTGGTCTGAATTTCAAAGTTAGTACGGCCAATGTATTATTCTTTCCAGAATGGAAGACTAGGGGTAATTTCAGACGTTGCGATACCACGGTCACCCACAGTGAATCCCCTGTGGTGGCTATTCGTACCGTAACGTCTAAAGAGATTTCCGCCATATGTTCACCCCAGGTGAATACCTGGCAGGAATCACATTGACCACGCTTCCGGACCTCTGGCCACCCAGAGGTCCAGAAGCATGGTGGGATCAGGCCCCAACCATGGTTGGATTGGCCACGATCTGGGATTATCCTCAGGTAACGTCTGTTACCTGCAGCCTGGCCGGATCATGGCCCCGACTATGGGATGGGATCAGGCGCAGTGACCAGATTGGTCGCTGTGCCGCCCGTCTCCCGGAGGGCGGGCAGCTGGTGGAGGGCGGGGGGGCAGGGCTGTGTGGTCACACGTCACACAGCCCTGCCCCCTCCCTGTGCAGCCCCGCCCCCTCCCCGATCCCCCTCCAGTATCAGGCTGGCATGTCTAAAGGACGGCTGGTCTAATTCCTGACCGGGATCCGAAACAGATCCCAGTCTGGGATTCAGCATGGCGGGCCTGTGGGCCCATCATGTCTGAAATTACCCTAGATCTAATCTTTTAACTACACATAATATATCTTACATCTGTCTGTTACTGATTCTAGAAACAGAATTAGAATAAAAACATGATACACCTATGATCCTTTGGTTCGCTGGGGGCGCCTTCCTGGAGGTCCCCGCATAAAGCAGGGGTCCACAATGAAGAGGGCATTCTCGGTGGCCGGGCCGCGTCTATGGAACTCCTTCCTGGAGGAAGCCCATCTGGCCCCAAGTCTATTGGCCTTCCGCCAGACCTGCAAGACTTGGCTGTTCTCCCAGGTCTTCGGAGGGGGGGAGGGGGTGGGGGATAAAAAAGTGGGGAAGGGTGGGGTTTTTAGGTNGGAGGGGGGGAGGGGGTGGGGGATAAAAAAGTGGGGGAGGGGGGGTTTGGGGGAAGACTTTTTATAGATATTTTAAAATTTTGTGTTAATTGTTATTTTAACTGTTGCTTTTGTTGTAAACCGCCCTGGGATGCCATGGGCATGAGGGGGCGACTAATATATGTAACAAATAAATAAATAAAATAAATGATTCAGTATATTGTCATAGAGTCAAAGGGACCACTAGAACATCTACCCTGACCCGCCTGCATACAATATCACACTAGAGGGTCTATATTTGCCTGGGTCACTAAATTCCCTTTCTTAAATTTAGGTACAACATTAACTATTTTTATCCTATGCAAGCTAGATGGTGCTAACAACATAACGCTACAGCATGCACAACTGAGATTCAGCATTGACACACTCCCTATGCCATAAGGAACCTCATACTGAGGAGTACTAAGCTTGGAATGGGGCAGACACTATATTAGTAAATGACTGCTAAATAAAATTTTGATAAATTGATTTTTTTTTAAAAACTATTTTTGACTTTCTATAGCTATCCAACGAGGCAGAATTAGTGTTGAAACAAGAATCCATATGTTTCTCATGAAAATCTCATGAGAATCACTACCAGAATCTCAGGACAATCTTGGTAATAGTTCAAGATCTCAGCGAAAATCTCATCTAAAATTACTGTGTATCTTATAACGGTATAAGGTATAAGGTATATGGTACCATGATTTACCATGTAACATATACTGATTTGCCATGTACCGCTTACCATGTACTGTGTTCATCCTGGATATGTGCATGCACAAAATGGCCACCGCTGCTGTTTTCCACATTCACAGCCCTCTTTCAAAAACATTGCTGTAATTTTGGAAAAGGCCTGCCATTTTGAGCATATGCATTAATGGGATGGACGTAATACACAGTAAGCAGTACACAGTAACCTGGTATACGGTACACAGTAAATCACGGTAAATAGTACATGGTAAATTGCGGCAAACAGAAAAATTCTTGAACAAAAAAATGTCGAGAACAAGGGGTTTTCTTGAGTATCGATTCTCACTAAAACTGAGCTGAGAATTAGTCCTAGGCAGAAACTTATACTCTATGAAAAGATAAGGGACTGCCCAGGGCATGTAGGCCACTTAGCAGGAATAGTGCTTTTTAAAAAATAAATTTTAAAATAACAGAATATCTATTTAATACACATCATATGAGACACAGAAAGTTTGGGAGTAATATAATAAATCAATCAATCAATAAGTAATGTTTGAATGATATAATCTGAATATTCCCCTTTTTAAAAAATTGAATGATTGATGCTATAATTTGGCATTTAAAATGATCTGATAATTACATAGAACCTAAAATACCTACTAAAATATCTACTAAAAGAAGAGTTTTTTGCTACCACAGGACTATACTAAATATATATAGAAACAATAGTCCTATAGTTGAATTTAAACAATTTCATTCCTAAACTAAAACAGTTTGGTCATGCATTATATAGGATAAAAATTATTATTTGCATATAGACAATTACACTGCTACTTTGACAAAACTACTCATTGTACTACTTTTTGACATGCAAAATGAATCCCGACATTGTGTCAGAGATTACTCAATAAAGTTTAAATTATTATTAACATAAAAAGTCATAATTCGGCTAAAACCAGTTTAATGCTGTGCCATGATTGTGAATTACACAAAGAGGAAGTGTACTTACTTTGCGGGTCCCAAATGTAAGAGATGGAGCCAAAGTAGTTCAGATTATCTCTTTTATTGGACAAACTGCTAATGGTGAGAGTATGCAAGTTGTCAAGCCACACAAGACTATTCCTCAGGCATGTAACAAGTCAGAACTATAGGCTGGGAAAATGCATCTTTTTCTCTCAGTCCACAGTTTTGAGTTGTTACAAGCCCAAGGAAGTGCTGTCTGGCCCAAAAGCTTGCATACTCTTATCAATGATAGCTGGTGCAATAAAAGATAGTATCTGAACTACTTTGCCTCCATCTCAAAAGAGGAAGCAAATTGAGGAAGCAAATTGAAGAATCAAGTGCACGGCCGTTTAGTAATCTTAATCTTAAGTAAAATTTACTACTCATGAAAATACCACATTGACTTCATTGGAATACATCTGGTGTTACCAAACAAGCGATAGCCCACACTAGCCCACACCAGGTGGGTATCCACCTGTCTGTTTATTAGGTGTTTGCCCCCCCAGTCACATGGCCACCACCCAATGGACACACAGTCCACATTCACAGAGGGGTCTTGGAGAATGTGGAGCCTGTCTTGCAGGCAAATGTGGGCTAATGTGCACCCATATGTCTGCATCCCATCAATTAGATTGCATGCAGCGCCTCCGCATGTACAGGTCTGCTTAGCACAATCTGTTTTTAAATGATACATTTAGAACAATCTAGTGTTTTTTATGCTGTTCTGAAGGTGATTGTCTAGATAGTTGGAATGTTAAAAACTGTGATGCTTCCAGCTTGCTCCTGGATTTTAGAATGTTTTTATCAAACATCTTTTTCAAGGTTTTATTAGAATGTTCTAAATAAAGAACATTATACAACAGTCATTTTGTACCATCTGCTCTGGTAGAACATTCTAGTCTTTTAGACAATCAGGAATAGAATACTCTGATAGAATGTTACAACAGTGATCGTTTAGCTACAGAAACTGGACTGATTACGATTATGACATCATTACAAGTCAAGTAAGAATGAGTTTGGTATAGTGGGTCATTTAAAAACAGCCTCGCATCTTAGGCAAAAATCCTAGAGCATCCAAGAAGTGACCACTTCCTGCCCTTCTCTCTGCTCTCCCTCTTACTGGAGCTGCCAGTGGGGGCTGCCCACAAGTGCATGAAATAATGCAGGGGGCTGCCTATTTATTCGGCTGGACATACTGAACATATGGAGTGGGGCAGAAGTGGGGGCTACATGGACCAAACACAGACTCCAGCAGGCTATTGTCTCATTTAAAAATGCCTAATATAATACAGGCACAATACTGAGAATGGTAGTGCAAATCTTCCTTACAGTACCTTAGTAGTGTGCCTCACTCCTACCTCAGAGGTTGAAAAAATAGTTCAAGACTCTAAGTTAATTAATTCCTGAATCTCTATAGTTTGAATGCCAGTGGTTTTTGTAACAGGGACACTTGGCTTTTATGTACTGAACTAACATTAATAAATCATTTTATGTATGCCATAGAACAGCCTCAAATACTAATAACTATAGCTCCGATCAAAGTTCCATACTTGTGTGTGCGGACCTAACCTACTTTGCTCACATACACACCCACAGTGTGTGCACACACACATAGTGCTATACGGGAAGCCCCTTGCCTCCTGAGAGCACCGCCACTGGCTTACCTCACCACAACCCTGCTTCTTCCTCTGACAGTGACAGCTCAGTCAGGAGGCAGGAGGCTTCCTGTTCAACATCATGCATGCGTACACTGTGTGCATGCATGCAAAGTATGTTGAGTCCACAAATGCATGCACAAGGAATGTGTGCAGACCATGGATTGGGGCCTATATTTGTAACTATCCAAGTGTCTCTCAACAATTTGAAAATCTTACTAGCACTAATACTAAATCAGTTAGATGCATTATCTTAGTAAATGTCACAACTGTCACAGAAATGAAATATTCAGTATCCTTCAGTATATATTGAAGGACAGTGTAATATGCCATAGGCAAAATTTTGCCAAAATACCAAGATGTATGTCTCTTGTGTATAGCCTAGAGTAGTCACAGCCTGTCTCTTATCTATAGCCTATATCAAAACCTGCTCCAAGTTGTTTAATGAGCTCAGGCAGTAAGGATCTTAGTTTTATAGCTCATGATGACCCGAGCACGTTCCTGGAACACTGATTCTATGTTGACTCAGAGGGAAGAGTGCCACCTGCTGAGGCAATGATTTTATTATAATAAATTCTGATACACAATTTTTATGGACATAAACAGGTGTATACAATGTCCATGAGATTTTATATCTTCTGTTTCTGAAGTTGATTTTTATTTTAAAGTCTGTCATTATAGGAATATATTTACTGTAGTAGTGCATAAGAATCAACAAGCAACCGAACGGCTCCTAAGCATCCACTTCCAGAAAGCTGATGGCGGGGGTCACTGTGGTTCACGGAGGACCTCCACTGGATGAAGCAGGATGGACGGCGGTTGGAGCGCTGAACTTGTGCTGAAGCTGACTGATTACAGCATAAAGCTAGTTTAAGAGTTTATGCTGTTGCAGTACTTCTACAAAGAACTTCTTCTTTGCTACCCTCATTGTGTCTGCAAAGTCACGTCCAGTGGAGCTTTTCCGGGTGGTACAGAGGTTGGTTAGTCCGGCCTCTCTCTGCCTGGAACTGGAATTTTCCAGTGCCTGCTGTGACATGTTTGCTGACATTTTTGCAGATAAAATTGCCCAGATTCATCACAATCTCGATGCTGCATTTATGACAGTGGACGAATCAGAGGTACGGGAAGCCCCGCCATGTCTGTTGTTGTGAGTTCAGTTTCAGTGGGTGTCGCCAGCTGACGCGGTGGATGTTCTTGGGACGGTTTGGGCCACCTGTTGTGAATTAGATCCATACCCGTCCTGGTGGTGAAGGCCAGCCGGGAGACATTAGGGCCATTGCTGGCGGGGGTGGTCAATGCCTCCCTTAGGGAGGGCAGGGTGCCGAGCCGTCTCAAAGAGACGGTAGTGCGGCCTCTGCTCAAGAAGGCATCTTTGGACGTTGACTCCCCATCCAGCTATCGGCCAGTCTCTAACCTTCCCTTTTTAGGGAAGGTTATTGAGTGGGTGGTGACCCAGCAGTTATAGGGGCATCTGGACTGGGTCAGTTTTCTTGATCCCTCACAGTCTGGATTTCGTTCTGGGTTTGGCACGGAGACTGCACTTGTGGCCTTGGTTGATGACCTGTGCCGTGAATTGGATCAGGGAAGATCCTCAGTTTTGATCTTACTGGATCTGTCAGCGGTGTTTGATACTGTTGATCATGAGTTGTTGGTGGCGAGGCTGCAGGACCAGGCCGGGGTGAGTGGGATTGTTCTTGAATGGTTCTGCTCATTCCTGGCAGGGAGAACTCAGTGGGTGGTTTTCAGGGAATGTACATCATCTCCCCAGAATCTCACGTGTGGAGTCCCACAGGGTTCTATTCTGTCCCCTCTCCTGTTCAACATGTATATGCAATCTTTGGGTGAGGTCATAAGAGGGTTCGGCGTGCGATGTCATCAGTATGTCAACGATACACAGCTTTACCTCTTGTTTTCAGGAGAGCCAGGCCCGGCAGTCTCAGTGCTTACCTGGTGCTTGGCAGCTGTGGGAGACTGGATGAGGACAAGCCATCTGAGGCTGAATCCTGACAAGACGGAGGTGATGTTGGTAGGTAGGGCTGAGAGGGTGGTGACTCCCGTCATTGGCGGTGTCTGCCCCCCTCTGGCTGCTCAGGTTCGTAGTCTAGGGGTGCTCCTCAACCCGCAGCTTTGCCTGGATTGTCAGGTGGGGGCTGTGGTGAGGGGAGCATTTTGCCAATTATAACTGGTGCAATGGCTGTGGCCATATGTCTCAGGCTCGGATCTGGCCACTATCATCCATGCTTTCGTTACCTCTCAACTGGACTGCTGTAATGCGCTCTACATGGGGCTGCCCTTGACGATGGTCCAGAGGTTGTAGCTGGTGCAGAATGCAGCGACCTGCCTCCTAGCGGGGACGGGTCACAGTGAGCACATTATACCTGTGCTCCATACTCTGCACTAGCTGCCTATTGTCTTCCAGGCCCAATTCAAGGTGCTGGTTATGACCTATAAAACCCTAAACAGCCTGGGTCCTGTTTACCTGCAAGACAGCCTCAGGCCTCAGGTCATTTTGCGGCCCTTGAGGTTGGCCGGGGGCACCCAGCTCAATGTCCCCTGGGTATGCCGGGTGGCGACAGCAGAGAGGGCATTCTCGGTGGCCGCACCTCGGCTGTGGAATTCCCTCCCACTGGAGGCCCGTCTGTCTCCAGACATCCCCTCTTTCTCTAGCTGTTGTAAGACCTGTTTGTTCCGCCAGACCTTTGGGGAGGGAGTGAGGAGGGTGGGGTGGGGTCGGGAGGGGTTTTATTTGTCTTGCTGCTGAAATTGTTAGGTGTCTATTTTATATTTTTATATATTGTAGTATTTTAGATGGTTTTATTATTTTATGTTTTATGTTGTGTGCCACCCCAAACTGCTGAAGTGCAGGAGGGTGCAGGATAAAGGTTTTAGTATAAATCAATAAAATAAAATAAACAAAAAATTGTGCTAGGCACTGTATAATCATGGAGTAGTACACAGTGTCTGCCCTAATGATCTTACACTCTAAGTAGACTTACAGAGTTCAGAAAGGAACAGAACATAGAAGCAGAGAGAGTGGTTTACTGCCCGATGAACGTTATTTTAGTTCTATGGTGGGGGGGTCTTCTTCATTTTTTTCTTTTGGGATGAATAGGGCAGGTAGGGGTTTAGTGGGTGAGGGTTTTGTTTTGTTGTATAATACACTGATCTTTTAATTCTCAGAATGAGAATTTTGCAAGGGTGAATAACTAAATAGAGAGGGAAGATGGGGCATAGGTAAAAGGAAGTATGAGGACTGGAGAAGAAAGGAAGAAAAAAACAGGGGTTTCTTACCTGTAACCTTGGTTCTTCGAGATAGGCTTCATCACTCATACCAGTGGATTCTGCATCTGCGCAGTACTAGCCGCCAGAAGTTTCTCCAAGCAATTATCCGTGCACCCGCAGAGCCCATGCCCGATTGGCTGCCATTTTGGTGGGCTGCTAGCATCAGTATATAAGGCAGGATGGGACACACGTTACCTGTGTTCCTTCCAACCCTACACCTCAACAGTGCTTCAAGTAGATGCAGAAGGGAAGATGAGTGGGTGGTGTGAGTAACCTTGAAGAACCAAGGTTACAGGTAAGTAACCCCAGTTTCTTCTTCAAGTGGGGCTCCATGACTCACACCAGTGGGAGATTAAATAGCAGTCACCCCTTAGGTGGGAGGAATCTACTTGAAAAGAGATTGAAGAACTGCTCTCCCCAAACCAGCTTCTGTACAAGCTGCAATGTCAAGAGCATAGTGTTTGTCAAAAGTGTGTGCAGAGCTCCATGTGGCTACTTTGCAGATCTCTTCTATAGGGAAATGTTCTTATGTTCTTATGAAATTGCGATGTAAGGAATCAGGGGTAGTCATTGCTCGAGTGGAATGTCCTTAAGACCTTCCAGAGGCTGTTTGTTTGATAAAGCTTAACAGAGAGAGATACATTCCACTAACCAGGAGGAGATGGTCTGAGGTGAGACTTTGTTCTAGGGATGGGACTACTGGATCATCCAGTATCCGATACTACCGGTATTTTGGTGTACTGGCAGTATCAGATTATTCCGATATTTTGGGTCCGGTACCGGATCTCACATCGTGCCAGATTTTTTTACATTGCGGCCATTCAAATGAATGGCCACAATGTAAACAAACAAACAAACAAAAACCAAACACTTTCCCTCCCTGAGTCCAGGCTGCACGGGTGGAAGTGGGGACACCCCACCCACCCACCCTGCGCAGCCTGGATTTTAAAAAAAATTCCCCTAAGTCCCCTAGTGCGCTGGGCTCTGGGCCGCCACCGGCGACCCAGAGCCAGCACCAGCCAGCAGCAGGTAATACCAGTACTGTACTGATCCCTGGGGTGGGGGGTGGTTTAACACACACCCCACCCCAGGGATCACCCTACCTCCCCACCCAGGGATCGTCTACCTTGAGCTCCGGGTGGCAGCGGCGGTGGCAGCAGTCCGACGGCTTCAGCGCTGGCTGTGGCTGCCGGCTTCAGCATGCTACTAGGCCTTCCGGGGAACTTCCGGAAGTTCCCCAGAAGACCTAGTAGCGTGCTGAAGCCGGCAGCCACAGCCAGTGCTGAAGCCGCCGGACCACCGCAGCCGCCTCCCAGAGCTCAAGGTAGGCGATCCCTGGGTGGGGAGGTAGGGTGATCCCTGGGGTGGGGTGTGTGTTAAACCACCCCCCACCCCAGGGATCAGTACAGTACCGGTACTACTTACCTGCTGCTGGCTGGTGCTGGCTCTGGGTCGCCAGCGACGGCCCGGAGCCTGGCGCACTAGGGGACTTAGGGGAAAGTTTTTTAAAATCCAGGCTGGGCAGGGTGGGTGGAGGGTATCCCCCCTTCCACCCGCACAGTCTGGGAGGGGGAGGGGGGAGGTTTTTGGTTTTTTCCATTGATTTCAATGGGGACACAGTTCCCCATTTAAATCAATGGAAAAGATCCGGTACTGGTAAACCAGTATTAATCCGGTAAACCGGGTTTTTTAAATCCAGGAACCGGTAAAACCAGTACCCAGTATTTGCCCTGATGTCCCACCCCTACTTTGTTCCCTGGAGAAGGTCCTCCTGCCATTATAAATAGTGATGTAGATTTACAAAAAGGCTTAGTGCTCTCAAGGTAGAAAGACAAGACTCTTTTGACATCCAGAGTATGAAGAGCAGAATCTCCTGAGAAAGAGTGTGGTCTCGGAAAGAAGACTGGCAGAATGATGTCTTGAGACATATGGAAAGTAAAGATCACATTAGGTTTAAACATTGGAGGTAGATGAAGGGTGATCTTGTCCTTGAGGAAAATGAGGAGAGATGGGATGGTAGACATCACAGCTATCTCACTCGCCCTTCTAGCCGATGTTAAGGCCACCAACATGCAAACTTTTAACAAAAGGAGGTGTAGTGAGCATGTTGCAAGAGGCTCGAATGGAGGTAGGGTCAGCCTCCCTAAAACCAGGTTTAAGTCCCATGGTGGGCAAGACTCCTGATTAGTGGAGCATGTTGTGAAGTCCTTTGAGAAATCTTTTCAAAACTGAGTGTGAAAAGGTTGGTCAACCCTTGACTGGAGGTAGATATGCAGAGATCGCAGCTAGATTAATTTTTATAGAAGATAGGCCGAAGCCCTGAGATTTGAGATGGACCAAATAGGTCAGGAGGTGCCTAATTGTAGCTGTTTCTGGTCGAATTTGGTTAGAAGCTGCCCAAATGGAGAAACGTTTCTACTTTAAGGTATATGTTTTGTTGGTAGAGTCCTTGCGAGCACCCTTCAGAATATGAACTGCCTCTTCAGGCAAGTCTAACAGGTCTTGATGAGTCAAGGCAACATCAGTCAAGCTGTTAGGTATAGCAACTGAAGGTTGGGGTGGAGAATCTTGCCACTGCTCTGATGAAGGAGGTCTGGAATGAGTGGTAGACGATGCTGACGCACAGCCATGTCTTGTGGATGTGTATACCATGGTTGCCTGGGCCAGGTCAGAGCTATTAGGATGCAGCAGGACTTCTCATTGTCCAATTTTATCAAAACTTGAGTGTTTAGGAGGAAGGGAGGAAAAGAGTACTGTAGATGACCCGTCCAGGGAATCAGGAATGCGTGGTTCAGAGAGCCTTGGCCTTTCCCTGCTCGAGTGTAGAATATTGAACATTGAGCGTTGTGGGGAGATGCAAATAGATCTATTTCTGGTTGACCCCACATTGAGAATAGATCTAGAACAATAGACCTGTTGAGCATCCACTCGTGTTGTAGAGTGGGTGCCCTGCCCACCAGAAGTCACGTTTTTACCGCCCCCAAACTCATTCGAGCTCACCCAAACATGACCAAATTGTTTGACCGTTTTCGAGTTCAGTTCGGCCATTCGGTTCAGACATCCAAACAGACCGAGTTCGGTCCGAACTCCGAACATCCGAACCGTGTTCGCACATCCCTAGTACAGTGGTGATCATATTGGACTGACCTGCCAAGTGTGTTGCGATGGGAAGAACAGTGTGGAGAATGGACCACTTCCAGAGGGTTTTTTGCTTTTTTTGCTTTTTTGCAATCTGGATGAGTAAGTGCCTCCCTGCTTGCTTATGTACCACATTGCTGTGGTGTTGTCCATGGTGATTTGAACAGTTTTGCCATTGATGAGAGGAAGAAATGCTTTCAGGGCGAATCTGATCGCTCATACTTCTAGAAGATTGATACGCACAGAGCATTCCCATTCATTCCCATACAGGGAAACATCGGTGGTCAGTAGGATGTCTGGAACTGATTGAGCAAAAGGCATCCCCACAAGTAAGTTGTCTTCTCTGATCCACCAAGACAGGGTGTGGATGTGAGGAGGCGATCTATATCGTCCTCTGATGGGGAATACTTGCAAGCCGACCAGTGTTGAAGAGGGCGCATCCTCAGTCTGACATCTCACACAATGAAGATAGTCGAGGCCATATGATCGAGTAGTCGTAGGAACATTTGGATAGTTTGGGTAGGCTGGGTGTGGAGGGTAGACATTGAGGTTTGTATGGAGAAAAAACAATCTTGAGGTAGGAAGGCTCTCTGTTTGAGTGAACTGATGTCTGCACCTATAAATCAAACAAATTGTGAGGGGGTTAGACTCAATTTCTTAACATTGATGACAAACCCAAGCTGCTGCAAAAGATCAATGGTAAATTGAGTGTCAGACTAGCAGCCAGTCATCCAGGTAAGGAAAAACTGAGACGCCTCATTTCCTCAGGTATACCGCAACTGGTGCCATACACTTAGTAAACGCTCTAGGGGCTGTGGAGATCCTGAATGGCAAAACCTTGTATTGGTAGTGAGAATTTTCAAATGTGAATCTTAAGTATTTCAGGTGGGCAGGATGAATAGGGATATGAAAATAGGTATCCTGTAAGTCCAGAGCAGAGAACCAAGCCCCTTTAAATAGAAGTGGGAAAATTTTCTTCAAAGTAACCATTCTGTACTTAAAAGATTTTAAAAACTTGTTCGGCATTCTAAGGTCCAAGATCGGCCTGAGAACCCCTATCCCTTTTAGGGACCAGGAAATACCTGGAATAGAAGCCTCTCCCTTGGAAATTTACGGGCACCTCCTCAATGGCTCCTTTGGAAAGGAGGGCTAAAAATTCCTGTTGTAAAAATGCCTTGTGAGATGGATCCCTAAACAAGGATTGGGAAGGGATTTTAGGAAGGGGATTTGAGAGACTTGGATTGTGTAACCATGGGAGACGGTGTCAAGAACCCACCAGTCACATGTGATAAGAGACCAAATTTTCAGACAGGAGGCCAATTTGTTGGGAAAGAAAATTTAATTGGGAGATGGTTCTAAACTCTGGATTCCCTGATTAAAAACGAGATCTCTGCTCATTGGGGGCAGACGCTGAGGAAGCAGTCTGCTGTTGAGACTGTTGTTTCTGTTGTTCTGTTGTTCTGTTGTTTCTGTTGTTTCTGAGACTGTTGAGACTGTTGTTTCGGTCTATACAGTCTCTTCAGCTGAGACTGAGGCAGGGAAGAAGGGAAATACTTCTGGGATTGTTGGAAGTATCCCGGTGTGGTGTATCTGGCAGACTTATGTCAGGGATTCAAATAATACCTCTTTTTGGTTTTGTATGAGAGGCCCAGCACATAAGGTGTTCTCTAGCATCCTTCATATTGTTGAGGACATCATCTGTATCAGCAGCGAAGAGACCTTTTTCATCAAAGCTCAAGTACTCTATTTTTGAATGAGTCTGGTACAGCAGAGCTGCATAGCGAAGCCAGGCGTGCCTCCTAGTCACAACACTATTAGCCTTTGCTCTGGCTGCTGTCAGTAATATCTGTGGATGTGGTCAATTGAGACTGAGCTAGAGAGAGTCCTTCAGATCACATGACCTCAGCCTTTTTCTTGTGGTCAGAAGTCAGATGAGCTAGGATTGGGCCATAATAAGTGCTGAAACGTGGACATAGCTGAGGCATAATTAGACACTCTCAGAATCATGGTGGAGAAAGAGAACATTTTCCTATCCAGAATGTCAATGCGTTTCCTCTCTTTATCAGAAGGAGAGGTCTCCGAAGCCTTGGATGATCTTTCAGAAGATGACTGAATCACCACAGATTTTGGGGTGGGATGCTTTACGAACATGGAATGGTCTTCTGATGGTACTGGATAGAAGGCACTGAAATGAGAGTCAACAGGTAAAGTCACGGATGGAGTTTTCCCGTGAATTCTGGATTGCTTCATCAACATTTTTGAGAGTGGAAGAGTAACTTGGACAAGGTTCTCTTAGTGAGGATTTTATTAATAGGATCTTCCTCTTCCTCCTTTACTGGAATTGTTTTAAGGTTCAAGGCCTTTGCCATTTTTGCAGCAATTAAAGCCTGGAGTTTTTTATGATCCTCTGACTGAACCACCTGAGCAGGATCCGATATGTTATCAGATGGAGATGACATTGAGTCTTCAAAGTCATTGGAGGGTATAGAGGGAGAAGTGTGCTTGTTAGAAGTATCTGAGGATACTGATTGCCGATGTTCATCAGATGTATGGGGGCCTTCCAGATCAGATGTCAGGGAAGGACTATGAGTGCGAGAAGCCACTGGACGAGATAAAGTGTGTATGTGAGCCCCCATATCCTAGGTCACAATGGGATTGGAAACTTCTGCAGATGATGAAAGTAAGATAGGTGGAGCGGATGATGGCAAAGGTATGCTGGACATTGAGTGCACTGGAGTGGAAGGTGGGGGGTGTTACAGTCAGACATACATTGAAGGTTACAGTCAGACATACCTTTATATGTTCATTGCTTATACTACCAGGACCCTTTATCCAATCCTTCTGAAAGTTGGAAGAGATAGTAAACATGGGAAGGGGTATAAACTTGCCAAGTTTCATCTACATTCAATGTGAGGCAAAGAAGTTACACCTAAGAATGTGTATGAAGATGTTTGCAAAATAAATTAATTCAACTGCTTCTAACATTGGATTCCTTTATCCAATCTTTTTGGAATTTGGTACATATAATGGAGGTATTTGTAGGTATAATCACTCTAGTTTCCAGCCAAATATAATGAAAAACATAAATGTTACAGCTGAAAATGTGTTTTCCACTGAAACAAATGGAAAATGAAAACAAAAGCAAAAACGAAAATGACAATTTGATATTTATGAAAACAAAAACAACAGATTTAAATAATGAAAATGAAAAAATGGGGAAAAAATGACATGGGCCCCTGGTGCACACCTCTAGTTGTCACATAGGCCCTTTTCAAATGGGCCCAGGAGGAATTACGGTGCAGGAGGGATGGGTGTGCGCCGCAGCAGGTGTGCAGCTCGTGGGAAGCCCATCACATGGACACATACCCATCTCCTCTGATCTCCATGCATGGAAGCGTTCCCTTTTTGTCCAAAGCCTCCATGCATGGGGGATCAGTGGAGATGGGTGGAGCACGGGAGCGCACATGCATCCTCAGCTACCCACACTGGCACTCACACGAACACCCCCCTCCAACCACCTAGTCGCCGATGCGGGTGTGGGGCGGCATCTCCTGTAAAAAGGGCCATGCTGTAATGAGCTATGTCAAGGTGACTGTATATGTTGTAGCTCTCTTGCAGGCCTCTGGTTTGAAGGATGTGACCTATTTTATTTTTTTAACTTATTCAATATTTTACATCCCAGTGTGAAAATGCTTTACAAGCATTTATTCATGACTGAGGCTTTTAATGCCTCATTTAAAATGCACATAGCAAAACTCTTTGCTGCAAGACAAAAGATATTTATGATTTGTTTAGAAATAAATTAGGAATTTCCACTTCCCCAAACTGAGAGACACTTAGCTTTACTTGGTGCTCTTGGGATTGTAGACTGTCAGACAATGCAGTATGACCTCTAAAGTCATCTAATCTATTCCTCTGTCACCAAGCAGAGGTTCATTGGACCTGGTTCGCTTCTTCTTCGCTGACACATGCAGGGTTAACAAACCCAGATCGCTCCCTGGGGAAAGGGAATCCTTTTCCCAACATGTGGAGAGAGGGAGCAGACAGTAAGCTGGGTTCCTTAATCCTGCGTGTGCTAGGGAAGAGGGAATGAGTATGACTTCTTATGATGCTGTATCTATGTTCAACCCTGTATGCCTTGGATATTTTGTATACCTGTTTGTCTGTTTGCTGTGGAAGGCAGGGCCTGGGGGCAGCAGCCTGAGAAGCGCCTAGGGGCACAAAATTCCTAAGTCTGGCTCTGTAAGTAAGTAAATGTTTCACAGTAGTAGAATCTGCAAATGTACAGTCATTGGCCTGACAGTGAATCTTTTCCATTTCACTTAGTAGGTTCCCATTCATTGACCAGTTCCTAGTGTTTTTAAGGATGTCAGCTCCTTCCACAGTAATTCAGCTAGTGTTAAGTCGATATCAGCCAGGCTGTTAGGTGCAGTGAGGATATATTCGGATGTAGAACATTCCCATTGCTCTGGGTTAAGAGATCCGGTATCAGTGGCAGTTCTCATTGTCTTATGGACATGGTGGTCAGTTGAGTGTACCAAGGTTGCCGTGGCCAATGGGGCGATATCAATATGCATATGGCGTGGTCTTGGTGGTGTTTTTGAAAGACTTATTGTCAGGGTTTGCGCTGATAGGGGGATTGGAATCAGCAGGCATCCTAGGAAGAAGAGAGATTAGGGGACAGGGCCTCTCCATGCTTTCAGGAGAACTCAGGCCCCGCCCAGGCTCCAAGCATGCCGCTCGTAAGGGGAGGCTCAGAGGCAGATTGAGGCCCCGCCCTGAGCACGCTAATCCCTTTTGGGCTTCGGGCTATATAATACACCGGCGGGGCTAGAAGCAGCCGCCGGTAATCATTTTGAGAAGCTGGCCCCCTGGTATCTTGTATTGCTCCTTGTTGCCTGAAACCTTGATCAAGAGTGAGACCTGAGTGACTGTTCCTGGTGTTCTCCCCCTTCCTGGTGTAGAGTGAATGGTGGTAAGAGTGGTGATCTGTTTGTCTTGTTAAGTCTTAGTTTGTGCTCCTGTATACGTGGTTTAAGATTCTGGTGTTTGGTTCCCTAGCTCCTGTTGTTCCATATCCTCAAGTCCTCCCTTCTCTTCCCTTACCATATCCCTTTCCCTGAGCGCAAGTCCTACCCACCTTCACCTTCCTTACTCCCTGCCATCCCTTCCCGTCTGCTCCCTTCCCCAGGACCATTTCCCCCTACCTTCCTGCCACAGATCTTCACGGTGTCCAGGTTCCTGTATATCTCCCTGAATGACTGAGAAATTCCTTTGTGCTTCTCCTCCCCTGGGGCAATTGGCTTCCTCTCTACTATCCCAATGATGAGACGGGTTGCCCTCTGAGTAGGAGGGAAAGCCCACCCAACACCCTGAGGGATTATTATACTCAGATTGCTTACGACAAGAGGAAGCTGCCCCTTTTTTCCTGCCCCCTTTCCCCTCTCACTTTCCTTTCTCTTTTCTTCCAAACCTTTTCCCCCAACCCCCATGACACTTATGGGATTAGTGGAGGGATGGGAAGGCATATACAAAGGTTTTCCCCCAGTGATACAGGAATGTGTCATGTATTGAGGATACTGCATATCTGGCCCTTCTGCAAAATTGGAGGCACTACGTGTTCTCTGGTGTCATTGGGTGAAAACAGACATGACGCTAACCACCCTTTAACCACTGTTGGTGGTCATTTATGCATGTTTCAGGGCTGCATAGGGTACCACTACAGCCCTGCAACATGCATAAATAACCACCAAGGGTGGTTAAAGGGTGGTTAGCATCATGTCTGTTTTCACCCATTAATAGGTCTATGAGTGGTGACCCCCCCACCCACACATGCTGAATATTCACTGAGTTATAGACCTTTTTAGCATCCACTTGTGCTGTAACATGACACACCTGCTTAGGTTGTCTGCAATGGTGTTCGATCGTCCTGCTAGGTGAGTAGATACTGAACGTGTTTTGTGTTGGATTGTCCATTTCCAGATTTTACTGCTTCTCTGAAGAGTTGAGATGATTGCACTTATTTATTTATTTATTTATTTATTACATTTCTACCCCGCATCCTCCCGCACAATGGCAGCTCAGAGCAGCAACAACATATAAAAAATACAATAAAATACATAAAACAAGTATTATAATATTAAAATTGCTAAAAAGGCTTCATGCTAAAGGCAATAAATAGGAATGTATTTCTGGCTGTAACCACTTCATTTTTCATCCGCTTTGCATGGCATTTGGATAGACTGTACCCCTTACCAAAGGGATCACCCCTGCTCAATTTCATAAAGATAGGATAAAAGGTTCCAATTTTATAAGCAATTTACCTTCATGGTTTGTGCATATATTTCCAGCTGTAATGTCTTTTCCCCACCATCCACTTTGTATACAATTTGGACTTATGCCCCTCATTCAAGGGATCATCCCTGCCAAATTTCAGAAAAATTTGATAAAGGGTTCCAATTTTATAAGCAATTTAATCATTTCATGGTTTGCACACACCATTCCAGCTGTAACGTCTTTCTTTTACATCCAATTTGGATACAATAAGAGCAGGTTGTTTCCCTCACCCAAGGGATCAGTCCTGCCAAATTTCAAGATTGGTAAACGATCCCAATTTTATAAGCAATAAAGTTTTGTGATTTTGACAGAAGTTGCAAATTTCCTTAAATTAATTGAAGGTGTTTTTCTTTATTTTTTATTTATTTATGTAAAAAAAAAAATCCACCCCTCCTGCCCACAGGGCAGCCCGGGGCGGCAAACAACAATATAAACAATAAAACAATAAAACAATTTTAAACAATTAAAAATTCACAAATGCAGGGAAAATAAACCCACCCTACCCCCACCCCTTGTCAAAGGCCTGGCAGAACAGCCAGGTCTTACATAAGCACCAAAATAGCAGGAGAGTGGGGGACAACTGAGCCTCCTCTGATAGCGAGTTCCACAGCACAGGGGCAGCCACCAAAAAAAATCTAACATCGGTGGTCACCTACCTCACCTGGGGAACCACCAAAAAGGCTCCCACGGACGATCTCAAGGGTCACACGGGCACATGAGGAGTGTTGGCTCTGTTTAAATTTTAAAGGTTTTACTAGAAGCAGAGATCTGCTTTTTGGAACATTTGTAGAAAGGGTGAAGAAGACAGATGGAGGTAGACAGAGCAGAAGAGGAGTAGGTGCCAGAGGCACTGGCACAGGCTTCAGTCATAGTGGCCCCAATCCCAAGCCTCACAGACCAGAATGCTGCATTCACAATGAGTGGAATTCTCGCCAGGATAGAAACAACCAAAGATGCAACACAGGGTAAAAACAGACATGACAGTGACCTGCTGTGGCCTGCTTTGGACTGGACCTCACCTGCACGTGCGTAGAGGTATCACCAGATGTTGACTTGGGATTGCCCCGGGCTGTGTCAGTGACTAGCCCAGACTTTGATCTTGGAAAACCTCAAAGGTCACAGTCCATCCTGAGGCCTGAATGACCGTGCCAGCGGGCTATCACGCCTGGTGTGCATCACCAACCCAGCCTGGACTGTGACCTTCTGTGGAAGCATCACTGGCTTCCACAGGTGCCCATGAAGGAGGGGCAGAATGTTAAGTGCAACATGGACGCAGGGTCAGTGGGGCACAATTTGGTGGTTCTTCCCACCCTCCCTGGTACCCCGGCCATGGGCACAGAGGTTTTTTTGGTACCCCAACCCATGTCCACCACAGTTTATCTCCACAGAGTGGGTTCGGCCACCACTACACTGCCATCACATGTATTTCTACCCACAGAAAGGGACTGATCCTGCAAACCTTTGGTAATGAACTGCAGTTTCCTTTAATTGGCTCTTATGATTTAGATAAACTTGTTCATCTCCGCAGAGCCCTGAAGTCAAAAGGCTGCAAAGTGTCTGCAATTCAAAGGGACATGAATTTTTTTAATTGGCATATTGAAGCTTTTAAAAGGAAGCAAGAATCTAGGTTTAAATCTCTCCTATATTCTCAGGAAAAAATTAAAAATTCAAATGAAAAAGTTTTTTAAAAAACAGAAACCTGATCTAGTGTGCACACTGAGTACTCCACCTTGTGTTTCTTTGTATCCTCAACTTAAATCGCCTGAAGGCACTGATGAGGAAACTACTGAAGATTTGCTAGATTGTTGTAGCCCTGCATTTCTACCACCGTATCCAAACAATGCTGAGGTGCCCCAATGGCAGCAGCCCCGGGGAGCTCAGGGAGCACAGCTGCTACCTTTACCAGCTTCTATACAGGCAGCACCTTTCCCTGATAGTACTGGCAGTGCAGGCTCATCTTTGACTGCACATGAAGCATTTTCAGTGGTGTCAGCTCCCTTGCAGGCACAGGCTGGTACGTCACTGAGTTCTAACGCCGTTTGTTCTACTATGGGCTCAGCTGCTTTTAGTCCTGTCTCAGGCCATACTAGATCTGTCCAAGAAAGAGAGGTTTTCCTGGCGCCGCTTTGGCAGGTGCCAGGAGGAGAAAACGGAGAGTTAGTAACGGTTCATGTGCCTTGGTCACCCACGGACCTGAAAAATTTAGTTAAAGAATTTCCTAATATTAGAAGAGAACCACTAAAGTTCAAGGATGAACAGTGAACTGTTATAGACTGTTACGAACCTAATTGGGCAGACTTAAATAATTTATTAAGAGCTTCCCTCCCACCTGAGCTGTGCCAAAGATTATTCACAGAGAGTAGCTGGCCGACAGCAGCACCACCAGCTTAGGAATTGTCAGCAGCTCATACATCACTGTTGGATTTTATTTTAAAGGTTTACCACACACACACACACACACACAAAAACAAACCAACAGAATGTTGGGAAGCGGATGTCTGGTCCAATGTGGCCTATTGGATTGAACATTTGACTCTTCCACCTCTTTCTCTTGCCCAGATTACCAGTTCCTGTCCAGGCACCATCAGACATTTTTTCTGCTTTATATTGGGGCAGCCTGGAAAACTGTAATCAATTCCTTTCATTTCATAGTAAGCCAATTTGGTGCCTTTTGTTATAATGGTGTATTATACTTTGTGAAGAATTCATAGCAGGGTATTACCTCAGCATGATGAGTAAATGGAGCAAATCAAAACTGCAAAACATGTAGGAATTAAGTTAACATCTTGATGGCCTTTGCCTAAAAGTTTTCAGTGCAAAGAAAGGTATTTGTCCAGTTATTGCCTGCTTTTATTATCCCAAAATATTTGAAAGTACCTGTTTACTGTTTTGTTCAAAATTTAAGATTTATTAATTTTGTTGTCTGCTTCATTCTTTTGTGAATTTGTACTTCTCAGTACTTTTATAGTATAATGTGGATTTAAGTGTGTTTTGTATTTATGCCATGGTTGTTGGCTATTTAAAGTTGTGTTGTATGTTTGTGTGTTTGTCCATGTAAAAGAAAGGTGATGTTAAACAAACCAGGAGCAAAATTCAAATCCTGATAAAGGTGCTTATATCCTTCTGCTCCTCCAGTGCACAGTTGAAAAAGAATGATGTAATCCTCCCACAATTGCCTTTCTGTATTTTTTTGTTGGTGTTTGTGTTTTGTTTGTGTACCATGTATGTTGCTATACAGAAGTTTTTCCTGTGCCAAGAGTTAGGGGCACATGATTTGAAGGAAAGCTTGTCTTGCTTTTGCAAAGTTAAATATGACAGATAGCTGTTGTAATTTTTAAAGTATGTGGCCCTGGAAAATATGTGCATTAAAAAAAAAAAAGCACCTTTCATATCAATTACAAAGTCCAGGCCCGATAAACATGCCCTGGACAGAGCCTGGGCAAATTCAAATTAGTTGTTTCCAATCCTGAAATTTTAAAATAGTTAAAACAGTAAAACCTGAGCACATTTTAAGTACTAATGGTAAAATATTGATGGCTCTCACTGACATATTTACAACTAAAATTAGAAAAACATCCATTGATCAAAAAAGTCAAAAACTGTTGTTGCCTATTTTAAAAGTGGCCACCTGGAATTGCACCATGGATAAGGACATGATATTAAAACGTGGCAGACATAGATGCATAGGCCCCTTTTTGGGCCCCTCTGCATCCTTTCTGGATTTACAAACTATATATCAATATGTCCTGTCCAAAGGTGGCACTTGTACAGAACAGTGGGAAATTAGTGGTAACTCCACAATTATATCCCCAGGGACAATGATCAAGTGGGTATTGGATGTTCTGGTAGGTTTGGAAGGAAAGAAATTACATAGACCAAGAGACTGGTGGATCTATCGGTGGTTGGATCCAGGGTTGCCCAAACCAATTGAGACATTTTATATAGAGGCCCACACAGTCTCTTGGGAGGAGGATCAAAGACAAAGATCAGATGTCCCTTGGACACATGTTTTTATATATAACTATTGGTTCCTTTGTCATGGTACGGTCCTTGGATGTGTACATATGGCCCAGCAAACAAATACTAAAATAATGTGGGCCCTTAGCAGAGAAGGAAATATTGATGCCAGTAACTACATATTAGAGCAATTGGCAGGTGCTGGCAAAGTAATGACCCCAAAATATCCAAGAATAAGTAATCCAGGTCCAAAAGTATGGACATTACAAAATTTGGATACACGAGCCGTGATGACTAATTTCGTTCGGCTACCAGCATGGCTAGACCACCACCCCATATGTTTAGTACTGGAAAATATCATGGTACACAGAGCAATACAAATTGGTTATGATGGGATCAAATGCTCAGAATGCCAAATAAACAACCCTCCTATGAAGGATAAAGTGCCCTATGCAGGGCAAAGCCAAAAGGAACACATGATTTTAAAAGCTCGCCCTGCTTTTGCAAAGCAGATTTAATTAAGTATTTTTTTTAAATTAAGTTTCCAATGACATGTTAGGTGGGGAAAGTATGTAAATGAGACGGGAGTGGAATGTTGGTATGTCTGCCACATGTAGGGACAAAGCAAAGAATTTAAGAAAAATAAGTAACTTGTGTGTCGGAGCAACAGAAAGATTTAGCAAAGTGGAAAAGTAAAGCTTTGGTTTAATATTGTTTGCATTGAAAAATGTAAGTGTTTTAGTCAAATAGGTTAAATTTAGTTTAATAAGTGTTAAAAAAAATTGTTGTTGCAATAGGACCACTATAACAACTTTGCAGCTGTGACTAATTAAGAGTTAACAGATAGAAAAAAAATATACAACAGCCATTTTTAATAATTTAATGAAAAAGATAATTGGAATGTTGGGGTAACACAATGGAAACCCCTTCCCCATAGTCAAGTATGCAGTTCCCTTTAAATTTTTGGACAGCTTGGCAAAATGTTTTAAGGGTAAAAAAAACAAACAGTTGCTGTACAGTCAGTTTGAAGCATTGCTTGCTTTGATAAGGCCAGCAGCCAAGACCTTTTAGACACTATGGGTGATTTCAGACATAACTTTTTCGGCATTCACCACAGTCAACCTCAGTCAAACGCGGGGTGTGTGTGTGTGAAAGAGCCGTGCAAGTCTGTTTGCTCGCATCCAGATGTTCACCACAGTCAACCGCGTCCCAGGGTGAATCTAACTACGCTTCGTGAGGTCGAGTTGGGAGGCGGTCCAGAAGTGTGGTGAATGGTCACCACGGCAGGGGTGAAAGAAATGTAACATCTGAAGGGAAACCCCCAGCTGTAGTGAAAGGAAATGACCACGGGCCGTGGTGACAGCATGCAGCGTTGCTGCCAGGCACCCAACAACAAGTGGCACACGGAGGGAGTTTTAAAGGGCAGGCAGCAGTAGGGGAACGTGGTGAAGTCGATGGAGAGGAGGGAGGCGGAAAACGTGCAGAGGATGGAGCGAGAGGGTGAGGAGGTGCAGCAGCAGAAGCAGCAGTAGCAGCAGGGGGAATCCCGGAAGAAGGTAGGGGGTGCAGGCAGGAGCGGGTGGGTCAGGGATGGGGAGAGGGGGAGCACGGGAGCGGGGAAAGGAGGGAGGGATCACAGCCACCAGGAGCCTAACCAGCAGCCCCCATTGTACCCACAAACAGACCAGCAAGAGGGCACATGCCCCAGAGGAACCCGAGGCCAGAGGGAGCCAGGGACAGGTGGCGAGGGCGGCAGGGGCCGTGGAGGCGGAGGCGGCAGCGGAGGGGCCAGCACCCAGGTGTCGGTACCACAGGGGGGGGTCAGTGAAGGCTCCAAGAGAAGCACAACCTAATTGCTATCTGGGCGACACCTGAGATGCAGGCTGAGCTGGCAATCAATGCCCGGAATGAACAGGTGTTCACCCAGATAGCCACGGAGATGGGGGAGGCTGGATATGACCGCACGCCCACACAGTGCCGGACTAAGATCAAGGAGCTCAAGATGGGCTATAAGGAAGTGATGGACAACAACCGGCGCTCTGAGCGGATGACACGGGCCTCCCCCTACCTGGATGCACTGAGCCGGGTGCTCCACCGCAAGGGCTCCATAGTTGCCCGGTGCCCGGTAGAAGGGGGCGCCCGGGAGGAGGGACCCGTGGATGAGCACCCCCCCTGAAGCCTGAGAGTCCCGGGCATGGCTGGGATATGGGCACGGAAGCCCCGGAGGAGCTGCCAGGGACCTCAGGCACGTGCGCCCGGCACAGTCCCAGCCCGACTGCCGGAGGGGGCATGCACGTCCCAGCTGACTCAGAGAAGGTGGAGGAAGAGGAGGAGATCATCACCCTGCACCTCACGGCATGCTGCCCTGGGGACCAGGCAGACACCAGCCCCAGCAACCGACTGGCTTCGGAGGGAATGGACACAGAGGGTGCAGGTAGGGGCAATGCAGGGCACATGCAGGGACCACAAGGGGAGGAGGGTCACAGGGGGTGGAATGGGATGGCAGCAACCCCCACCCCCAGGTCCCGGATGCTGGGAAGGGGCACAGGCAGAGGGAGCCGCACAGGGGCCAGCGGTGCCCATCCCGGGGTGAAGGAGCGTCCCGAGCACGGGGACAGGAGGGGGGCAGGGGAACAGCACCCCACATGCTTAACTGACCCCTTTATCACCCTACAGAGCCACACTGGGCACGTGAGGGCCGCAGCAGGGGGCCGGCGGTACCTCTGGCCCAGAGGATGCGGGAGCACCGAGCAGGAGCTGGTCACCACCAGCATGCAGCAGACTGAGGAGATGATGGAAGCTGTCCACC
>QEPC01005272.1:1669738-1688988 GCA_003113815.1 Sphenodon punctatus
CAACAAAAATGATCCAGGGTATGGAACAACACCCGTATGAGGAGAGGCTTGATAGGTTGGGGCTCTTCAGCTTGGAAAAGAGACGGCTGAGAGGAGATATGATAGAGGTCTACAAAATCATGAATGGTGTGGAACTTGTAAACAGGGAACGGTTATTTACCCTCTCAGCTAGTACTAAAACTAGGGGACACTCCACAAAACTCACAGGTGGCAGAGTAAAAACAAACAAAAGAAAGTATTATTTCACTTAGCGTACAATTAGGTTGTGGAATTTACTGCCAGAGGAGGTGGACAAGTCCAGCAGTATAGCTGAGTTTAAAAGAGGTTTGGACAAGTTTCTGGAAGATAGGTCCATTAGCAGCTATTAGCCAGATAGGATTGGGGAACAAAACCCTTTATTTTCAGAAACCTGGAGATGACCCACAGGGAATGGATAGCATGGTGACCTGTTGGGTGCTTCTCCCAGGCCCACATGATTGGCCACTGTCTGAGACAGGATGCTGGGCTCAATGGACCGTTGGTCTGACCCAGTATGGTGGTACTTATGTTCTAATGTTCTTATCATAAAACAGTACTCTTCCCTCACCAACAGCATTTGTTATAGGACTATGTCAAATTTCTTTGCTGTGTGTGTCTGCACTGCTGGAAAAATCCTAATAGAGGTGTAAAGGGCATTGAAGCAGCAACTTCTGAAACACACTCTATGACTGTGAGATGAAGATGCACTATGTTCTGTGTCAGCTTCCCCAGAGGGAATCTGGTCCATCAAATCAAAGCAGGGGCAAAATTCTTGGCACAGTCCCTAGCTCTGGACCTGGCACAGGCATGTTTGGCTTTGCAGTATGCCTACCAGAAGTCCTTGGTATACTGACAGTACTGTTGCCAGATGTGCCTCTTCTGCCACTTCCATATACCATGTCCACACAGCAATTGCTTTAAAGACAGAGTTTTTCAGTGCTGATGGTAAAAGGTTGCTTGAATTCTTCTCTCACCACAGAAGGCCAGTAAATTCTGAGCCTCCTGCTTACCCTAGTGCTGAGAACCCTGTGACTGGGAGGATGACCATCCTCTACAACAGCACAGGTTCCCTGGGACATGTTCAGTAGCTGGTGAAGGTGGGGGAACAACTATTGCTGGTGTAGGTGGTGATGCTGGGTGCAGCAAGCTCAGTGGGCACTAGCATGGGTTGTGGCTTGGTTGCAGAGTCAGATGATGGGGTGGGGTGGTGACTGTTCTCTAAGGGTGCCTCCTATGACCTCTGTTGTTCTGGTTTCTGCACTCAGATTCCAGTTAGAAAGTCAAGGAGTATAAAATGTACCAAGGAGGCTAGCATACCAGGATGTAAATGTGGGAGAACCTTCCAGGAACTTTTTGGTTGTTAACACACAAACTAGAGGTGTGCACCAGGGACCCATGTCATTATTCACTTTCATTTTTCATTATTTACATTTTTCGTATTCATTTTTATAAATAATAAAAATTCATTTTCATCTTTGATTTTGTTTTTCATTTCCATTGGTTTAAATGGAAAATACGTTTTTGGCTGTACCTTTTTTGTTTTTCATTATATTTTATTAAACCTGGAATCATTGTACCTGGAAGGCACATTGGAAGTAATTATGTGTGACAAATTTCAAAAAGATTGGATAAAGAAATCCAATTTTATAAACAATTGAATTATGTTAGTTTGCAAAAATCTGTATATACTTTCCTGGCTGTAACTTCTTTGTCTTCCATCGAATTTTGATAATACTTGGCAATATTATACCCCTTCCCAAGTTTACTACCTATGCCAACTTTCAGAAGGATTGGATAAAGGACTCTGGTGGTATAAGCAATTAACTTATAAATGTATTACTGGCTGTAACATCTTTGTAGTCCAACCAGTGTACATGAAATTTGGCAGGGCTGTATCTCACACCTTCAGAATTATCTCTGCCAAATATTGGAAATGTTTGATAAAGGGTCCCAGTTTTATAAGCCTGCACAGCATATGCAGAGAATGAGCCTATGCCAGGGTATAGGGTATATGTCCCTGTGGTATAAGATCTGTTTGTGATGCCAATTGACCAACAGAAAGGTCAACCAAATATCCTCATCCTTTTCTGTGATCACCCCAATGTCTCTCCCCCACTTGTTACTGAGAAGTTGGAAGCATCTGCTTAGGAAAGAGCCGATAGAGATTCTCTTATGTCCTCTGTCACAGTGCTGCAGGTTGTGATTGTGATGATAATTGGTCAGCCTGGATGGGTAAACCATGTCTCCTGATTGCTGGGATGTTATCCTCCTGCCTTCTTCCTTGCTGCCTGAAGTCTTAGTTATGTCCCTTCTATGCCCGTCCCAGCACCGCTCCCTATGCCAGCCTCGAAGCCACCACCGATTGGTCCTGTAAAGCTGGAAGCATGTAGTAATTGGCCAGTGAATATGTCTATCAGTCTTCGGGTTGCTCCACATCCTCCCTCCTACAGCTTCCCTCCCCCTGCCATGCCAAGTGCCTGCCTCTGACTGGCACTGCATGTGCAGCTATTTATCTGAATAATGGTCTTCAAGGGGACAACTTCAATTGCTAATAAAATTGGGGCCCTTTATCAAATTGTCCTGTATTTTGGCAGAGATGACAGGGAAGGTGTGGGATATATTCCTGCCAAATGTCTTGTAAACAGGATAGGATATACAAATGTTACAGCCAAAAATGCATTTTTGAGTTAATGGCTTATAACATCAGGACCCTTTATCCAATCTTTCTGAAAGTTGTCAGGTTTGGTAATCTTGAGGGCCATAATATTGCTAGGTTTCATAAATGTTGGTTGGAAGATAAAGAATCTGTATTCAGGAATGTGTATGGAGCTTTTCTTAAAATCACAATGTTCAATTGCTTATAAAATTGGTTTCTTTTATCCAACCTTTTCAAAATTTGGTACACATAGTGTACTTCAATGGGGGTACAATCTCTTCAAGTTTCATCAGAAATTAATAAGAAACAAAAAACCTACAACCAGAAATACATCTTTCAGTTTATTTCCATTATTTGAAAAGAAAAATTTGTTTTCATTTTTGTTTTCATTATTATTATTTGTCATTTTCACTGTTACAATAATGACAATTTTCTTTTTTGTTATCATAGTAACAAAAACAAATTGCACACCTCTAATCTTCGCTTTACTTTATCAAAAAGCCACTTGCAGCTTTCATGTGCTTGCCTCTTCTGCTTACGTTTTGCTCCTCTCCCAAGCTACTGCAGTATACTCCATCCTGGATGGGTTCCTCTTAAGTCCCTCACTGCAAGGAGAACCACTGCAGGTCCTGGCCTGGATCCTTAAGACTGGGCAGTTCCACCACCGTGCAACAGCTTTGTCACTGCCACCATCAGTCAGAGTTCAGTATGATACGCACTGGTGCAACAGATCAATTTGATGTATAGATTATAAATAGCATACAAATGAGTTTAGCAAAATGAAAGAATGAGATGCTTGTCTGGAAGTAAGGCATAAACAAGGAAGGAACAAAGTGAAGAGTGGATGATGCAGGGAAAATAAAAAATATGGGTATCAACAAATGTATTATTGATGCCACACTCTGTTGTGGCATACTGCCATAATTCCATCTCTTAAGAACAATCAGGGTTGCTGAGGAGGATGAAAAAACTAAGATAATTAAGAAGAAACAATACTCTATGGTAATACAACTAGGAGTGGTGTACAGAATCCTAGAACTGAAGGGGACCAAGGATCATCAAGCCCAGCCCTCTACATGGAGTAGGATCTGACATACCTAAACCAACAAAGATATGTGATCAACCAGCACTCTTGTAAAAACTAGATGGAAATTCCATAGCTTTTTTCAGTAGCCTGTTGCATTGCCCAACTGTTCTTATAGTCAGGATGTTTTCCCTGAAGCTTAACCTAAATATGCCTTCCTTCAGCTGTTTTTAGATTATTTATTTATTTATTTATTTGCTTATTTATTTTAAATGTGACAGTGCTGAGTGCCACCATGCTTCAATCCTTCCCGGAGTGAGGGTCCTTACTCCAGGCAGGGTTTGGCCCAGCCGCCGAACAAACATGATGGCAGCCGGGCTGGGGAGTGGGTAGGGAGAGGGCAGGGCAAATGTGTACCCGCACTGCTTAGAGAAGCCCACCCCCCTCCCTAATGGGTGGCCACGGCAGCCTATGAGGCTGCCCTGGCTGCTTGGAAGTGCTGCAAACCCAGACCAGGGTAAGTGTGTGTGGGCCATCAAACATGATGGCCTGATTTACCCTGGTCCAGCATCCATTGCATGGGTCATAGCAGCGACTCGGGCTGATCCTCAGGGATCTTCCCGAGTAACAGTCCGGAATAGGCTCCACCACAGCCCATGCAAATCCAGACTCTGGCCCAGACCAACACCTGGTGGCTGCATTCAGCCATGAGGAGAGCATGGATTTCCACACTTGGCAAAGCATGGAAATCCGTGCTCTCATCACGACTGAAAACACCCATCCTCTCTCTTATCCTGAGCCCTATAGCAAGGGAGAACAGATGTTCTCCATATTTCTTATGGTAGCCTTTCAAGTCTTTGTAGACTTGTATACCGATTTAGTTTTCTTTTCTCCGCGCTAAACATACCCACCTCCTACAACATCTTCCCATATGACTTGTGTTCTAAACCTTTTATCGTCTTTGTGGATTTCCTCTGTATCCTTTTCAACTTGAAATCATAGAACTGTATGGTTGAAAGGTTACCTCAAGGGTCATCTAGTCCAACCTTTAAAAAGGGAGACTATGACACAATGAGAAAACTAGTTAAAAAGAAACTTAATAGCACAGTTGCAAAGACTACAACTTTGCAAGAGGCGTGGAGGCTGTTTAAACGCACCCTTCTGGAAGCCCAGGTTAAATGCATCCCAGAAGTTAAAAAAGGAAGCAGGAAGACCAAAAGACTTCCACTATGGCTAAATGGGGAGGTGAAGGAGGCTATTAGAGCTAAAAAGGCATCCCTTAAGAAATGGAAGGCTGGTCCCAATGAAAATAATACGGAAGAGTATAAACACTGGTAACGTAAATGTAAAGTGTTAATAAGGCAAGCCAAGGGGGATTTTGAAGGGAGGCTTGCTAAAGAGGTGAAAACAAGCAACAAAAACTTTTTCGACTACATCAGAAGCAAGAAGCCTGCTAGGGAGTCAGTTGGGCCATTAGATAATAAAGGAGTAAAAGTGGCATCAGGGAGGATAAGGACATTACAGGGAAGCTGAATAAGTTCTTTGCATTGGATTTCATCGCAGAGGATTTGGGGGAGGTACCCACACCAAATTCTTGCTTTGTGGGTGAGGAATTGGAAGAGCTGTTACAAATCAATGTGACACTGGAGGATGTTTTAGGGCAAATTGACAAACTGAATACTAACAAGTCACAAGGGCCAGATGGCATTCACCCCAAAGTTCTGAAGGAACTCAAATATGAAACCGCGGACCTACTGTTAGTAATTTGTAACCTGTCACTAAAATCTGCCACTGTACCAGAGGACTGGAGGGTGGAAAATGTAACCCCGATATTTAAAAAAGGATCCAGAAGCAATCCTGGAAACTACAGACCAGTAAGGTTAATGTCTATGCCAGGCAAAATAGTGGAAACCATCAGTAAGGACAGAATTGCAGGGCATGTTGACAAACACAGCTTAATGGGGAACAGTCAACACAGATTTAGTAAAGGTAAGTCATGCCTCACTAACCTGTTGGAATTCTTTGAGGGTGTAAATAAGCATGTGGGCAAGTGGGACCCAGTAGATATAGTGTACCTGGATGTCCAGAAAGCATCTGAAAAAGTCCCTTATGAGAGACTCTTGAGAAAATTAACAAGTCATGGGATAGGAGATAGTGTCTTACCATGGATCAGAAACTGGTTGAAAGACAGAAAGCAAGGGGTTGGACTAAATTGTCAGTTTTCACAATGGAGAGATGTAAAAAGTAGTGTGCCACAGGGATCTGTATTGGGACCGGTGCTGTTTAATGTATTCATTAATGATTTGGAAAAGGGTGTTAAGAGTGAGGTGATCAAATTTGCAGACGACATCAAGTTATTCAAGGTAGTTTAAACACGAGCAGACTGTGAGCAACTGCAACAGGATCTTACGACACTGGGTGCCTGGGCATCTAAATGGCAAATGAGATTTAATGGGGACAAGTGCAAAGTGAAGCACGCAGGAAAAAATAATCCAAACTATGTGTACACAACACTGGGTACTAAGCTAGGAGTTACCACTCAGGAAAAGGATCTGGGGGTAGTTGTGGACAACACAATGAAATCCCCAGACCAGTGCGCAGCAGCAGTCAAAAAAGCAAACAGAATGTTAGGAATTATTCGGAAGGGGATAGAGAATAAAACTGAGGATGTCATAATGCCTCTATACAAATCAATGGTGCGACCGCACTTCGAATATTGTGTGCAGTTCTGGTCGCCCCATCTCAAAAAAGACATATCTGAACTAGAAAAGGTACAGAGAAGGGCAACAAAAATTTATTTATTTATTTATTTATTTATTTATTTTAAACTTATATCCCGCCCCTCCTGCCCAAAGGCAGCGCGGGGCTGCAAACAACACACACACACACACAAAAATCAACAATAAAACATTTAAAAATAACTCTACAAATTATAAAACAAATCATAAAAACTCACCCTCCCTCCCAAACTCCACCTCCCCCACCCTACACACACACACTCCTCGCCAAAGACCTGGCGGAACAGCCAGGTCTTATACAAACGTCGAAATCACAGGAGGGTGGGGACTAACCGAGCCTCCTCCAGGAGTGAATTCCACAGCACAGGGGCAGCCACCAAAAAAGATCTCACATCAGTGGCCACCTGCCTCACCCAGGGAACCTCCAATAAGGCCCCCACGGACAATCTCAGGGGTCGCACGGAGAGTGAGGTGATCCCGCAGATAGGTAGGGCCCAGGCCATGAAGGGCTTTGAAGGTCAAAACCAGCACCTTGAACCTAGCCCGCTGCTTTATAGGCAGACAGTACAGAGCCTGGAGCACAGGTGTCATGTGCTCCCTGCAGCCCACCCCAGTAAGGAGACGGACCACAGCATTCTGCACAAGCTGCAGCCTCCAGACCAGCTTCTCAGGCAGCCCCACATAGAGCATGTTGCAGTAATCCAGCCTCGAGGTGATGAAGGCATGGATGACAGTGGCGAGGTCAGTCTGAGAGATACAACCGAAGCCGCCGGACAAGATGTAACTGCCGAAACGCACTCCCTGCCACAGCCAAAACCTGAGATTCAAGGCTGATCCATGAATCGAGGCGCACACCCAGACTCCGTACCTGCGAGACCATGGGAAGGTGAACCCCCCTCCCCCCAGAGGAGATTCAACCACTCCCAGGCCCCCCAGGCCCTCACCCACCAACATCACCTCCGTCTTGTCAGGATTCAGATGCAGATGGCTCAACCTCATCCAAGCCCCCACAGCTGACAGGCAGTGGGAAAATAAGGAGACTGCATGGCCTGGGTCAATGGAAAAAGAGAGGTAGAGCTGAGTGTCATCAGCATACTGATGACACTGCATGCCCTGGAACCCTCTCACGATCTCCCCTAACGGCTGCATATAGATGTTAAACAAGAGGGGGAACAGAATGGCACCCTGCGGGACTCCACACGTGAGGTCCCAGGGGGAAGACGTACACTCCCCCAAGACCACCCAGTGAGTTCTCCAGCCAGGAAAGAACAAAACCAGGCCAAGACCGTCCCACCAATCCTGACACGGTTCCGCAGGCGAGTCACCAACACCTCATGATACACTGTGTAGAACACAGCCGAAAGATCTAGCAGGAGCAGTAAGGTCTGACGACCCTGGTCCAACGCCAGAAGGAGATCATCAACCAAGGCCACCAATGCAGTCTCCGTACCATACCCAGGCCGAAACCCGGACTGAAAGGGGTCAAGGAAACTGGTACGGTCCAGATGTTCTTGGAGCTGCCATGCCACAGCCCGTTCAATAATGATTAAAATGATCAAGGGCATGAAAGGGCTCCCGTATGAGGAGAGGCTTGGTAGGTTGAAGCTCTTCAGCTTGGAGAAGAGACAACTGAGAGGAGATATGACAGAAGTCTATAAAATCATGAGTGGTGTGGAACTAATAAACAGGGAACAGTTATTTATCCTCTCAGCTAGTACTAGAACTAGGGGACACTCCATGAAACTCATGGCTGGAAAGTTTAAAACAAATAAAAGAAAATATCTTTTCACTCAGCATATAACTGGGTGATAGAATCTACTGCCAGAGGCTGTGGTAAGGGCCAGTACTATAGCTGAGTTTAAAAGAGCTTTGGACAAGTTTCTGGAAGATAGGTCCATTAGCAGCTATTAGCCAGACAGGATCAGAGACCATGATGGGAGCTGGGGGAAAACAACAGGGAATGGAAACCCCATTGTGACCTGTTGGGTGCTTGTCCTAAACTACCATGATTGGCCACTGTCAGAGACAGGATGCTGGGTAGATGGACCATTGGTCTGACCCAGTATGGCACTTTTATATTCTTATGCACGTGGTCGAAGCAACGGGTGAGGTGGACAACCCTGGCAGCAGAGTTTTGGATGGAGAGAAAGGGAGAAAGAGTAGAACGGGGGATGTCAGTGAGAAAGAGGTTACAGTAATTGAGGCAAGAGATGACCAAGGCGTGAACAAGGGTTTTGGCAGAGAAGACACAGAAAAAGTTAGAATCTTAGCAATGTTATGGAGGGAGAAGCGACAGTCAATGTAGGGTTCATCATCCTCTCAGAACCTCCCCCACGGTGTCCCACAGGGTTCCATCTGGTCTTCCGTCTTGTTCAATGTGTATCTGAGGTCACTGGATGAGATCATTCAGAGGTTTGGAGTGAAGTGCCATTGGTAAGCTGAGGACACCCAGCTCTGCCTTTTTTTCATTTGACCTAGACCTAGGCCCTGCAAGCTCAGTCCCCAGTGCTTGGCTGCTGTTGGGAACTGGAGGAGGCTGAGTCAATTGAAGCTGAATTCAGACAAGACTAAAGTGCTGCCAGTTGATCAGCTTTGTGACTGGAGGGGATTGGGACTCTTGTCATTGAGGGGTCCGGCCCCCTTTGGTTANCCCCCCCCCCCCCCCAGCCTTCCCTCCCCCCTCCTACACCTATGGAATCGAATTGGTTACAAAAAATACCCTTGACTTAACACATGTTGGGAACAGCACAAAGGCATGTAATTTCCATAAGAATAGTTGAGTGTTATCACCCAAGTTAACAAACTTTGTGGTTATCCCTCTCTATTCATAGGCTAAGAAGATGACGGATTAAGACAAAGACAACAGCCCAATGTTCTTGAGCAGTCAGAATGGATAAGCATACAACATTAAGTAGCTGTTAACTTCATATGCAAACAGTTTCACAGGTTTAATAGGTGGCTGTGACAGTAGCTAATGGAAGGGGTCGAAATTACCCCTTCTGCCCAATACAAATTTTGTTTCAACACAATTTTGCAGGTAAAAAAAAACAACAGCATTGAAGCTTCACACTATGAAACGATTAACTGCTGTGTAAAAAATATAAAGAAGCAAATGTGTAGGTTGGTAGCCAAAGTTTTCCACTTGGGATATAGTTGACCCCCAAATCCACTTCTAGTGAAATTCTTATGTACATACATAAAATGGCATATTATGATAACTGACAAATTCCAAAAGTGTGCTTGGGGTAAATATGACCCCACAATCATGGGAGTATAGTGTTTTCATTTCCCCATTCATTCTAATGGGGGTCAATCATACCCCATTAGTGTTCTAGTATTTAACTTAAAACAGAAATACAACTGGAGGGGGACATGAATCAGTGGGCCACAATTGACCACATTACCCTTAAGGACTACATGAAATATGAAGTGGTACAGGTTTGCTTAAAATGTTTTATGAATTTTGTTTGTACAACTTCTGGGGTACCATGCAACCCCAGTAGGGTTAAGTCAATTCCCTCTTGTTCTGCCTTCTATGACACTGGAGAACAAATGTTCACTAGCATTTTTGTGGTGAGATGTTTGAAAACTATGGCCCTAATTCAAGGGTCCATGTGTGTGCTGGCCAAACTTATCCCCTGTGTACATACATACAGTGTGTGCACGTAGGGTTCCGCAGGCAAAGTCCCCTGCCTCCGGAACATGCTGCCACCCACATCCTCTGCTGCATTCCTGCCTCTTCCTCTACTGGGTGGCAGTGCAGTCAGGAGGTGGGGGACTTTGCTGGGATCACCCTACACACACACACACTGTGTGTGCGCATGCAGGGGGTATGTTTAGTCCACACATGCAGACCTTACATTGTAGCCCACCCCCTTGGTCTTCTTCTCTCTACACTGATCATACTCAGTTCCTTCAGCCTTTCTTCATACGGTTTGTCTTCCAATTCCTTTATCGTCTTAGCTGCTCTCCTCTGAATCTTCTCCAATTTGTCACTATTCTTCTTGAAGTGTTGTGCGCAAAACTGAACATAATACTCGAGGTGAAGTCTCATAAATGGTGACAAAAGGGGCACCACCTCTCACATCTTGGATACAATACACCTGTTACTGTAGAACAAAATGGCATTTGCTTTTTTTGCAATAGCATCACATTGGGTGTACACATACAGAAGGCAGCTCTGGCGGTGCCGCCATCACCCCCAGGTTAGCCAGTCTCTCTAAAGGGCACTTGACAGATGTTGAAAGAGGGGTAGACTGTGGCTGCTCGGGGGCAGCCCCACCAGTGGCTCTCCAGAACATCCAAGAACATGCCTCACAGAGTGGGGCGGCCAAACCCAAGACAACGGCCTAGTGTGGAGCTGCTGCCTGTCTGGTGGGTGGACCCATGCTGCAGCTCTGTGTCCATCCGTCTGTTGCCCCAATCAGCACAATATAGTCATGGGCGCCAGCTTAGAGCATTGGGTGAGCAGCTGCAACTCTGGCCTTTTTTACATGAGACGCACCCATGCAAGAACACCCAGTGAACATGTGGGTGAGCACCCATGTGAACAAACCCGCAACACATGCACCCCCACCCATCAACATGCATGGAGTAACCGGAAAAAATGCTGGTTGCTCCGTGCGTGTTGATGGGTGGGGGGTGCGTGGCAGTGGGTGGAGATGGGTGTCCCAACACCCACCCGCCCATGTGAATGAGCTAGTACACCAGCGAAAGGAAAAGGTCCACCAACACCATGGAGAAAAGAGCAAATGACAGAGAGAGTGGCACTGCAGTCAGCCACAAACAGACACACATGCCCCAGCTGATATGCCCACAGCCCACGCAGAAGGCCTTAAAGGACATGCATGGGAGAAAACATATGCGCCAGACTCCACCATAGCTTCAAGGAAGGCAACCCAAAAGAGCAGGGGTCTTCCCGCACAAGGAGATGCAGGCCAGGCAGTCAGGTAAGTGCCCGGGCGGAGGCAGAGGTACCCTTAACACCGATGGGGGGAGGGCACAGGACCAGGGGCTTGCAAGGAGGCAAAATGAGGTCTCACAGTTTGGGAGACAGCACCCCACATTGGGCAGGGGAGTAGTACCCACATTCCCCTCCCCCCCGATGCCCAAGAGGGGGGAGGGGCAGGACAGCAGAAGGAGCAGGGGTGGAAGGCAACAGCACAGCTGAAAGTCAGCACAATCCATCACAGACGAGTACCAGCACGGCAACCTGCAGAACCACAAACCCCGCAGCCCCCCAGGAAATGAACAAGTCCAGCATCCGGCACCCACCTGCCTGACAGCAGCCAGATAGGACAGCGGGATCCCGGGGAGAGAGGCCATGGTGCCCAAGACAGCAGCTGCAGAAGGAGGGGCAGATGACAGCAAATGTAGCTCAGTCCCACAAGCTCACAGTACTACCATCCCTCCACAGGCAAGCCCTATCCACAGACACCCCACAGACCTATCCACCAAGGACAAGACCAGGGCATTCATATAGCTGTGAGTTGAAGAGATAGTGCCGATGGACCTGGTGAGAGCATTCCGTAATGAAAAGGTACACAAGTGACTCTCCCAGGAGATGCAGCAGCTTGGGTACAACAGGGATATGACCCAGTGCCAGACTCAGCCAAAGGACTTGCAGAATGGATACAAAAATATCTGAGATAACAACCACAGATCCAGCCATGCCAGGCATACTTCCAAGAGCTGGATCGGTTCCTCTGTATGGACGAGGAGATAGTGTCCTCCCACACACACGGGAGCAACTTTGCCAGGGGGAGGAAATGGGTGGAGGAGACACACACACCCCTTCATCTACCACCCACCCAATGGGAGGAACAGCCACCCACACAAGGTGCTCCCAGAGCGGGGGGGTCACAACACCCCAATCCTGCAGCTGGAGAAAGTGTTCCTGGACCCAGCCACAGCCAGATCACCCTCTAAGTGCACAACCAGCCAACAAAAGCACCCAGGTCAGAGAGCAGAGGCACATGAGGAGTGGGATTGCACCAGGGATACCCCAGAGGAGGAGGAAGACACCAATCCAGGTAGGAGCAGCATCCCAAACTCAAAGCAGGGGCTACGCATGGGGCAGGTGATATGGGCAGAGGCACGTACAAGGGAGATGCTTTGAGAGCAGACAACTGATGACCCACTCCCATCCAAAGCTCAGGCAGGCATGGATGTGGTGGAGGAGATGCAGGAGGAGTAGGATTCCCTGCTGCCGCCCATGGAGGCGCAGGATGAAGACAGGTGCACACATTCAGGTAGCAATGGGTGCATAGTGGGAGGACGGGATGAGCACGCTCGAGAACAGTGGCCCAGATCTATCACAGAATGCAGGTGCACAAAGACATAGTGGAAAGCAGGTGCTCCATGACCACGAGGACGGTTGACACCCACAGACACCGTTGTACCCCCACAGGACACAACTTACAAGAGAGGGAACAGGAACCGCAGACACAAAGGACACCCACATTGGTTCAAAGGCAGGAGGACAGAAAACACAGGCAGAGGATACAAAGGGATAGGCCACTACGGTGGAGGTTGGACCAGCACATGGAACACAAAGGCATCCATGACAATCAAGGGTTGGGTAACAGGCACTACAGGTGAGACACCATGGCCAGGCCACACACACACACCAGGCACAGCACCTAATCAGACAAGTAACCGCAATCCTCTCCCAACAGATGTTGTGGCTGCACCCACAAGAGGCAGGCTCCGCTAGTGGGACAGAGACAGTGCAGAATGGAACAGGGAGCTGAGGGTGAGGAACTGGCGCCAGAGGGAGGACATTGGGAGCGAACTGCTCGAGGCAACCAGGAGCACCACTCAGGAGCTGCAAGGACACATGGCACAGACACGGCAGGACATTAAGCAGGACAACAAAAAGGACAGGGCACTCCTATGGGCCATTGTCCTGAAGGCCAGGTCCCAGGATCTGTGGGAGTGGTGCCATGCCGCCGCCCACCTCCAAAAAATGTGACTCGGCTGTGAAGTGATGGAGGAGGCAGTGAGGAGCCTAAACCCCTCAGAAGAACTCAAAAGATCCCTCCTCCATAACGTTGCAGCCACTAGCATTGTAGTGGTTGGTCTGGTGAGGGAACACCTAACTTGGCCCACCCCACAGGTCACTGTGCCACTCCTGCAGCACCCCTGGTTGCCATGGCAGCCACCGCGCTCAGGACACGATCAGTTTGGACCTCTCCCTCCATTAGTCCAGGATGCCCACCAACAGGGGCCAGCCGAACAACCTGCCCCGCTCCGTCCCCCCCTCCACCGTAGCTATCACAAGCGGCCCACTGGCTGACGAGTCAGCAACTCCCACAGCTGATAGCCCATCCCATGGAGGTGAGTATGTTTCCATGGCACCACATGATGAAAACAGGCCGCAGGGGATTGACTAAGGCCCTTTTTACACAGATGCTCTAACACCCATAAAATGGGTGTTACATTTTATTATACATGTTGCAGGGCACCACTGCAGCCAATCACCATGGGCCCTGTGCACACATGATGCCTCCACCCAGTTCCTCTGGGTGGAGATGGGTGTTGGCTGGTGGGTAGGGAGCATTTCCCTGGGTGGAGATGGGTGGGGGCGTCTGTGTAAATGCCACTTTTGGTGGGTGTTGGTGAGTGTTTTCTCCCAGCTAACACTCATCTCCACCCACACCCACCCACGGAGCAAGTGAGAGGTAAGGGGAGAGCATTAGTTGGGCTCAGCTGGTGTTAGCATGTAATGTCTCAGTTATGTATGTTTCCCATCACTCTGCAGGATGAACAATTGCCTCTTTGGGACGGTGAAGAAGCTGGAGAGGATGAGGATGGCCAGGGAAGCAGTTCAATCCCCAGCAAACCATCAACCAGCAGGTTGGGACGTGAACAAAGCAGAGGTCCAGGAAGAGGGAGAAGGAAAAAGAATGTCCAATGAAGGGCTGCTATGTCAAATAATAAACTGACATATTGTTCAGAGCAACCTGTAAGTCTTCTGGTGCTGTATTCTACAACAGGTGAATGCGAGGCACAGCCAACCGTGGCTGCAAACGGGGTGGGGAGGTGCACACACTGCATTCCATGATTGGTAACCGTTACCAATTCATGGTTCCCTGCAGCCATTCCATGGGTGCTGACTGAGCTACCCATAGGATGGCTTACCCCATGTCACCCAGGGCCCCAGTACAGCTCTGGGGTCCATGGCAGCCTATACCCATGCACAAGGATGAGGAATGAGGACATGGATACAGCTCAATGGTGTTAAAGTGTTTATGTACAGGGGAAGGGGGAACCCTGGGTAGGGGGAAGAGCAGCACAGAAGCTCCTAAAGGGGTCCATAGTCTGTTCACCTATTGGCCTCAAGCTGTGCAATGAGGTGACACAGGGCATCCCGGGTCTCATTGGCAATCCAGTGCTCCACACCGCCATGGGCCTGCACAAACTGGAGTGCTCGCCACACCCCCCCCTCAGCATGGCAAGCAGGCACCACAGCCAAGAGATGCCCTTGGTCGTGAACGAACTAGCCCATGTTATATGGACCCGGCCCAGGGATCCAATTGGTTGAGCAACCTGTCCATGTGCCAGTGATTGTCAAAAAGCCGGTCCCATGATCCATGCCAGGCAGTCAATAGTCTGGGAGGGGGTGATGGGGTACGGAATGAAATGATATGCCTGTGGGAGCACTGACAGCTTAATTTGGCTGTGTTGTGGGGCCAGGGTTGTGCCTCAACCTCCACATCAGGATCCAGCAAATGGAAGGCCAGATCACTCAATCTCCGCTGATCATTGCTGGGTTTACAGAGTACCAATTGTGCCTCCTTGGTGGTGATCCTTCCCTGGTGAGCTGCTTTGCCAATGTCATGATGCGTACTCGGGGTTACCGGAGGGGGCTATGCGACTGCCAGACTCATCTGGGTGAAATGGAACTGTTGGTGCCGCCTGACAGGGGACCCTACCTGACAGATTGGCATGATGCAGCTGAGCTGGCTGTCCTTACAGATGTTGTGAACTGGGAAGATGTCAGAGCTCCCTATGACAGTGGACATCCCGTCCTCCCGTGCTACATGGTAGATGGACACATGCGTGCCTGTGGAATGTTCGTCTGGGAAGGTTTTGCGAGGGGTGGTGGTTGTCCCAGGTCACAGCCTAGGGATCCCTCCGGCATCTGACACCACTTGATGTCCACCTGTCCTGGCCATCCGATGTATGGCCCTGCCGGTGCCCAGCTCCCTTTGCCATTCCTCTGCAGCTGTCCCTCGGCCCCTCCTCCCAGCCCTGTTTCCACGCTTGGTAAGCTACCTGTGTGCTGTTTGCTGTGCCATGCATGGGGCTCTGTGCCACACCCTGCAACCTTCCCCCCTTTGGCCACTTCCCCATCCCTACAACAAAGGGGGGGCTATGTGTGGTAGCGGGGGTCCTGTTTGACAGCTTCTCTGCCCTTGCTCTTCCCGTGATCAGTTATGTGGTCTCCGTGTATCAATAAATGCCTTTCTAGCTATCTGTTGCTGTTTGTCTTTTTAATTGTGCGGTACATGTTCCTAGAGCTTTGTGTGTCCCGGGCCACTGCTGAGGCACCTGCTGCCTTTGGCGCAGATTGGGGTTTGGAGTGGTTGCGGGTGGTGTACTTGGTTGGGCCTGTGCTGTCCTTGTGGACCTGAACCCCACACATCCAACCTGGTTATGGGTATGTGCAGGGGGCACCGCTGGCTGGGGAACTGTAGCTGGGCTAAGTACCTCTGTTCATGCCCTCTGCTAGTCCCTGTTGGTTGCTCCTTTTACAGTCCTCTCAGGTGGCCAGATGTACTATTGGCACAGGGCATTTGTGAGGCATGGACTGCAGGGTTGCATTACCTGTACTGAAGCCCTGCAACCTGTATTTCTCGGATGTGTATCCTGGCATTTGCACGTCTGAGCACCCTACGTTCCCCTGAGGCCTGGATGGCATGCTGTCATGCTGTATTCATCCCTCTAACCATTACATGCTATTGCTGTTGGTTGTAGTGTACTTCTGCTGATCCCAGGGAGTGGGCTTATTGGGGTGATGCTCCCTGTCAGTGTGCGTTGGCTGCTCTGCCCTGTGTTGTCCTGGCCAGCCCTTTGCTCCAACTGGAGCCTCGCTTTCATATCCACTGTGTGGTCTGCCCCCAAACTCCGCCCCTCCTCATGCCTTGATTCACCTGAACTTTGCTATGGTGGACAGAGGCAGAGGATGAGGTGGGGCTGGTGGCAGTGAATATCCAGCACCTGTGTCTGCTTACATTAGGTCTTCCCCGTGCACACGTGTGCTGTTTTCCGTCTTGGTGCGGTTGTCCCGGTGTGGGTGGGGCAGCCGGCCTCTGCCCAGTGCCTCTCATTGGGTGTGCCAGGGTGCATATCTGCCTCACAGCCTGGTTCCCTGTGTCTACCCCATCCATTACTGATGGGCCCTCCCGTTCCTTCCCACCACAGATCCTTTGCTGGAAACCTTGCTCATGATGGTACGAATAGCCAAGGACCTGCAGGCAGCCACCGCAGGATTCCATGCAGGTGCCCAGGAGTACCGGGAGATATGCGAGTTACCCTTCCCACCCCCTTTCTGTCTCAGGCAACCTGCATATGGGTTACTAGTGTTCTGTCATGGGGGGGCGTCATCTCTGATGGGTTCCTTCTCTCTTTTCCCCAGTGCAGGAGCTCATGGTGCCTCATTGCTCTCTCTAGGGCCCAGCGCTCCTATTGGAGCAGGGCCCCTGGCAGGCACCCCTGAAGAGTCACTCTGGTCCCCTCAGTGACCTGCTGTTGTTGCAGCTTGTTGCTGTTGTTCAGCTTTGGTTTTTTTTTTACAACACCCCTGTCTGCATTGTCGTGTGTCCTGAGGGGAGGTTGTTTCTGCAATCATTGGGAGGGGGTGCGGTTCACCTCTCTGGCCTTCTCCATTCCCTGTGGTGCTGCTGTGTTGTGGGTGCAGCACTTGGGGCCCGTTCCCATTGGCCCTGTACTTGTTGTGGGCTGCTGTTGTGGGTCACTGCTCCTTTTGAGTAGCTCCGGGTGTGTGCTCCCAGTTCCCTCGTGTGGCCTGCATTGAGTTTGTTTTGTATGGTGTTGAACTCTGTGGCCTTTGCAGCCCCCTGTGTCTCCTGGGGGGCCAGATATGCACACTGTAGGGAACATTTGTGGGACATTCTGGTGCAGCCCTTGGACCTGTAATTCTCATGCATGTCCTGTGCTCTCTGCATATTTGGCCACCCTGGTGACACCTCCTTGTGTTTTCTGGTTCCTGCTACTCCCATGTCCTGTGTCCCTGTGAACTGTGCTTGTCGGGCATGGCTATTAACCAACCCTGGGGGGAGGTGGTCCTCTTCTCTTCCCATGAGTTCCATCCATGGGGTGGGGCCTCCCCTATGCTGGCCACAGGTACCAGGTGTGTCATTGCAGCCGCCCCAACACTGTTGCCTTCCCTGTCAACGTCTGCTTCCTCCGTTCCCTTTTGTGCATAACCGGGCCACTGGCTGCCTGCTTTTGCTAACAGTTGTCTGCTTTGCGGTGCCTGTCCATCTGATGGCTTGGGTGCCACTGCTGCAGCTCCACTGTGTTTCTTGTCCTCCCTCCTCCTCCGCACACACTGAGTCTGTCAAGGTATGTGCTGCGACATGTGCTCTGGCTTCGTTTGCCCTCAGCCGGCCATTTTGTAACGTCATGTTGCGGGGCATGTTCTTCCCTCCTGTCCGTGTTCTCCATGCCCATGTGAATGTAGGGCATGTTTGCTGGGTGTTCGGGGGGGGGGGTGATTGGGTGCTGGGCTCTTCTGACCCGTTACTTTCACGTGACCATCTGTTTCGCCACCTATGTGAATTTCAGAACACTCATCGCCCACATGTTCCTCCACCCTTCCCCACCCACCCTCCTTCGTGTCCCTGTCCATGTAAAAAGGGCCTCTATAGTATGGGGGGTGCTGCACGGGAGGGTCGCAGCCCAGGGACACAGCCAGTCCATCCGTTGTGAACCCAGGAGAAACTGGGAACGGGTGGACATGGGGGTCAGGCCCCAGAGCAGCTCCAGGGGCTGGTAGGCTCTTTATCTGTTTAAAAATACTCATTGTTGACTCATGTTGAGTTTAGCATCTACCATAATTCCCAGATCCTTCCCTACAGTGCTACTGCCTAGAAAGTTACCCCTCATTTTATATTTGTGTTTCTGGTCTTTTTTGTTCTTTTGTGCAATATTTGCATGTCTTCATTAAATCTCATTTTGTTTCTTCATTTTATGAACAATGACATTTTTATGTCCTTCTTAAAATGGGGTGACCAAAGTTCAATGCAGTACTCCATACTCCAACTGGGGTCTAGGCAGAGGCGAGTAGAGTGCCACAATGATTTTCTGTGTCTTGCACACAACGCTTCTGTTGACACAGCCTAAAATGGCTTTCCCACCTTTGTAACAGCATTATACTGCTGACTCATGTTCCGTCTGCAATCCACAAAGTCTGTGAGTCCCTAGGTCTTTCTCTGCAGTATTACTACCAATTCAGTTATTCCCCATTTTGTATTCATGCCTTTGTTTTTTCTGCTCTGCATGTATTACCTTGTATTTACTAAATTTCATTTTATTTTTTTTATTCATTTTACAGCCCAATTCTCCATCCTAAGGTCATATTGAATGTTTATACAATTCTCCAAAGTGTCTGTAGTCACTCCCAATTTTGTGTCATCTCCAAATTTCACAAGTAATTTAGGGGTGGGACCCCGGGGCAATTACCGGATACCGGATTTACCGGTTTCCGGTTCTCAAAGAACCGGATTCTCGGATTAAATCCGGTATCTTTAACACCCCCCCGACCCCCCAGGGATCACCCCTACTA
>QEPC01005272.1:1689581-1704127 GCA_003113815.1 Sphenodon punctatus
TTTTTTTTAACAAAAATCCAGGCTGGGCAGGGTGGGTGGGGGGTGTCCCCCCTTCCACCCGTGCAGCCTGGACTCGGGGAGGTTGTGGTTTTTTTTAACTTTTTTGGTGGGACTTACATTGCAGCCATTCATTTAAATGGCTGCAATGTAAAAAAATCCGGTACCCGGAATCCGGTAACGGGTTGAATCCGATAATGCCGGTATGCCCAGTACCGGCATTATCGGATTCCGGATTTACCGGCACGCCCACCCCTAACAAGTATACTCTCTAGTCCTCCTTCATCCAAGATATTAATAAAAAAATATTGAACAGTACTGGACTTAGAACAGATTCCTGTGGAACCAAGCTTGAGATAGTCTCTCAATCTGACATTAATCCATTAATTATTACTCTATGCTTGCCTTTATTCAACCAGTTACATATCCACCTTATGGTAGTTTCATCTAGGCCTCATTTCTCCAGCTTCCTTATGTCATGTGGAACTGTATCAAAATCCAGGTAAATTATATCCACTGCATTCCCCAAACCAGATATCCTGTCAAAGAAGGAGAAGGAATGGTTTGGCATGATTTGTAGTGTGGTGTTAGAAGAAGGGATGCAGGTTCTGACACTGGGTGAAAATGAACATGCGCGTAACTCCGCTTTAACACCACTTTAACATTTCTTATGCATGTTGTAGGGCTGCATTGGTGCCCTATGTAACCCTGCAACATGCATAAGAAATGTTAAAACAGTGTTAAAGTGGAGTTAAGGTTCATATCTGTTTTCACTCACTGTGGTGCACATTTTTGAATAGGCTACCGAGTAATTCCACAATGGCCCAATTGTTATTGTATCGCAATAACAGTAGATTGTAAGCCCTAGGGGCTCTCAGATTGTAAGCCCTAGGGGCAGGGACCATGTCTATTTTATTACTTTGTAAAGTGCCAGGTACACTGCTTCCGCTATATAAATGTTTGTTAATAATAATAATAGATAGAACAAAACTCAAACGGAGAACATGACTGCCCATAATATATTTTGCGTCTCCCACAGCTTCAGAGTTTTTTTGCATGAACTGAAAATTATAAACACTATGGTTGCAATACTGAACCCACTGAAGCCTATAGCAAACTTCTATTTACTATAATGGGTGAAGATTGCACATATAAAGAGCTTACAATATGAATTCTTAACAAAACTCTTTTTCTGTAGATTCCAATTCTACTCAATGTTTTGTAATGTCTATTTCAAAGAAGAGGATATGTGACACACTTTTTCAAAGATCAAAGTGTCAGTTCAGAAAATAATGTGTATGTTCCCTGCAGTGCTTATCATTTTATTTGGAATGTTATGCATAAACAAAATTAAACCCTTTTTTCATTAGCATTTACTGTGTCTGGCAAATTAATCTCTTTTGAAGTTAAACAAGAAAAAAGGATCAGAAGCTACCAGTTTAGTTTCTTATCAAATTTCCTTTTGTTTAAGCTTGTTTTGACATGAGTTTAAGCAGAAGCTTTTTTATCTTATCTTCAGTAAAATAGATCTATGACAATTATCTTTCAATCAACATTAGTACCAATTAACAGATAGCATGAGCATCTTCATTTTAAAATAATGGTGTGCAGTTATGAAATGCATAAGAGTGAAGCATAGCATTTTGTTTTCCTTTTGGACAATGAATCATCAAGATAGTTTTCTAAGCTGTATTTCAGCCTACAGTTTAATGATGAAAGTGAGCAGTCACAGTTCCAGGCATGAGCTTGGAGGTGGGTTTCTGCTTAGAATAACTCTATAATATCATTTGCTCCTGCCATACTGACACCTGCTCTTTGGTTTGGAAAATATCCAGACATTTCCTGTTAAGGGTCACATCTTTGCTCTGAACTCACTATGGCTACAACTTATAAAGTAAACAAAAAAAACTCCTCTGCAGGCAGTGATAAAGACTTTGGAAATTACTCTCAAGACAAGGAATTCTGTTTTGAAATTAGTTTAGAATTATTCTAATCATCTCTTATAACTGAAATTGGATGCAATTAAATTAATAAATAAGAAACATCAATCCTGTTTTTTAATAAAATGGTCAAGGCCTAGATAACTGATTTTAAATTAATTTCAGCATCTTACCTTTTAAAGGTGTGTGCAAAATATTTTAGAAATTGCTCCAAAACTACAGTATAAGGTATAGCATTGTACACCTGGTTCTCCTTCCATAAACAAAGGGTGATTTCAGACGTTACGCAGTCCCGAGTCACCACAGTGAATTCCCAGCAGTGGTGAACCGATCAACCACCACCCGTGGTTAAAAAAGGTCCCAGAACAGATGTGACAGGACCGGGAGCATGGCAGGGAATGGAGCCGTCAGACCACGGGCCGGGGCAGCACAACAGACATGACGCCGATTCCAGGCCGTGGTCAAAACACCCAGAAGGCACCAGGGAGGGGCAGGAGGCAGACATGGCCGACTGAAGGCATAGGAAGTCAAAAGCGCCTACAGGGAACGCTTACACAAGGGAAACGGGAAGGGAAGGGGAAGAGGGAGAAGAGCCACCAAGGCAACACACACAGCAGGCACAGAGAAACGAGGGCACAGTGGAACACACAGCACACACACACGCCCAGGTGCACACACACACGGGAAAGGAATGGGGGACACAGCAGGAAAGACGACAACACACGGCACAATGGGCACAGGGGGGAGGGGGGAGAGGGGGCCGGTGACAGGGAAGAAGGGGGAGCGGGCCAGGGGCCGGCCAGGACACAGGAAACGGCAACCAGAACCCCCCAAAAGCACAGGCTGCACAGGCATCCCCACAGCTACAGAGGAAGTTCCCGAATGGGGGGGGGTCTAAAGGGCCGGGCCACAGGCACAGGGGGAGGCCACATGGAACAGGGAGTGGCCCGGGAATGGCCCGGGAGGCAGACAGGCACCCCAAGCTCCGGCAAGGGTGCCATGGAGGGGATGCAGGAGAGCCGGAGCAGTGCAGGCAGTTCACAGATGCACACACACCCCTGGGTGGATGCTGGGAGCTAAAGACCAGGCGCCCCAGAACCCCACAGTCACATAGGCTCCCAAGGGGGGGGTGTCACGAGCACAGGAGGTAGCGACAGCAGATGAGGAAGGTCAGCAGCAACCCGGGGAGCTGGGTGGAGGCACGGAGAGCAGGACCCAGCCACAGGAGAAGGCAGCCACGGAGGGGAGCACCGGTTGCAGAGGCAAACGGGGGGGGGGCTGGAGGGACCTGGAGCCACAGGCAGGGGCAGTGGAACNGGGGGGGCCCTGGAGGGGGCCTGGAGCCACAGGCAGGGGCAGTGGAACCCCAGGAAACAGGCAGCACTGTTTCAAGGCCGGGACATCATGGGGGCCTCACAGCCAGCTGCAAGGGGCAATGAAGGGGCCCGGGGCCTGGTGGCCCACCAGTTGAACGAAGTGCGGCCACTGAATCATGCCCCGACAGTAGCCCAGCACAGACATGTGGTGGGCGACCAGGTAGTACGCCTCGAAGGGATCCTGCGTGGCGAGCCCCAACTGCACATCAGCATGGGACCACACACTGGACAGTGCCGCCAGCTCCACCTCGGTGGGCTAGGACAAGCCATAATCAGCAGCAGGGTGCCATGGCAGGTGACCGAGCTCCAACAGCTGGTGATACACCACCCCACGTGATCAGTGGTACCCACGGGCCCCGTGAACACAGCCAAAGTAGGACACGACCAGGGCAGGGCCCCCCTCATTCAGACAGGCCGTGTAGGCGGCCAGGCTGCACACAGACAGAGCAGACACAGTCTCCACCACCAACCACCCCACATGCGAGCACCTCATCTCTGAGACGTGCCCATCCGGAAAGGGAATCAGGCCCAGGGTCTCCACATGCAGCCGGCAATCGCGGCCACTCACCTCATAGCCAAAGTAGTGCAGCCCTGAGCTCAGACTTGGATACGCACCAGACAGGCTGTCTGGGCAGCTCAGGAGCAACTGCACGGCTGGGGAATGCCACAGGTCACACGGGGCCATGGTCTCACGGAAGGTCCAGCGATGGGGGGCCCCATGGGTGCTGGGAACCAGGAGCCCAGTGGAAGTGCAGCCAGCCATGGTCCTGGAAGCAAAGGAGACTAATTGCAAGGACAGAGGGGCCCCACAATCCCTGGAGGGATGGGAGGGGATGCAGGGGGGCCTCAACGCCAGCCAACAAGGCCACTGACCACAACATGGCATGGCAAGTGAGCGAGGCTTGGGGTGCGGACCCAGCACAGCTGCTGGAACAGAGCTCACAGACAGGACAGCCTACACACTACTCAGGGCGGCGAGGACAACAGGCTGGCTACACTGAGATGTGGGAGGTTGCTGACAGCATGAATGCAGCTGCAGCCCACACGTGCCCGGGCGCAGGCTGGACCGTGCTCCAGGCCCTTTTCAGGGACAACAGGTGCACTCAATGGACCGCCCCCAGCTCCCCGGCATGGTCACCCTGCAGGAGCCTGTCCGGGCAGCCGGAAGGGAGACCACCCATCACCCCCCCAGGGCCCCCGGCAGGGCCCCGGGTCATGACCTGAGGGCGGTGCTACACATGCCCCGGCCTATAACTGGGCCACCTGCCCCCCACCTGGGGCAACGTGGACCATGGAGCTAGGTCAGTTGGGCGCCTGCGGGATGCACCTAGCCCTCTGTGAAGAGTGGTACTACTCGCACACTGATCTCTTGCGCATCCAGACTGCTGAAGTGCACCTTGGCGCCCGCCTGCAGGTTACCATTTCCCGGAGCGCTACTAGGGCCTGAAGAGCCCACCACACCCGCAGGTGCTCCCTGGCCCAGCTCAGGGCCCTGCGGGTGTCCAGGGCGGCCCGGCAGGCCCTCCACCGCAGTCGGGAGCGGGGTGCATTGCTCCGCGATGTGGCCGGGTGCCTCCAATGGCAGAGGGAGACCATGGGGTGCACAGTCCTGCTCGCTATGCCCATTGACCAGCGAGTATGGGTCACAGAGCGGGCACAGGGGTGGTGGTCCTGGGCGCTGGCTCAGTGGGATGAGGCCACCTGGAGGGCGCTCTTTTGGATGGACAGGAGCACCCTACTGCGACTCGTGGAGCTGTTAATGCCCTGGCTGGAGCGGCAGTACACCCCCATGTGGACCCCCATCCCCATGGCCCAGCGAGTGGCCATCGGGGTCTGGGCACTAGCAATGCCCGACTCCTGCCTGTCTGTTTCACAGCACTTTGGCGTCAGGGTGAGCACCATCACCGGGATCCTGCGGGACGTCTGCAAGGCTGTGGAGGGAGTGCTCCTGGACCGAGCGATCCAGCTGGTGGACCAGGCGGCCATGATGGCTGGATTTGTGGCTGGAGGGTTCCCCAACTGCATGGGCACCATGGACGGCACCCACATAGAGATCCTCCACCCCTCCACTGGAGAGGCCGTGGAATATGTCAACAGACACGGATACCACTCCCTGCAGCTGCAGGCTGTAGTGGACCACCAGGGGTGGTTCATAGATGTCTTCACAGGCAACTCTGGGCATAGCCACGATGCCCGGATCATGACCATCTCCCCCTTCTATGCCCGGATGTACCGCGGGGACTTCGTGGACATGGAAATGACCCTGATCGAGGGGGTGATCATGCCCCCCTGTATCCTGGGGGACCCGGCCTATCCCCTTACCCGGTGGCTGATGAAGGCATACCCAGTCGTCCAGAACCCTGTGGAGGCGCTCTACAATACCCGCCTGTGTGCAAGCAGGACCGTGGTCGAGAGAGCCTTCGGGGCCCTCAAGCAGCGCTGGAGGAGCCTCGCGGGACGGCTGATCTACACAGTGGAGACCTCGGCCCTGGTGATCGGAGCCTGCTGTGTGCTGCACAACATGTGCGAGACCAAGGGGGCTGCCCTCGACTACCCCGTGCCCCGGCGCCCTTCTGGTCCTGTGCCCCTGTATGTGAACGCAGATAACCCACTGGAGTACCGATATGCCAAGCGCATCCGTGCTTCCCTGGTCAGGTGGATCAGCCGGGAGGCCGAGGCATGAGGTGCACACACCCGTCTCCACCACCCCGGGGCCCCCACCAGCACTGTGGGCGCATCCCTATATGGCTGGCCGCCCACAGCCCAGGGACCATGAACTGACCCAGGGAAGCAATAGTGGTGCCCAAACATTTATTTCCACACACAGTTACATGTGCCCCCACTACCACCACCACCACCCACCTCCCAGTGACGTCCTCCCCCTCAGACCACCCTCCCCCTTCCCCCTCATCCCCCCCATCTCCAGGGCCTCCCCCTCAGCCACCCTGTGGTCACCATGGAGCTCCCCTCCCCCCCGCTGTCTGTGTCCCCAACTGTGTCCTGGGAGGCCTCGGTCTCCTGAGGGGTGGGCAGTGGTGGGAGAGCAGGTGGACCCGGGACCAGAGGGGGCCCCCCTGGGCGGCTGCTCCCTCCAGAGGCCTACAAGGACCGGTAGGTGGATGCGCGGGCCCAGCGGACATGCCGGCGGCTGGGGCAGTGGCAGCGGGGGTGCCAAGGGGCCCGGCATTGGGGCCTGGGTGGGCATGGTGCCCGGCGGGGCAGCTGCCATCACATAGACACTCATGGTGCCAGCATGCAGGAGCAGGGAGGTGCCAATGTCATGCGAGTGGTCCATCTTAGCTGAATGCTCCCGCACCATCCTGTCGATGGCCTGCTCCAGGCCACCCAAACATCTCTACCTGCCTGCTATGCTCCCGGCGCTCCCACCTCTGCTCCAGCCGCACCTCCGCCTGGAGCCTCTAGTCCCTTGCCTCCACTTGTTGCAGGGAGCGTTCTGTGGCCACCTCCATGCGATCGATGGCCGCGATCATCCGCTCTCCCTGCTCTGTGGTAGAGCGGACAATGTCCTCCACCTGCTCCTCCCTTCGGCGTCATACCCGTGCCCGGTGCTCTTACATCCGTTGCGCCAGGGGCACGGGTCCGGCTAGCTGGGCCCCCTCAGGTTGCCCTGTTAGGTACACAGTAGGTGCTAGCTAAGCGACTGGCCGGCCTGTTGCCCCCATCCCATGGGGTCTTGCCCCCCCCTCGGATTGGTGGCTGGTGCCCTCCCCCGGTGCCCTTCCCCCCCCTTGGAGGTGTGCCTCACCGGGGACCTCTGGCTGCTCGCAGGGCTGCTTGCCGCCTTCCTCGTTGCCCATATGTCGCCGGTGCTGGGGCGTGCCATGCCCTGTGGGGATATGGGAGGGGTTGGGTGGTGGTGGGCTGAACGTGTCCCCCAGTGGCCCCCCGGGTCCCCTTCCTGGGTTCTGGGGTGTCCGGGGCGGCCCTGTGCCCAGTGTGTCCCCCTCCCCCCCTTGACCCTTCCCTCCCAGTCCATCCCCCCTCCCACCCACGTGCTTACCCTCGATGTCCATCTCGGAGCCCTCCGAGGCCAGTCCCTTGGTGTTGCTGGGGTCTCCCTGTGTCCACTGGCTGAGGGTGACCAGTGTGCCGGCCTTAGAGTCTCCCGGTCCGGACAGAGGGTGGGGGTTGCTGGGGCTTGTGGGGGATCTGCAGGTCCCCGAGGTCCCTGGGCATTCCTCCTGTGGGGTGGGAGCCCTGGAGCCAGTATCCTCACTGGGGGCAGCAAGAGGAGGGGGTACCTCAGCCCGTTCCCTGCCCTGGACCATGGCGCTCCCCATGAGACGCGGGGTGACGATGGAGCCCTTCATTATGGAGTATGCGGTCCAGGGCATCAAAGCAGGGGGCAGTCCAGGCTCCATGTCCGGACCACCAGTTGTTGTCCCGGGTGGCCTTGTACCCCCTCTTTAGCTCCTTCGCCTTTGAGCGGCACTGGGCCATGGTCCTGTGATACCCCGCCGCCTCCATGTCCCACACGATCTCCCGGAAGACATGTTCATTCCGCTGATTGACTGCTATCTCCAGTTGATGCTCCAGGGTCCCCCAGATGCGGATGATGTCCTGCGTTTCCCTGTGCCCCCATTGCGCCCCTCGGTGGTAGGGCCTTCTCCCACGTGGGCCCTCCGGGTCCTCCTCCTCCTCTGCCTGGCCAGCGCCCGTCTCTTCCAGGGGCTCGGGCTTCTGGGCCCATTTCCATGTCTGTGGGTCATGGGGGGGGGAGTTAGGTGTTGTTTTGCCCCTGTCCCATGGGCCCCCCTTCCACCCCCTCCTGCCACCCGGGCTGCCCCCCTTGGTGCCCCTGTGCCACCAGGTCCCCCCCCCTTCGATCCCCTTACCCGTTTCCGGGGTGCCTCATCCCCCGGCCCAGTTGCCGTGTCCGGGGCTGCCTGTCCCGGCTGCTGCTGCTGCGGCTGTCCCTCCACCGCCTGCAGGTGCAGCACTACCCCCTCCTCCACCTGCACCTCCACCTGCTATGCTCTCTCTCCCACCACTCTCCTCTCCCTTCTGCCTCACTCCATCCCGCCACGTCCCCCTGCTGCTGTGTGCCCTTTAAATCTCCCTCCGCGGCCTGTGTTTTTGCTGGTTGCCTGGCAGCGATGCTGAGTGCTTTGTCCCCAGCTGGGAATCATGTTGCTTGATTCCAGCCAGTGGTTGCTGTTCAGACGTTACTTTTTATATTGTTTCCCTTTGGGAATCGCACTGACCACACTTTCGGAGATGGTCCGGGCTGGAGCTCTGGAAGCGTGGTTGATTTTGACCCTTGCTGGGGATTGACTGTGGTGAACATTTGGCGCCCATGAAACAGACGTTCAGGGCGCGTTGGCCCCGCCGCGGGATTGACCGTGGTTCACTGTGGTTGACTGTGATCTCGTAACGTCTGAAAATACCCAAAGTCAGCATGATCTGGCACCAAACTGGAGGGCAATCCTGTTCTCACTAAATTCAATACAAGTTTTGCTATTCACTCAAACGTGCAAAGTATCAGGCCCTGCTATATGTGCAGTAAAAATTTACGACTATTAATCTGTAGTTAAAAATGTGTTCTTGTCACTAATAATATATAATCTGATATAAAGAAATCCGTATGATTTTCTATAGAATTGGTATACAATATACAGCTAGTAAAATACAGTAACGAAATTGCACTAAAGTGTCTATGGTGATGCTTACAAAGTGAAGAAAACATGCAATACATATTTATGCATGGAGAGAGGGGAGGGAAGGAAAGGGAGAAAGAGAAGTAGAGGGAGAGAGTTTATACAGTACTCCATTCACTGATGAAAATCCAAGGATGAAACCAATTGGCCTAATTTACAATTTTTACTGTCTGCCCACCCCGCAGACTCCTGCCTAACTGCAACCAAGGGCGTTTATACACGAGACAAAAAAGGTGGCTGATCCTTTGATCAGCCGCCTTTCTTTGCACTCGTCTACTTGTTCCAGCTGCGTGTTACCGCGCGTCGGCGGGGGCAGGCGATCCTGCCCCCTCCGACGCGGATCCCCGAAGTGCCGGCTTTAAGCCGCACTTCCGGGTTCCCTTCTGAAGTGCGCACGTGCAGAAGGTCGCGCATGCGCACTCAGCTCTAAGACGGGTCTGATGCTCTTCTGAACATCAGACCCGTCTGAGAGAGGTAGGCGCGGGGGAGATGCTGCACATTAAACGATCCCGCTTGTGAGCGGGATCGTTTATAAACGCCCCAAGCCAAGCACGTGCACCTGAGACCTCGCATCTGCTTGAATGTTATTTATCCCTTGTCTCTCCCTATGTCCCCTCTCCTTGTCTCCCCCCTCCGTGTCTATTAGATTGTTAGCCGTATGCAGGGACCACGTCATTCTTTTTGTTCTGTAAAGCGCCAGGTACACAGCTGGTGCTACACAAATGCTAATAATAATAATAATAATAATAATAATAATATAATATGATGTTTTTGGAGTTGTTGAGAATGAGAAACAGAGTATGCTGCCAGTTAATGGAAGTGATGAGAATGCAAATACTACAACGAAAGAGAGAGAGAGAGAGCATGCGAGCGTGCGAAGAGGAAGGGTTTGTTGTTTTTTACAGAGCACAAAAAGGAAATATCAATGAGAGATTTATAAACAAATCGATAGTCTTTAAAAAAAAAAAAAAAAAAGGCAAAAGTATAATATTTCAAACTGTTAGAAAGCCCTGTCTCTGATATCTGAGCAGCTTCCAAGCAGCAACTGAATATTCTAGCAGATATCCCATACTATTACCTCCAAACACATTTTCTGGAAAAACTTGAATAGTTTTATGACCCTTTTCGATATTTACAGTCAGAAGGTCAATGATAATAAAAAAATACAAATTATTTTAATTAATTTTTTTCTTCTATAGTAAGTTCAATATGTTACAGAAAAATATCTTAACCTAAAGCAGGCTTTGACAGATCATTACTTTTCACAGAAGAATTATTTTTGTACTAAAGTTTATTAATTCATCCCAGTACATTTTTAATCACTAAGGACTACAGATGGGTGATTTGGTGATTGAAGATAAAATCATCCTATCAGTAGGGATTAACCCCTTTTTGTCACATATCAAATTCTTCAAGAGATATTTAGATGATCTATTCTTTATTTTGGAAGGGGATGAGCATACCCTTATATCATTTCATGAATATTTGAACAAGAAGCATCGCTCTATTAAATTCACATTCGAATTTAGTAGTACTCTTTCTTTCTTTTTTAGATACCCAATTGGAGTTAATAAATAATTAGATTCAAACCACTCTGTTTAAGAAAAAGACTAATGTTAACTCTATTTTAAGATTTGATAGCTACCATCCTATGCATATTAAGATAATTATTCCTGTTGGTCAGTATCTGAGATTGAGAAGAAATAATTTCTCCATTCTAGAATTTAAAAGACAAGCTTGAAAGTTAACACAGAGTTTGTCAATGATGGGATATCCTAGAGATTTATTACAAAGGGCTTTTTAAAAGGCATTACACACAGACAGAACACAACTTCTTTCACCTAAAGTACAGATTCAGAATAAAGATAGGATGGTGAGCACTTTGGATTATAATCCAGCTACACATGTTATTAAACAATTTATTTTGAATAATTGGTTTTTGGCTAAAGATATACTCCGATGTGGACAGACACCTATGTTTACATAGAGGAGAACCAAAAATGTACATGATTACCTGGTACATAGTGATTTCAATAGGGAAATAACTGAAGTACGACATATGTATTGCTGGAGCTTCTAGTAGAGGAAGAGTTTTGTTTTTGGCCTTTGGGGGCCATTTTCTTACTATTTTGGGATTATTTAGGGTTAACATTAATAGTTGCTTTATTTTCTTTTATGTGTATACAACCTTTTTGAAGTTTAAATTAATTTATATCCTGTTTGGTGGATTAGGAAAGATAAAAGTAAGCCCTTTATTTCAAATAGATCAATTTGGTTTTAACAGTTTATGTTCTCTTGGTTATTTTTTATCATTTTATTTTTTTACAGACTCACCATCTGCAAGATAGCTCCATTTGTTTTGCTTTGGATTATAAATCACTGTGCTGCTGACGAAGACCAGAGATATTGGTCAGAAACATGGCTATGTTCAGCACTTACATGATTAGCATTAACTTGTTGTGATTGTTGATTGTTAATTGAAATACTTCAGCATCAACATGCTCAGCAACAATTTGTTTTGATTGTCAATTATAATATAGGCCGTTTTTACACAGATGCCCCCTCCCACCCCCCGCCACTCAGTGTCCGGGCGGGTGTGTGGCGGGGGGGGCAGTCCGTGTAAACAGCCGCCGGTAGGTGGGGGGAGGGGTGTTTGGCGGCTGTGCACCCATGTAAATGCCACGGGCAGCTGATGTTTGTGCATGCGCACTCCCACCGCACAACCACTAACACCGGCCGCACACCAACCCACACCCACCTCCACCCACGGAGTCCTCCCAGAACGGAGGATGCTCCGTGGGTGGAGATGGGTGTCAGTAGGTGTAGGTGGGTGGGTGTCCGTGTAAGCGGGAACCCACCCACCTACACCCACGGCGCTCACACACACACACAACGGTCTGTGTAAAAAAGGCCATACTTGGCTTTTGTGTATTCTGTATGTCTTTGAGATTGTATGGTTTTATTGGGTTTTATATATATATATATATATATATATATATATATATATATATATATATATATTATTATTATTATTATTATCATTATTATTATTATTATTATTATAAAATATATTTTTGGGTGTTTTTGTTTTAAGTGCTTCCTGTATTATACAATTTTGTTGCATGGGGGGGGTCTCATCCCTGGTTTGTTTGTGAGGGCCCTCACCCCAGACAGGATCAAAGCATGATGGTGCTATGCGTCGTCACATGTAAAAATACCCATTGTGTGATGCTAATTGCACAAGATGTCGACCATGGCCTCCTCCTGGATTTGCTACACTCCCTTGATTTCCAGGACTCTGTCCCTTTCTGGCTCTCTTTGTATCTCTCTAACAGCTCCTTTAAATTTTCTCTTGCTGGTACCTCCTCTATGTCGCTTCCCTTCTCTGTGGGAGTTCCCCAAGGCTCTTCTCTTCTCCCTTTACATTGTTTCTCTGGGTAAACTCATTGAAACTAAGGCTGCATCGAATAGGCCTTCCGGATGCTCACACCGAGTTCTGAAGTTCCAAATACCCAGTCCAGGTACTCAGCCAGACTTTGGAATTTTGTCCAAGTACCCGAAATTCGGAACTCAGACCTCGGAAAATTTCAGAACTAGGAACTTCGGCACTCAGAATCACAGAAACCAGAACTACTTGGCGCTGAGTGCACCCACTTTAAAATCATTATGCCAACCAAGCAGTGCCCAGAAAAGTAGGCTAGCAAGACAGGGGCAAATTCTCAAGAAGACAAGCCCACAAAAGTGCAACTGCGGGCAGAAATCCAACGCAGCAGTAGTGTACCCACAGCATGCCCCACCATCAGTAGTGCACCCACTTTAAAATCATTATGCATTGTCAATCAAGCAGTGCCCAGAAAAGCAGGCTAGCAATAGTGGGACAATCACTCAAGAAGACAAACCCACCACAAAATGCAACTGCTAGTAGAAATCCCCCAAAAGCCCACCAGTAGTGTACCCACAACATGCCCCACCATCAACAGTGCACCCACTTTAAAATCATTATGCCAACCAAGCAGTACCCAGAAAATCAGGCTAGCAACAGTGGGACAATCGCTCAAGAAGACAAACCCACAAGAGTGCAACTGCATGCAGAAATCCCCCAAAAGCCAGCAGTAGTGTACCCACTGTATGGCCCACCATCAGCAGTGAGTGCACCCACTTTAAATTCATTATGCCATTCAAGCAGTGCCCAGAAAAGCAGTCTAGAAAGAGTGGAACAGTCGCTCAAGAAGACAAACCCATCACAAAAGTGCAACTGTACAGGAAGGTGAACGCCGGTATACAAGCAGCACCCCCAATCTGTCTCCTTGTGCCAAATCAACCACGAGTTAAAGGCCCTCTATACCAGATATCTCCGTACAGACCAAGTGTCCCTAAAAATAATGGCTCCCCCCACCCCCAGTCCCTCTGGCCATGATTGGTGTTGCACGGAGTACCCAGCTGGAACAAGGCCAGCCAGAATAGGCCCCGACTCAGTGTCCAGCCAGGTCTCTGTGATACATACCAGGTCAGCCGCCTGGTCCAGGATCAAGTCTTGGGCTGCAATGGTGTTATTTACAACCGACCTGGCACTAAACAGCAACAAAACACGGCCAGGGGACCCTCCAGCTTCAACCACCTCACTGCATGCCCTGGGGGTGATGAGGGGGACAGGTACTAAACACCGTAGCCCCCTCCGAGATCGTATATGCCCCCCAGAGGGACTGTATTTCCCTCAGCCCATCATGGCCCCTATGGTTGCGCCCCCCCCGCCAACCCCCCTCCCCCATGGCTGAATTGCCAGGCAGGTGAGGGAGACCACCACCCCCCAATGCCCACCACACACCCCCTCTCACAGGGAGGTGCATATCCTCCCCTCTTACTGGGAACCGCCTCCCTCTCTCACAAGGGGGCAACAGCCCTATCTCCCATTCCCCACCTCACCCCCCTGCTCTCACCAGAAGGCCAGGCTATCCCCATCTTAGTATTTTCTATAACCTAACACCCACCCCTAAAAGAAAATAACCCCAAAACTAGGGGCATCTGGACCACATCGGCTTCCTTGATCCCTCGCAATCTGACTTTCATCCGTGGTATGGCACCGAGACTGCACTTGTGGCCTTGGTCTATGACCTCTGTCAGGAGCTGAACCGAGGTCAATCCACTCTTTTGATTTTATTAGATCTGTCAGCGACGTTCGACACAGTTGACCACAAGACGTTGGTGACTCGCCTGCTGGACTGTGCTAGGGTGGGCGGAACTGTTCTTGATTGATTCTGCTCTTTCCTGGCTGGTAGAACTCAGCGTGTAGTACTGAGGGATTCTACATCATTCCGCCCTCCCCCCGGGGTCTCACTTGTGGAGTTCCACAGGGATTTATTTTGTTCCCTCTCCTGTTCAACATCTCCCTCTCTACTGGCTCTTTCCCTTCTGCCTTCAAACATGCCACAGTCTCGCCTATTCTCAAAAAGTCCACTCTTGACCCCTCTGACCCTTCTAGCTATCGTCCTGTCTCACTCCTTCCTTTTGCTTCCAAGCTGCTTGAACGTGTTGTCTACTCCCGCTGCCTTGACTTC
>QEPC01005272.1:1705247-1715359 GCA_003113815.1 Sphenodon punctatus
CCATACTCCAGCCCGTGCACTTCACTCCTCCTCTGTCCCTTCTCTCACCCTTCCATGCCTTCCCTGCTCCCCTAAGCGCCTTTGTCCCTTTTCACTTGCTGCCCCCCATGCCTGGAACTATCTCCCTGTCCACATCCGCCTTTCCCCCTCCCTTCATACCTTCAAATCTCTCCTTAAAACTCACCTCTTTCGCTCTTCTCTGTCTGACTCTTTATCCTGCTGAGCCACTATTTCCTATACCTACGGTCTTTACCCTTATCCTTGCCACATGGACCTGCCTGCTGTCATTCTCATCGTAACCAAGCCAAGTACGTGAACCTGAGACTTCGCATCTTCATGAATGTTAGACCCCTTGTCTCTCCCTCTGTTTCCCTTCCTATGTCTCTTCCCCAGCTCCTGTCTCTCAGATTGTAAGCCCTAGAAGCAGGGACCGTGTCTATTTTATTACTCTGTAAAGTGCCAGATACACTGCTGGTGTTATATAAATGTTTGTTAATAATAATAATAATAATGTACATGCAGCCTTTGGGTGAGATCATGAGAGGGTTTGAAGCTGGGTGTCATCAATATGCTGATGACAACCAGTTTTACCTCTCATTTTCATCTGACCCAGGCCCAGAAGTCTCGATGTTTACCTGGTGTCTGGCTGTGGTGGGGGATTGGATGAGGGCAATCCATCTGAAGCTGGATCCTGACAAGACAGAGGTAATGTTGGTGGGAAGGGGCAAGGGAGTGGAGGTTCCTGTCATTGATGGGGTGCGTCCCTCCTTGGTCCCTCAGGTTTAGAGCCTGGGAGTACTCCTTGATTCACAGCTCCACCTGGATGCCCAGGTGGTAGCTGTGGTGAGGAGTACATTTTGTAAGTTACACCTGGTTTATCGTCTTTGGCCTTATATCTCAGGTTCTGATCTGGCCACCGTCATTCATGCATTCATCACTTTGAGACTGGACTAGTGTAACGCACTCTACGTGGGGCTACCCTTGGTGATGACACAGAGACTGCAGCTGGTGCAGAATGTGGCAGCCCGCCTCCTGTCAGCAACGGGCTTCCATGAGCACATAACACCAGCGCTCCGTTCACTGCACTGGCTGCCTATAGTCTTCCAGGCCCGATTCCAGTTGTTGGTTATTACCTTTAAAGCCCTATACGGCCTGGGCCCCATGTACCTGCTGGACCGCCTCATCCCTGGTTTCTTGAATCAGTCCCTGCCATCAACCATTGACACCCTCTTGGAAGTCCCTCGGGTATCCCGGGGGGGTGACCTTTGAGAGGGTGTTCTCGGTGGCCACACCTCGGCTGTGGAACTCCCTCCCGGTGGAGGTTCACCTCTCTCCAGATCTCCCCTCCTCCCATAGAAAATGTAAGACCTGGCTGTTTTGCCAGGCATTCAGTGAGGGAGATGGGTAGTGGGTGGGGTTTTTTCTTGGAGGGGTAGGGTTAACTTGGGCCACATCTGTTTGATTTTTAAATTTTTAATATTTTTTAATATTTTTAAGTTTTTATATCACATTTTATACTGTATTTTATATTCTGTTTATTTATTGTACACCGCCCTGAGCTGCCAATGAGCAGGAGGGGGTGGGATATAATCTGTGAAATAAATAAATAAATAAATAAATAAATAAAAACAAACAAACTGCGGGCAGAAATCCCACAAGAAAACCAGCAGTAGCGTACCCACAGCATGGCCTACCATCAGCAGTGCACCGACTTTAAAATCATTATGCCAACCAAGTCCTCCGTGCCCCATGCCAACAGGCAGTGCAAGCAGCAGCAGCAGCAGCAGCAGCAGCAGCAGCAGCAGCAGGCAGCACCCAAACCTTTGGCACTGGTGGCAACCCCCAACATTTCCCCTAGTATATGGACAGCCCAGGCCAGGGGAAGTGGAGCTAGGCAGATATCTGTGGCCACCATGGTGCCAAGCAGCAGGCAGCAGTGGCACCCACTTATTTTTAGAGAAGGCATGGCATTGGTGTGGCACTGGTAACTTGTACAGCCCAGGCCAGGGGAAGTGGAGCAAGGCAGAGATCCCTCAGCCTCCATGGTGCCTGCCAAGCAACAGGCAGCAGCAGAGTGGCACCCACTTATTTTTTTATTTTTTTTTTAAAGAATAATGACATGATACTGGAAACAATTAACTCCCATTCCCCAGCATTGCCCCTATGGACAGGTCAGGATGGGACAGGACAGGCGCCCCTCCGTGCTCCAAGCCAATTACTTACAGGTCAGCACTGTAGCCCACACCAAATTCACCAAATGGCTAGGCAGCCACTTTTATTTTGCCCTGTCAGCCAATCAAAAGTTGCCATCTGGCTTATCCATCACTCAACTGTCCCCTCCCATACCCCCTCCTACCAAATATGGCACCAAGTTTAATTTCCTAGAAGCTAGCGGGGGGTCAACCCTTCTGGATCATTCTAAGCGCACAATGGCACCAGCACTCAGTGAGGGCTTCCGAAGTTTTCTGAAGTTTCTGGGGACCAGCCATGGTACTTGGAACTTCAGACTTCGCAGAACCAGAAACCCTGGTGGATTCCAAAGTTTTCCAAGGATTGAGTTTCAGCTCTAACTAAAACCCATGGCTTCCAGTATCACCTATATGCTGATGACAAGCAACTATGGCCCTTTTTACACAGACACTCTAACACCAATAAAATGGGTGTTACATTTTATTTTACATGGTACAGGGCAACACTGCAGCCCTGCAACATGGGCCCTTTTCACATGAGATGCCTCCACCCAGTTTCACTGGGTGGAGATGGGTGGAGGCGTCTGTGTAAACACCACTTGCAGTGGGTGGGATGCATTTCTCTGGGTGGAGTTGGGTGGCGGCGTCTGTGTTTCCATTCAAACGGACATGAAAACATATCCTTGCCCTGAAAACCCCCAAAACCATTTTGTACCTGACTGCCACCACCATCACCAGACACTTACAAACCACAACTAAATCTAAACACACACCTGCTAGACAGCCCTTCTGAAAATTACAGCTTTGTTAACTGCATCACAAATTAAAACTAACACTTTTTTCAGTGACTGTAAAACATTCCACTCACATAATGCTCTTGTTCATTAGCTGAAAATCACCTGCCGGTTGACATTTGTCATACAGTAAGCAAGTTTTGAAAGAATGATACTCTAACTTCTTGTTTTTTTAATTCCCAAAGTTATTTGATTCTCTCCAGTTACAAATATCTGTACATAAGAAAAGTCAAAGATCTTACTTAAACCAGCTAAAGATCCAAATTATGAAAGAAATTCATAAATGAAGATGCAAATTTGGACTCTGTGTTAGACTTTAGTACTTATGCAAAAGAATAAACAAACCAAGTTAGATACTTTTTAATTAAACTTTTTGGGATGGAAAATTATGTTTCTGATAAAAAATAAAAACAACCCAACATTTCAGTACAAACATAATGAATTTTTTCACTTAGATGCAATGTCTGTTGCACATTTTCCAGGACACAGTGCATGAGATGCAAGTCAAAAAATAACATTTGTTTTAGTTCAAAAACACCTCAAACAAAATTTCAACAAACTTTTCTTTAGCAAAAACTGCAACATTTTGAAATTTCATTCCCATTTAGGTGAGAAAAAATTGAAACTTTTAACTTTTAGTTAAACCAATAGCAGAAGTAAAAATTAAGATAGTTTCAATTTTATTATTTATTTTATTTATTTAAAAGTTTTGCTACCCCGTCCCTTCTGCCACAGGCAGCTCAGGGCGGCTTATAATCAATAAAAATGGTAATAATAAAACTACAAAACATGACATAAAAGGAGGATACTAAAATAACTTACCCCACCCTAACCCACTCCCCCCCCCCCATCACCCTTCTCCCCTGCCAAATGCCTGGCAGAACAGCCAGGTCTTACAACTTCTTCGAAAGGAGGGGAGATCTGGGGCCAACCAGGCCTCAACCGGAAGGGAGTTCCACAGTTGCGGTGCAACCACCAAGAATACGCTCCCCCGTGTGGCCCTCCGGCAGACTCGGATCTCGAGCAGGGCACCCCCAGACAAACGCAGGGACCAATCCAGAACCTGAGGTGTGAGGCGGTCCCGCAGATAGGCAGGGCCCAGGCCATTTAGGGCTTTATAGGCCAAGACCAACACTTTGAATCGGGCCCGGAAAACTACCGGCAGCCAGTGCAAAGAGCAGAGCACCGGCGTAATATACTCCCGGCAGCCCAGACCCATCAGGAGATGGGCCACCACATTCTGCACCAGCTGCAATTTTAGAGCCATCACAACTTTAAATAACTTTTACCAGTTTCCCTGCTAAACTACACATACTAAGATTCAGATACATGTTCAGCCCAAAAACACATCCATACCAGTACCCTTTGTTTAAATTTTTATTGTACTAATTAACAAGAGTATTGTACATTTTAAAATATACTTATATTTTTATAAGGATATTTTTAAATGTACAATACTCTCTGGATACACCGAAATAAGAGGAATATACCTAATCACTACTTCATGCATATGCCGTTTCCCTGCCATCACTCTGTGACCCAGAGCATTCCCTACCAGAAAAATACCAGCAGGAAGGCAGGAGAGATCTTTGGGAAACTTTTGCCAAATTGCTCCATGGCAAAGAAGAAGTTTCCTCCATTTCCCTAACAAAATGAGCAGGGTGTTGTTTTCTCTTTTTCTAACGCCTATGAATTCCTGCAATATAGACAGGTCTAGAGGAATTCACCTAAGTTTCATGTTCTCCATTTGAAGCCCATATACTACAGAGTAGGGCTGTGATGAGAATCAATTTGATTCTCGTGAGAATCAAGAACCATTAGTAAGATCTCACTGGGATCTCACTAACAGTTTGAGATTCTCACGAGAATCTCACTTTAAAAAAACAAACAAGTGTGTGCGCAAAATGGCCACCAATCCATCCTGTGCACGTGCAGCCTTTTCCAAAAGGGGCAGCAGCTGTTCTGCGTATGGCACAAAATGGCCACTGCACGTGTGCAGAACAGCTGCACGTGCACCCTTTCCCAAAATGGCAGTGACACTGCTGGCACCGCTTGAAAAGATTCAAGCCTTTGGGAAAGGGCTTTGCATGCACAGAATGGCCCCGGCAGCCATTTTACACATGCACTGTTCTCTTTTTGTTTTTTAAATCGAGAAAAAAAATCTCAATGAGAAAGTATCGAGATTGGGGCTTTTCTTGATTCTCATTTTTTTTCTCAATTCTCATCAAGAAGCTTGATTTCCAATGAGAATCAAGAAAAAAAACGAGATTGTGTTTCAGCCCTACTTCAGGAATCCCTGCTCCGCTTTACCAGTGTCTCTCACTGAGGAAACTGCCCCAGAACCCTTATAAAAGAGAATTCCCTGATAATACTTTATCCCCATTAAGTTCTGTGGTGGCTCCTGAGAAAAGATAAAAGACTATAGAGCTGTATTAATCACGTCCACATCAGAGATTCCAATCTGAGATCTTAAGGTTATCTACAGTCACAGAGAATCACTGGTTTCCAATGCAACAAAGCTGTAACAAGCACCAGTCGTGTAGCTGCAGAAAGAACCCGCGTGGACCTGCAGGGCTTCACTGAAGCTCTCCTTGGTCATTTATTTATTTCAATTTATACCCCGCCTTTTTCCAGGGACTCAAGGCAGCTTACAATATAATAAAAAACAAAACAACAATACACAGCAATACGATCCTCTAGAAATGGCTCACCTCCAAAATCCTATACAAATCCCCATCCCCAGTCCCATGCCTCTCATGCAAAGAAGTTCCCTACCAGTCTCCACTCCCCTGTTTCTCATCCAGGTGACTCCCCACTCCCCATCCCATTCGCCCTGCTGCCATCAGGGGGTCATAGCAATACCAAAATTCTTTTCCACACTACCATTCCCATCCCAACCCTGTAAAATTGGATTAAAACACACATTAATTTCCAGCTGTTACTTCAAACTACAGAAACACACTTAAACCATAACCCAGACATCCCTCTAGTCCTCTAGCCTCTGGCATCTGCCTTCAGCAGCCACTGCAAACAGATACTTGTCACAGCAGGCGGTGTTAATTGTCACTCCATGGAGGTAGGCAGGACAGAAATATATTTATTTCTGGATGTCCTGGAACACATCAGGTTTGTGAGGACCCTGCAACATATAGACACCTTGACACCCGCTCTGTCAATGATCTCATTGCCTTCTGGAACACCTTGTTAGCTGAGACCATTGACCGAGTGGCTCCCAGGCATCCGCTGCCCTCCCGAGTCTCCCGCAGATCTCCTTGATTTACTGAGGGCCTGCGAGGTTTGAAGCAGGAGAGCAGGCGGTTAGAGCACCGGTGGCGCCGGACCCATGACCATTATGATCAGTCGCAGCATAAGAGCAGTTTAAAGGCCTATGCTGTGGTGGTGCAGGCAGCAAAGAAGCAGTTCTTTTCTGCCCTTATTGCATCTACAAAGTCATGTCCAGCAGAGCTTTTCCGAGTGGTGAAAGGCTTGGTCAGTCCTGCCTGCCTCCACCTGGACCTGGAGCAATCCAGTGACTGCTGTGACCGGTTTATTGAGTTCTTTGTAGATAAGATCACTCGCATCCGCCACGACTTTGCTACCACAGTTATTAGAGAGGATCATCTTGGGGTTATGGATGCCCCGTCCTGTCCTGTTTTGTGGGATCGGTTTCAGATGGTGTTGCCTGCCGATGTGGAGTCCTTGTTGCGATCTGTTCGTGCCACTACTTGTGAACAAGATACGTGCTCGTCCTGGCTGGTGAAAGCCAGCCAGGAGATGTTATGGCCATTGCTGGCTAGGGTGGTTAGTGCCTCCCTTCGGGAGGGCAGGGTGCCTAACTGCCTGAAGGAGGCTGTGGTTAGGCCCCTACTCAAGAAACCATCTCTTGGCACTGATGCTCCTGCTGGTTATTGGCAGGTCTCTAACCTTCCCTTTTTAGGGAAGGTTATTGAACAGACTGTGGCACAGCAGCTCCAGGAACTTCTGGACCGCACTGGTTTCCCTTGACACCTCTCAGTCTGGGTTTCGGCCTGGGTATGGTACAGAGACTGCATTGGTGGCCTTGGTTGACGATCTCCGTCTGGCATTGGACCAGGGTTGTCAGACCTTACAGGCCCTGCTAGACCTTTCAGCTGCATTCGAAACAGTCAATCACGAGGTGTTGGTGACTCGCCTGCAGGACCGTACCAGGATTGGCAGAATGGTCTTGGACCAGTTTTGTTCGTTCCTGGCCATGAGAACTCATCAGGTGGTCTTGGGGGAGTGTATGTCTTCCCCACCAGACCTCACATGTGGAGTCCCACAGGGTGCTATTCTGTCCCCCCTCTTGTTTAACATCTATATGCAGCTGTTAGGGGAGATCATGAGAGGGTTTCAGAGCATGCAGTGTCATCAGTATGCTGAGGACACTCAGCTCTACCTCTCTTTTTCCATCGATCCAGGCCATGCAGTCTCCTTATTTTCCCAGTGCCTGTCAGCTGTGGGGGCTTGGATGAGGTTGAGCCATCTGAAATTGAATCCTGACAAGACGGAGGTGATGTTGGTGGGTGAGGGCTTGGGGGACCTGGGGGTGGTTGAATCTCCTCTTGTTGGGGGGATTCGCCTTCCCATGGTCTCTCAAGTGCGGAATCTGGGAATGCTCCTCGATTCACAGCTCAGCCTGGAATCTCAGGTTGTGGCTGTGGCGGGGAGTGCGTTTCGGCAGTTACATCTTGTCCGGCAGCTTCAGCCGTATCTTTCAGTCTCCAAACTCACCACTGTCATCCATGCCTTCATCACCTCGAAGCTGGATTACTGCAACGCACTCTATGTGGGGCTGCTCGAGAAGCTGGTCCGGAAGCTGCAGCTGGTGCAGAATGCTGCGGCCCGTCTCCTTACTGGGGCGGGTCGCGGGGAGCACATGACACCAATGCTCCGGGCTCTGCACTGGCTGCCTATAAAGCACAGGACCAGGTTCAAGGTGCTGGTTTTAACCTTTACAGCCCTTTACGGCCCAGGCCCTACTTATCTGTGGGACTGCCTCACTCCCCATGTGTCTGTGCGACCCTTGAAATTGTTCATGGGAGCCTTTTTGGAGGTTCCCCGGGTGAGGTGGGTGACCACCAATGTTAGATCTTTTTCGGTGGCTGCCCCTGTGCTGTGGAATTCACTCCCGAAGGATGCTCAGATGGCTCCCACTCTCCTGCTATTTTGGTGTTTATGTAAGACCTGACTGTTCTGCCAGGCTTTTGGCGAGGGGGAGGGGAAGGGTGGGGGGAGGGTCTTTCCCCCCTGTATTTGTATTTGTAACTGTTTTAAATTGTTTTTATTGTTTTACTTTTTATATTGTTGTTCGCCGCCCCAGGCTGCCCTGTAGGCAAGAGGAGCAGGATATAAATTTTATATAAATAAATAAATAAATAAAATATTCCATAGAGAACAGGAAGGAACACAATTTCTCTGTTCTGAAGCAGGTTGAGTGGGGCAACTTCTGTAATGGAATCCGCATGGAAATTTCTTCTAATAAGATCCTTTTCTTGAGGTTTTACTGTGATGGACTGAAGGTATGCTCTCCCAAACTACTACTTATAATTTTCCTATTTATATAGAACTTTAAGTGTTCAGAGTGCTTTACAATCCTTGTCTAGTTCACCTTCACAATATCCTGTGAGAGGTAAGTTATCCCTCCCCCACTCTCATTTTACAGATGAAAAACTAAAGCTGAGAGAGAGGGTAAAAACAAATGTGACAGTGGCCCGCTTTGGCCCGGGACTCACTGACACATCTCTTTATGCACCGCCAGATGTTAGCCCAGGACTACCCCGAGGCGGTTGGATGGCTAGCCCAGGCTGTGGCTTCAGAAAATCTCCAAGGACACAGTAGAGCCACTACGCGGGCCAGTGCAGGCTGGCAAATCTGTTCAGCCCCGCCACAACCACTTTGGGGCAGGGGCTGCCATGGCCAAGCACCAAGGCTGGTCACCATGGCTGTTCATCATGGTGGGAGGCAGGGCTGGCTGGTGGCATGTTTGTTTAACTCCCTACCCTACCCAGGCTGTGTGGGCGGTGCGACAGCTCTCTGGCTGTGGACACATCAATTCGGTGCCCCTCTCCGACCCAATGTATGTTAGCTATGGTTTCCCAGGCTGGTCCAGGGAGCCACTGCGCACCCACATGTCTGTTTTTTACCCACAGTGAGTTGCCCAAAGACACCGAGTGAGTTCATGGATAAGGTGGGATCTAAATGCTTTGTATTCCAGGTCCACATCCAACACTTAAGTTTATTCATTAGGGTATGCTGGCTTTACATAAGTCATCCAGTTCTCTTCCAGTCTGTTCAGTCTCCATTTCCTCCCTACAACTCAAACTCCAGACCTATAGACCATATACTTAGAGGCATCGCTACTATTGGAACAGGAGGGACATTTGTCCCAGGGCCCAAGCTGAGGGTGAGGGGAATCCTGTCCTGTTGCAGCGCGGCCAAGTGGAGACTGAGCTGAGAGGAAGCGGAAGCATCTGCAGCACATGGTGCACATGGAATCCACCCAGTGGATGGCACATGACAGAGCAAGCACCGTCAGCAGCAGGCAGCACAGCCTGAGCCTCCACAGCTGAGGCACAGCAAGCAGAGGGAGGGAAAGGTGCTGGGGGGGAGGAAGGAGGAGAGAGGGTGGGATGTATTGTATAATTAGTTTTCTGTTGAACAACACACAGCAGACGTTTCTTCAAAACAGAACTTTACTAAGAACTCAGAAGACATGCTTCCATACTGTACAGACTGCATGGGAAAAGATGGAGGACAGAGAGAGAAGAAGAGAGGAGACAAGGAGAGAAAAAAAACCTGTTTCATCCCCTGACCCTCCCCTACTGGACAAGCCCCATATTAAGCTTGCAGGGCTTGCAATGGCCTTTTACTTGTGACTGTTGCACAATCCAACATCCCTTCTCAACAGTCACTAGTCAAACCCACTAGGTTCATTCTTCTTAATAGCTTGCGATGGCGTTCCCCCGCTAGTAGCTTCGTGAACACATCCGTTGTCATATTCTCTGTAGGACAGTATTGCAGATCTATGAGTCCTTGTTCCTGTGAGTCTTTCAGGAAATGGTATTTTACGTCAATGTGCTTGGTTCTGGGGTTGATTCTTTCTGTTTGT
>QEPC01005272.1:1725995-1742296 GCA_003113815.1 Sphenodon punctatus
GGGGGGGGGATCTCTTTTTTAAAAAAAAATCCAGGCTGGGAAGGGTGGGTGGGGGGTGTCCCCCCTTCCACCCACACAGCCTGGACTCGGGGAGGGTTTAAATTTTTACTTTTTGGGTGGAACTTTTACATTGCAGCCATTCATTTAAATGGCTGCAATGTAAAAAAATCCGGTACCCGGAATCTGGTAACGGGACCGGATTTACCAGGTTGAATCCGATAATGCCGGTATGCCCAGTACCGGCATTATCGGATACCGGATTTACTGGCACGCCCACCCCTATTCCATACTGTACAGACTGCATGGGACAAGATAGAGGACAGAGAGAGGACAAGAGAGGAGACACAGGAGGGGGAAAAAACTGTTTCATCCCCTGACCCTCCCCCTACTGGACAAGCCCCATATTAAGCTTGCAGGGCTTTCAATGGGGTTTTACTTGTGACTGTTGCACAACCCAACAGGATGGGGAAAGAATGGTGATGGGGGGAGGGGGGGCAAGTCCATTTCTTGCACCTGGCCCATTCCAACCTATACTTCAGAGTTCAGGGAAAGGAAAGTGGCAGGCTCCCCCTCCCCCTTCTGTACAGGAGGAAAGGAAGTATGTGGTTTTCTGGGTTCCCTCAACAGCCTGCAGCATCCTCTTCAGGATTGAGAAAGATCAGGACCAGAAGTGTATACCCCACCTTTTCCCAAGGTGGCTTACAATATAATTAAAAACAACAGTTCAAAGAAATAAAATCCTTTACAAACCCCCCACCTCCCAAAAATCCTAAGCTCATCCCCATTCCGGCCTCCATGCCTCTAATATATGCAGAAGTTCCCCACCAGCAGACTATTTTCCCAGGAGAATAATGCAGCCCTTCCTCCACCCTGGAAGGAATGCTATCAGGGGAAGTCTGTAAGGAGATGCATGCAGAAACTTTCTTCCCTAAGGTGAGGGATTTATTACAGGAGGGGATGACCAGGTTTCGTGATGTAACTAAAACAAACAATTAAATCTCAAAATGTAAGCAAAAAAATTGATCCAGACTGCACAAACATACCTGCAGTAGTTTTCTTTTTCATTTACTACTTTTGTCAGATAATCCAAGTTAATTGTTGCAGAAATTCAAAGAGAAGAAAGCAGCCTATGTTTCTGTGTATTACAGTAACTATTTCACTATATTTAACTATTTCAGATTCCTGCATTTGCTTGTTTCCTTATTTCCCATATATGGAAAAAATTGGATAGTTTAAAGAATTCATAGAACAAAGAGCCAAAAAATGTATGCACTAAGCTGTTCATGCTCACTGCTAAATGTAAAACACACTCTGATGCAGCATATTAAATATTTTCTGAATTTTAGGCTATAAATGGGTTGCCTCAAGATTGTATAACAATTACAATTTGAAAACAGATTTAGTTTTATACTTGATGTAGTTGCTTTCAACTTTCAGCCACCTGTTACTTCAATTCAAACAGAAATAGGCACTAATCCTCTTAACAAACTGCTGTTACAACCAATATTTCCTATAGAAACAGACACTTAAACAAATAAAGATATCCAAGCAAATTTCTATAATACTTAAACTTTCCAATGTTCTATAAGTGTCTAAGGATTAGACTGGACTACAAGCACACACAAGATAGTAAGAGTAAAATAGTGCCCAATTGTTCTCTCTGGTCTCTGAAAATAAACTAGAGGTAATAGGCTTAAACTAAGGGAGAAAATATTTAGGCTGAATGTTAAGAAGGCTTTTCTGACTACCCAGACAGTTAGGTCGTGGGATAATTTGCCAAAGGAGGCTGTGGAGGCCCCATGATGCAAGGTCTTTAAAAACATATTAGACAGACATATTTTGGTGATTATTTAGGGAGAGTGCATTCTACTTAATGGCTGGACTAGATAAATCTTGGGGTTCCTTCCAGCTCTATGATTCAATCATTCTAAGAGGAAATAATGGCTGCGATGGATCTGGTCAGAATACCAGAGCCGTTCATGTTGGTGAACAACAGTAATGGAATACTGAGAGAGAACATGGCTGTTTTTACACGAACGGAGGTGGGTGGGGTGATGGGTGTTTGACCGTGGTGGGTGGAGGTGGGTGGGTGTCCATTTACACCCACCTCCACCCACGGAGCCTCCTCCAGTTTTACAGAGGGCTCTGTTGGTGGAGGTTGGTGGAGATGGGTGTATGATGGGTGGAGGTGGGTGTTGCACAGGAGCGCACACCCACCCCCACCCATCCCACTCGGTGTTCAAACAGGCAAACACCGAATGAACACCCATCCCCCTCACCGCTGGCCGTTTACATGGATGCTACCCCCCCAAAACCAAGCAGGGGGGGCGTCCATGTAAAAACAGTCCATGCTGAGTTTTGTCTTTGCAACCTACCCCATACTCAATAGCTACCATTGCTGAAGAAGCATGAGGATTCCATAATTTGCTGTTGGTACACACTAGCAACAAACTACTACCTTCCTGGAGTTAAAAGAAAGTGTGGAGGGAATTGTGCCTACAAGAGGTACCCCTGATTGCTGCCTAAGACTACTATTGGGATGATACAGCTTCAGCACAATCCCCTGGCTCCTAAGCTATAAGAACATAAGGACATAAGAAGTGCCATATTGGGTCAGACTAACGGTTCATCTAGCCCAGCATCCTGTCTTCGACAGTGGCCAATCATGGTGGCTTGGGAGAAGCACCCAACAGGTCACAATGGAGAATCCATTCCCTGTTGTTTTCCCCCAGCTCCCATCATGTTTCCTGATCCTGTCTGGTTAATAGCTGCTAATGGATCTATCTTCCAGAAACTTGTCCAAAGCTCTTTTAAACTCAGCTATAGTACTGACCCTTACCACAGCCTCTGGCAGTAGATTCCACAACCCAGTTATACGCTGAGTGAAAAAATATTTTCTTTTATTTGTTTTAAACTTACCACCCATGAGTTTCATGGACTTCTAGAACTAGTTGAGAGGGTAAATAACTGCTCCTTGTTTATTAGTTCCACATCACTCATGATTTTATAGACCTCTATCATATATCCTCTCAGTTATCTCTTCTCCAAGCGGAAGAGCCCCAACCTACCAAGCCTCTCCTCATACGAGAGCCCTTCCATGCCCTTGATCATTTTTGTTGCCCTTCTCTGTACCTTTTCTAGGTCAGCTATGTCTTTTTTGAGATGGGGCGACCAGAACTGCACACAATATTTGAGGTGCGGTCACACCATTGATTTGTATAGAAGCATTATGACCTCCTCAGTTTTATTCTCTATCCCCTTCCGAATAATTCAGAACATTCTGTTTGCTTTTTTGACTGCTGCTGTGCACTGCTCTGTGGATTTCATTGTATTGTCCACAACCACCCCCAGATCCTTTTCCTGAGTGGTAACTCCTAGCTTAGTACCCAGAATTGTGTACGCATAGTTTGAATTATTTTTTCCTACATGCATCACTTTGCACTTGTCCACATTAAATCTCATTTGCCATTTAGATGCCCAGGCATCCAGTGTTGTAAGATCCTGTTGCAGTTCCTCACAGTCTGCTCATGTTTTAACTACCTTAAATAAATTGGTGTCATCTGCAAATTTGATTACCTCACTCTTAACACCCTTTTCCAAATCATTAATGAATATATTCAAATCATTAATGAATACATTAAATATTGATTGGGTTAATGTTTCCTCAGGGCGGGATATGGAGGTCAAATTTCTCGATGCCGTAAATGACTACTTCCTTGAACAGCTGCTTCTGGAACCAATGAGAGGAGGAGCTATTTGATATCTAGTTCTGAGTGGCACACAGGACCTGGTGCAAGGAGTAACTGTGGTGGAGCCACTGGGCAATAGCAATCATAATATGATCAAATTTGACATCATTTCTGGAGGGAGAAATACAAACAAAAGTACAGCAGTAGCATTTAACTTTTAAAAGGGAGACTATGACAAAATGAGGAAACTAGTTAAAAAGAAATTAAAAAGCACAGTTGCAAGGACTACAACTTTGCAAGAGGCATGGAGGCTGTTTAAAAGCACCCTTCTGGAAGCCCAGGTTAAATGCTTCCCACAAGTTAAAAAAAAGGAAGCAGGAAGACCAAAAGACTTCCACTGTGGCTAAATAGGGAAGTGAAGGAGGCTATTAGAGTCAAAAAGGCATCCTTTAAGAAATGGAAGGCTAGTCCCAATGAAAATAATACGAAAGAGTATAAACACTGGTAACAAATGCAAAGTGTTAATAAGGCAGGCCAAGAGAGATTTTGAAGGGAGGCTTGCTAAAGAGGCGAAAACAAGCAACAAAACCTTTTTCAAACACATCAGAAGCAAGAAGTCTGCTAGGGAGTCAGTTGGGACATTAGATGATAAGGGAGTAAAAGTGGCACTCAGGGAGGATAGGGACATTGCAGAGAAGTTGAATGAGTTCTTTGCGTTGGTCTTTGCAGCAGAGGATTTTGGGGAGGTACATGCGCCGGATCCTTGCTTTGTGGATGAGAAATTGGAAGAGCTGTTACAAATCAATGTGACGTTGGAGGATGTTCTAGGGCAAATTGACAAACTGAATATCAACAAGTCACCAGGGCCAGATGGCATTCACCCCAGAGTTCTGAAGGAACTCAAATATGAAACCGCGGACCTACTGTTAGTAATTTGTAACCTGTCACTAAAATCTGCCACTGTACCTGAGGACTGGAGGGTGGAAAATGTAACCCCGATATTTAAAAAGGGATCCAAAGGCGATCCTGATAACTACAGACCAGTAAGCTCGATGTCTGTGCCAGGCAAAATGGTGGAAACCATCGTTAAGGACAGAATTACAGGGCATGTTGAGAAACATGGCTTAATGGGGAAGAGTCAACACGGAATTTAGTAAAGGTAAGTCATGCCCCACTAACCTGTTGGAATTCTTTGAGGGTGTAAATAAGCATGTGGACAAGGGAGAACCAGTAGATATAGTGTACCTCGATTTCCAGAGAGCATTTGATAAGGTCCCTCCTCAGAGGAATCTATATAGCTCTAACTATATTAAAAATAATTCAAGTTCTGCATGAGTATCAAGAATCTCTTTTCCTTTCTTTTGTGCCTCTATTCAGAGGCAAGGAAAACTGTAGTTCTTGAGTTCAGGGTACACAAGAACTACAGCCCTTCACCTGCCACCACTAGCAGCAAGCAGGCCAATTGTCACGCTCCTCCTCTGAAAGGAAGGAGCAATGAGGAGGATGCTCCAACCCAGCTGCAGCTGCAAATCAGCTGTAGCTGGTTACAAGCGCAGCAGCTGCATGGGTGGGAAGAGTAGAAGGCACCCAGCCAGGGTTGCCAGGGCTGCCAGGGCAACCAGACAGAACAGCATGAAATTAGGTCTCATGAGGCAAGACTTCTCGGGCCAACTTTTAAAGCTGGCCTGTACTTCAAGCCCAGCTGCGGTTGGAACCAGGGAAAGCAGCACCCACTCACCCACCCTTTTTGTTGAACATCGGGTGTTTTCACACAAGACACTCTCCACCCACTACGGCCATTAATACACGGACAGGGGTGGGTGGGTGTGTTTCGGCACGGTAAATGGAAACACACACACCTCCACCCACCATTCCAAAACACCCACACCCACACCCACACCCACCCCGTCTGTGTATTAACGGCCAGTGTGTGTGTGTGTGTGTGTGTGTGTGTGTGTGTGTGTGTGTGTGGAGACTGTCTTGTGTGAAAACAGCCATAGTGGTCTTAAGCTGGTTGCCTTTTGGAGGCCAGGGAGGACTTTTTATGGCAACCCCAGGCTGGCTAAGGGATTCTCGGTTTTCACCTTCCCTACAGTGTCAAGTAAAGTGGATAAAAAATGCAGACCTGTTTTTAGGGCCAGGATGTCTTTAAAATACAGATGATATACATTCAGAGGCCATTTTCACACAGGTGTCTCTCCTCCCCCTGCAAACATGTGTGTGGGAGGGGACTGCAGCGGGTGCGGGGGGATGGGTGGGGGTCTGTGGGAACACCACAGGCGGTGGGTTGGGGTGCGTGTGCACTCCCGCACTCCCCCCATTTCCACCCATCGCCCACGCATGGAGCAACAGGCACCAATGCCCCCCCCATCCCGCTCAGTGTTCACATGGGCAAACACCGAGTGGACACCCATCCCCCCCACCCATCACCGCAGCATTTGCATGGACACCACCACCACCACACACCCAGCCGCACACCCAGCCAGGGGTGGGGGAGGCGTCCTTGCAAAAACAGCCGAAGAGTGCAGTGTTAAAAACCCACATGATTTGTCCTTGTCTCATTCCAGGATGCACTGACAATGGCCACTTTTACACGGACGCTCCCCAGCTCGGTGTTCGGGCAAGTGTGCAAGGGGAGGGGTGTCTTTGTATACGGCTGGCAGTGGATGGGGAAATGGGTATCCGCTTGGTGTTCTCCCATGTGAATACCAAGTGGGATGGGTGGGGGTGCATGCACGCTCCTGCACAACACCCACCTCCACCCATTGCACACCCATCTCCACTCACAGAGCCCTCTGGAAAACCGGAGGGGACTCCATGGGTGGAGGTGGGTGAACATAGGTGGCGGTGGATGGGTGTCCGTGTAAATGGCCACACACACACCTCCACCCACTGTGGCCAAACACCCATCCCCCCCACCTCCATCCATGTAAAAAGGGACAATGAGAGATTAGACTTGATCCCAGAAACCTTTACTCTCTTTTTAAAAGGACAGCAAAAACTGCTCCCATATTGGGGAGTTCATCCTGCACTCTTAAAGAACAGTGTGATGTCTATGCTCCTTGCCATGTTCTCAGTGGCCATTTTTACAGACGGCCCCCTCCCCCCCGGCTCAGTGTTCAGGCGGGTGCGGGGGAGGGTGGTCATCCATGTAAACAACCGGCGGTGGGTAAGGGGATGGGTGTCTGCTCATCGGTATAAACACGAAGCAGGATGGGAGGGTGCACTCCCGCACAACACCCACTTCTACCCCTCACCCACCCATCTCCACCCACGGAGCCCTCCGGAAAACCAGAGGAGGCTGCATGGGTGGAAGGGGATGTCCGTGTAAAGGGACACACACACACACCTCCACCCACCATGCCAAAATACTCATCCCCCACCCACCTCCATCCATGTAAAAAAGGCCAGAGAGAGTTCCTGGCTGAGACCTCATGCCTTTTGGAGCTCCTGCTAGGCCACTGCACCCCTGTAAAATACCAGCACTGGGCTGGACTTTCAAGAAAAAAATTGTCTAATGAGTAATTAATTTTTGTGTTTAAGTCACTGAAGAGGCCCTGAGCACTTTTCTCAACAGCACTACACTAATGTACTCTTGCCAACTCTTCCTGTACTGTTGAAGTCAATGTGGCTCTGCTGGCACAAGTGCTTTTAAGGTCCCAGTGGGCTACAGCCAGTGCCACCTTTGTCACCAGCAATTTTTTATGTAAAGGGATTGGTGTGCTGCATACTTCCCTCAGCTGTGACCTAAGGAAGCAATAATATTTCCTGAAGGTTTATTTTAGAAGATTTTTAAAAATCTTTTCAAACAGTGAGAAATTATAGGAGTCTTTCATGTTTTACCGAATTCTTATAAAAATGTACTCATCCAGTCTTCCATCACTGAAGGGAAAAACAAAAACCTTTGTTGTGAGTTTATTGGCTAATGTTTTCCAGTGCATAGCAACATTATGCGACATTGGCCCTTTTCACACAGACACTCTAACACTGATAAAATGGGTGTTACATTTTATTATACATGTTGCAGGGTACCCATAGAGCACACCTGCAACATGTATAATAAAATGTAACACTGATTTTATTGGTGTTAGAGTGTCTGTGTGAAAAGGATCATTTTAGCAGTGAAAGGTTCTTAGGCAAGTAGAGTTTAGTATGTGCAAGCTAGAAAACTAGACACTAAAAAAATCCCATATATGGTATTTTTTTTCTCATTTTACTCTTATTTGTCTAAACAGGTTTGCAAAACTATTCGGATTCTTCATTATGACTCACACTATAAGCCTGATACTCCCTTTACTACCTACACCCAGTGAAACTGGGTGGAGGCATCTCATGTGAAAGGGGCCCATGTTGCAGGGCGGCAGTGTTGTCCTGTACCATGCATAATAAAATGTAACACCCATTTTATCGGTGTTAGCGTGTCTGCGTAAAAAGGGCCTATGTGTTGTCTTTGGTATATTGCCAGATCAAGGAGCACACTTCATACCTGTGGATATTTCCTCCTATTAGGAGATAATCAAGATAATTCAGTCAGTCATATGTTTAATTTAAAATATAAGCAACTTTCAATAAAGCTGGGCAATAATGCTATGGGTCTATATTTTATACAAATGATTTGATCTGATTAACATCCTTACTTTTTTTAAAGTGACACAGTCTATACCTTTTTACTTTGTTTATTGGCAGACTCATGCCCTGTGCTTTCCTTTAAACAACTTAATTTAAATAACTTAAATTTGACATTTTTCCCATCCCTACTGTCACAGGTTTTTTTATCAATACATAATTTATAATTATATCATTTATTGTTAGGGACTACCTTGGACTTTGGGTCCAAGGAGCACATACATGGAAAATCTGAGCCTTCGGGGAAAGGCAGGATATAAGTTTGAATAAATAATCAAAAAGAAGGTTGAAGATGGAATTACTATGGAAACTATGGTTGACTACAATAAGTTATTTTCATATATAATCAATATATATCAATATGGTTGATGCCCTGGCTTGGTTTTATAGCGGTCTACCTTTCAAATCTTTCCCCTGGCTCTTTCAATTAAGTACAATTTACTACAGATGCTACTAAATTCAGACACAAAACCAGTACTGGAAAATTACTGTAAAGTTCTAAACCAGGCAAACAAAAACCAAGATAACTCAAAGAGTGAAAGTCTTACCAGATATTTCCAACATATTGTAGCTAAGTAAGTGCTGCTCAAATATTATGTAAGTTGAGCAACTGTTTCAAGTGGATTCTGTAAAAGTGGATGGTATCAGCTATATTACCCACCTTCCCTTTGTTCCAAGTGACATTTATTTAAAAGAAAAAATACTGGGTTTTCTCATGAAGGAAAAAATACTCAAACAGGTCATTTTCTCTGTTACAACCTGGCTTCAAACCCTTGTCTTCCAGGGTTATGGGGTAGTGGCTGACCTGCTGGCACCACTGCTTCAGCCTCTTGGGGATTTACCCCCCTCGCTATGTCTCCACCCGGCTTCTGTCTACACCACACACCCCAGCTTCCTGATTGGCTCCCAGTGGATATAAAGGCATTCTGGGAACAGTAGAAAGCTGGTGGTACAACTCTCTTCCTCTCTGTCCATGCCTGACTCAGATCTAGGTTTCTGCCTGGTCTAGTCATGGCTCTTGATTTAGTTACTGTCTTGTTTCCCTGGTCTGCTTTGGTTCCTAGCTCCTAGTCCCTTACTTGGTTCCTATTTTCCTTGTCCCTGCTCTGGCTCCTAGCCCCGTACTCTGGCTCCTTCTTCTCAGACTCCTCAGCTCCTTGGTCTTGCCTCCCTAGCCTTGTATTCCCTTGCCTTGGTCCTACGCCTTCTTCTGCCACAGCCTCCCTGAAGCCCTATGGATGTAGCATGCCTCTTCCTAGTTCCTCTAGCTTTGTTCCTCCTTGTCTTGGTCCTGTCCTTCTCCTACCACAGCCCCCCTGGAACCCTCTGGCTGTAGCATGCTCCTTCCTTGTTCATCTAAGCTTGCTCCCCCTTATCATGATCCTGTCCTTCTCCTACCACAGCCTCCCTGGAACTCTCTGGCTGTCGCAATCCTCTTCCTTGTCTTTCTAGTCTTGCCTTCCCCTGATCGGGGTCCCATCATTCTCTTACCACAAACCTCCCTGAAACTTCTGGCAATAGCGAGTCTCTTCCTTGTTTCTCTAGCCTTGCTTCTTCCTTGCTTGGGTCCTGCAATTCATCTACCATAGTTTCCAAGATTTCTTCTAATTGCTGTTTTGCCTCTACTCAGTCCTAGCTTCCTTGCAACTCCTGAATCTGAACCCCCTTCCCTTTCGGGGACCTCTGAGTATTCATAACCTGCTTGTAGTTCCTCCTCTAGTTCTTGCCCTCTACATCCCACAGGGTCCTCTTACAGCCCTGTTTCCTAGTTTCTACCTTACTTTACTTCTCAGGATCCTATCGCTCTGACCTCAGTGCTTCCTTGCTGCCTTGACTCTTGGTGTTGTACCCTGTGGTTAATTGTCCATTTGGGCTCTGGAGGTTTTCTTGTATCAACAGTGATGATCATTGGTCTTTAATCCAACCGCCTACCATCCTACCATCCTGAGGGTTTGCACCTTCCAGAACCCAGGGGACAATTCCAGTCTCCTGACACTCCTTTAACTGTATGCCTTAATTTCCATTGCTGTTTTCATGCAGAATTAATGTAGAATGTGACACAAAGAAAGTGCATTTATAATAGAAACAGAAAAGATCTTTTCCTTTATACATCTTTAGCAATGTTATGGCTGCTGAATTAAAAATTTAAAATAGGGAAGCTCTCACAGAGAAACAGGTTTCACCATTAGCACCAAATATTATTTGAAGACAATCAACTTCAATGGACATTAACTAATTTACACCAGCTGAAGCCCTGAAAACATTATGGATAATGGTCACAAGAACAATAGTATTTTGTCCTGGCCTTTGATCTTTTCCACATTGTTTTAAAACTTTGTCTTGAAAACCACCTTATTCAACTGAAGAAGTATTATATAGAGTGATCATTTATTCATCTGACCATTTTGTATTTATCCTTATTTGTAAGGGTCAGATTAATAAATTATCATCCTGTACAATCAAGCAAATTCATCAACTCTAATGAATAATTTTTTATTCCAAGCAACATCAGAAGAACAGTTATTGTAGTCATAAGTACTGTAAACTTGACCTTTTTAATAGTTTGATATAATCTCACAGACAAGCAACATATTTTTCTCTTGTAAGGTCACCTAATATTAAATAGCAGGGGCCCGTGTTCACTTCATTTCCCCACTGACAGCAATGGGGAAAATGTAGTGAACACAGATCCCTGGGCAATAGATTTTCTATAAAAGTAAATACAAGAAATCCATAGAAAGAAAAAAAAACAAAAAAACAAAATTGCAACAAACCATACCTAGTAATAAGAACCGCATTATCATGGTGGGCAATCCCATTTTCTGGAATGGTGTTTCCATCACTTTGGTGGGAGAGAATGGATTTCTGCCACTTACAGAAGCTATCGAGGGACTTGTCTGCATGGTGGTTTATCTCCAAGTTTGGCTGCAATACAACATGCATACCAGAAATGTTCCAAACAAATTACGAAGGTCAGTTGTTAAGCCTTTTGATGACTAAAATGGGAATATAATTAGAAGCAGTGGTTTCTAGGAAGAATTCCTTCTTGCCAATTTGTATCTCTGTAAAATCTGACCCACAGTTCATCTTGTGTGTTACTGAACAGATATTTTTTTGTTTCCAACTCTAATAATTATTTTATAAATGGCAAAGTTTCAGATTCTCAGAATGTAGACATAGAATTAAAACTGTAATTGTAAATCTCTACAACTGATATCCCTTAAAGTATGTTAATAATATCACACTTTATAAGTAATAAATATCTTCAAGATGATTTTTGAAGAATAGTCCTTCAAACTATTATAACCTTGCTTACAACAGTGAATGTTTACATATTTTTATACTTGAATGCTGCATTTTTAAGCAACAATTAGATGTATTCTATATAACAATTAGATGGGAGTACTTTATATTTTAATGGTCTGAGGCATATATATATTATAGCTCAGTCTTACCTGATCTTCCGTGAGAACAATTAAACGGGTCACTATAATATTCACAACGTTTCCTAGACTGGAATCACGATAAAGTTTGGCAACCTGACCTCCAGAAAATAAGAAAAGACACAAAGTCAGACAAGAAATTCTGCTCATTTCACACTACTTAAAAATTACTACTTGAAACTTTCCCCTACCAAATAGCATACCATAGTTGAACAATTATTAAGAGCATCTAAATGAAAGTTATTTCTAACCTAAATCTCTTCAGTAAAATAAATCAAAACCCCTGATCTCTATTTTTTAAAACGTAAACATTTTCCAGAATAAGCCAGTTTCCCATGACAGTTTCCCAATTTATCTGCCCATGACAAGTGGTCAGAATGCTAGTCTAAACAAAGACCCTTTTCACATGAGACGCCCCCACCCATCTCCACGCAGTTTCACTGCGTGGAGATGGGTGGGGGTGCCCATGTGAAAGCCACGGGGGATAGGTAAGGGTGCGTGCGTGATCCTACACTACACTGTCCCTTTTCACACAGACACTCTAACACTGGATAATTTCAGATGTTACGAAAACACCTTTCACCACAGTGAACCCCAGTGGATTCCCTGTGGTGGTAGCATTTCTGGGAACGTCTGTTTGGTTCCGGCCAGATGTTCACCACGGTGAACCCCCGGCCGGGATCAAGCTTGACCACAGTTCTCAACATCCGGATGGCTAGAGTTCGAGAACCGTGGTTAGAGTGGCCACGATCCGGGACGGGGACAGCAATGGTGACGCTGCATGTCTGCTTGCCAGCCCCATGCTGTAAACAGGCCCTGTCCTCGGGACGGGGTCGGGCACAGCAGCCTCATTGGCTGCTGCGCCCGCCCATCTCCCCATGGGCAGGCGGCCAAGGGAGTGCGGGCGGGCAGGCCTGAGTGGCCACACGTCACGTTGCACAGCCCCTCCCCTCCCTGCAAAGCCCCTCCCCCTCCCAGATCCCCCTCCGGAATCAGACCAGCACGTCTAAAGGACGGACGGCCTGATCATGGACCGGGCTCCGAGATGGATCCCGGTCCAGGGTTCAGCGTGGTGGGCCTCCAGGCACACCTTCAGTCCTGCAAAATGTATAATAAAATGTAACACCCATTTTATCATTGTTAGAGTGGCTGTTTTTACATGGATGGGTGTTCTGGCGTGGTGGGTGGAGGTGGATGTGTGTCACTTTACACAGACACACACCCATCTCCACCCATGGAGTCTCCTCCGGTTTTACAGAGGGCTCCGTGGGTGGAGGTGGATGGAAGTGGGTGTTGCGTGAGAGCACACATGCACCTCCACCTATCCCCCATGGTGTTCACATCCCCCATCCCCCCACTGCCCATTTACACGGATGCCCGCCCTCACCGCGCACCCACCCGAACACCGAGCGGGGGGTGGGCATCCATGTAAAAACGGACTCTGTGTGGAAAGGGCCATAGAGTAACAGGCTCCAATGCTCGATAGTCCATGGGTGGAAGTGGGTGGAAATTGGTATGCGCCCATGGGAAACGGACACACACACACCTCCACCCACCGTGACTGCACACCCATCCCTCCACCCACTGTGGTCCATTTAAAAAGGGCCAAAGAGTCAACTGAGCATATCCCTATAACTAGAAAGACAATTGTCTAAAGTAAAACTCAAAATCACAGAAACCTGTATAACAGTAATCCCAATATACGTTCAGGTTAAGAAGACACAATAGTGCTATACTTTTTATTTTCCTCATTAATATCTGCCATATATGAACTGTTTGTTTTTGCAAGCTGATATATTGGCCCTTTACACACAGACACTCTAACACTGATAAAATGGGTGATACATTTTATTATACATGTTACAGGGCACCCACAGGGCAACACTGCAGCCCTGTAACATGGGCCCTTTTCACACGAGATGTCTCCACCCAGTTTCGCTGGGTGGAGATGGATGGAGGCATCTGTGTGAACACTGCGGGCAGTGGGTGGGGTGCATTTTGCTGGGTGGAGATGGATGGAGGCATCTGTGCGAACACTGCGGGCAGTGGGTGGGGTGCATTTTGCTGGGTGGAGATGGGTGGAGGCGTCTGTGTGAACACCATGGGCGGTGGGTGTAGGTGTGCACGTGCTCCCGCGCAACACCCATCTCCACCCACCACCCACCCATGGAGCAACCAGTGAGTCCGTTGCTCTGTGGGTGGGTGATGAGTGGAGATGGGTGTTGCATAGGATCACGCATGCACCCACCCCACCCACTACCTGCGCTGTTCACACAGATGCCTCCACCCATCTCCACCCATCAAAACTGGGTGGAGGCATCTCATGTGAAAAGGGCCCATGTTGCAGGGCTGCAGTGTTGCCCTGTGGGTGCCCTGTAACATGTATAATAAAATGTATCACCCATTTTATTGGTGTTAGAGTGTCTGTGTGAAAAGGGCCATTGAGGAGGCATCATTTATTTCAAATTAAAAGACCAGTATTGCATAATTTCCCACTGTAATTTTTTTCTAGCTATATTAACATATAGGGGTCAAACTTACAATATTCATTACACTCAAAATGTAATGCTCAATGTCTTTGCGACCATGGTATCCCACCATCATTTTGTCTGCTACTACCAGCGTCTCCACAAATCGTTCAATGCTTACTGATCTCTTCTGTCGATGATGACTACTTAATGTGTCATTAATTGGAATTGGTATTGGAAAAGCAGATGCATCATTCATCCACCAAGGTTTACTGATTCGTGTGAGGTCTTCTACAAATCAAAATAATTAACTACTTCAGATGGTCTAGTAGATTAACACGATGTTGAAATACAGCTGCTTTGTGTTGACATTGTCTTAAACAAACATTCTAAAACATTCTAACATTCTAAAACAATAAATAGAATATTTAAAACATTCATTAAGAAATATCTGTGTAAACTAAAACGGAGTGTGCTTTAATTCAAATAAATAATGTATAATAAGTATATGGTATGTTCCTTTAAAGGCTATTTTTGTAATAATGAGTAGAATGTAAACATGTTCAAAGTTAAGCGTGTGCTTAAGAGGTTGTTGAATATGGGTGGACATAAATTAAATTTTGGCTTTTATGCTTTTCTAAAAGATCTACAGAAAAAATGTATCTAATAAAATACAGTGACTTAAGGTCTCTCCATAAGAATATATTGGTTCTTTCCCTTATTTCCTTTTAATATCATTTGTTACTGTACACAGAAAACAGTGTTGAATATTGGAAATTTTGAAAACGATAATCAACATGAGTGCTTCGGAAGAATGGATTAATAACTAGCATCCCCATGTCAACCCCAAGGTAAGTTTCTAGTCATTCTTTAAAAATTGGTTCAACTTGTAAAGCCTGTTAGAGTTTCTGCGCCCACTACAAAGACTCTTGTATTTTTTCAGCTTTCAAAAAAAAAAATTAGGTTTGCTTTTACTGTTAAAAGTTTATGGACTCATTGAAACAGTGATTTATGAATGTCTGGAATTTTGTAAAATGAGGGAGGAAACCCTTGTTTAGCTATATTCAGGTTTCAATGGGCAGTAGGAGGGTTGTGTTTTTGTAACTTAAAGTTTTGTAGAAATATAAAACTACACATTCACAATATGGTCTAGAACAGTTGCACTTTATAGAAGATATAAAGAGCTGTGGAGTGACAGATTGAGTTTAAGATTGCGCTGCTGGTTTTTAGGGTCCTGAACGGTTAGACCTTGGCTATATTCTAGACCTAATTCTGGAGTTTCACACCAATGGGTATCTGTGTTCAGGAACTGTTTGGGAGTTCCATCATCATGTCTGAAGTCAGCGGGTGATCGAACTGTTGCTGTGACGGGCCCCTCAATGTACTCTGACCTCCCTTTTTCCTTCCCCTATTTTAAAGTCTTTTATTATTGTTTTAAAATATCTTAAATTGTTTGTTTTATGTTGTTTATACTGTTATGTGAAGCGCTCCAAGTGCCACATAAGGTGGGGGGGGGGGATGCTATATAAATAAAATTATTTTTTATTATTATTATTTACATAAATTACTAGGGGTGGGAAACCGGTAGAATACAGTATCCGATAATGCCGGTATCGGGCGTACCGGCATTATCGGATTCGACCCGGTAATCCGGACCGGATTACCGGGCTGCAATGTAAAATGGCTGCAATGTAAAAAAAACTGCCCCAGCAAAAATGTTTTTTTCAAAAAAACCCTCCCTGAGTCCAGGCTGCGTGGGTGGAAGGGGGGACACCCCCACCCACCCTGCCCAGCCTGGCTTTTTGTTTAAAAAAAGAGTAAGAGTGACCCAGAGGCGAGGCGAGGCGAGCCCACCCCCCAGCACCAGCGGCCGCGGCGTCCCCGCAGCCGCCGGTAAGTATGACCCGATCCCTGGGGGGGGGGTGTTTAACACCCCCACCCCACCCCAGGGATCACCCCTACTAAAGGTCAGTGCGCCGCTTCGCTTACCTTTGGGAGCTCCGGCAGCGGCGGGCGGTCCGGCGGCCTCAGCGCCGGCTGTGGCTGCCGGCGTCAGGACGCTGTAGGCCTTCCGG
>QEPC01005272.1:1742608-1755185 GCA_003113815.1 Sphenodon punctatus
GGGAGGGGGAGGGAATTAATTTATTTCATTGGTTTCAATGGGGACACAGCGCCCCATTGAAACCAATGAAATAAATCCGGTACCGGTATACCGGATTTAATCCGGGAATCCGGTTTTCGTAGAACCGGTAACCGGTAAATCCGGTAACCGGTAATGGGCCCGGGGTCCCACCACTATAAATTACTATTGTAACTATTTGAAAATCTGCTAGTGTGTACATGTAGAAATCTTTTTTAAAGTGAATACTAAAAATAATCCTTTGCAATTTTATAACTAGCATTTATATTTATTTATTTATTTATTTAGTGTCCTAACCCTGTCTCTCAGCAAACTCATTGAATCTCATGGCTTCCAATACCACCTGTATGTTGACGATGCCCAACTACCTTTCCTTCCCCACTTTTTCCACCTCTATCCAGTTTACTATTACTAACTGTCTCTCTGCCAACTCCATCTGTTTCTCTCACTGGCAACTCAAACTGATTTTCAGAGACAGATCCCTGCCCAGTTGGCTTACAATCTAAGATGTACAAGGGTGACAGGAACACAGGGAGAGACAGACACACACATAGTCCCATTTTTAAAGATGGGGAACTGAGGCTGCGATGTCATGACTTGCCCAAGGCCATGCAGTGAGTTCATGGATAGGGGAGGATTTGAACTCTGGCTTCCCAGGTCCAAGCCCAGCACCTTATCTGCTACTCACCTTGACCCTCTCATTTCTATTCAGCACTCTGCTGCCAAGATCATCCACCTTGCCCATCACTTTGATCATGTTCAGCCCCTTCTCTCAATCCTCCACTGCCTCCTAAGCATTCCCTCTACTCCTTCATCCAAGTTACTAATAAAGATGGTACTGTTCAACATCTTTATTAATGACTTGGTTGAAGGAGTAGAGGGAATTGGAGAGAATGCTTATCAAATTGCAGATGTCATGAAACTGGGAGTGATAATTAAGACCCTAGAACACAGAAATAAAATTCAAAATGATCTTGATAGGTTGGAAAACTGGGCCAGAAAAAACATTTAAAAAATCAACAGAGATAAATGTAAAGTTCTGCATTTAGGTAAGAAAAATCAAATGCACAGGTATAGGATGGGTGATACCTGGCTTGGCAGCAGTACATGTGAAAAGGATCTAGGGATTGTAGTTTATCACAAAATGAACATGAGTCAGCAGTGTGATGCAGCTACAAAAAAGGCTAACACAAATTTAGGCTGCATTAACAAAGCATAATTTCCAAGTCACAAGAAGTAACAGTTCTACTCTATTCTGCACTGTTCAGACCTCATATGGAGTACTGTATCCAGTTCAGGACTTTAAGAAGGACATTGACAAAATGGAACAGATTCAGAGGAGGGCAACAAAGATGTTCAGGGGTCTGGAAACCAAGTTCTATTTGGAAGGTTGAAGGAACTGGGTATGTTTAGCCTAGAGAAGACTAAGGCCGCTTTTAGACGAGACAAATTTGCGCATGATTGGTGAAAAATGTGCATGTTTTAATGCTCATTTAAACACCTAAACCGTTTTAAATGGGCATTTGCCATGATCGTGTAAAAGCGAAAACCGTTTTGAATGTGGTTTTTAAATAATGCACGTTTTAAAACCGGTTTTGGCATCCCCCGATCATCAAAGGGGCTCAAAACCGGTTTTAAAAAATGTGCATTATTTAAAAAACACATTCAAAATGGTTTTGGCTTTTACACGATCATGGAAATTGCGCATTTAAAACGGTTTAGGTGTTTAAACGAACATTAAAACACGCGCATTTTTCACCAATCATGCAAATTTGTCTCGTCTAAAAGCGGCCTAAGAGGAGAAATGATAGCAGTACTCAAATACCTGAAGGGCTATCACACAGAAGATTACAAAGACTTGTTCTCTGGTGGCCTTGAGGGAAAGACTAGAAATAATGGGCTCAGATTACAAGGCAGATTTACTTCCAGTGGTAGCTGGAAGTAAGTTAAAGGCAGAACTGCTCTCCACTATAAACAAGGGACTGCTGAAGCCCCAGTATTGAGGAAACCGCTTGAGCTAAACATCTGAAAATGTATCCATGGTTTATAGTTATGGGGACTGTCATACATGCAAAGTTTGAAGACAATCCAACCAGAGAATCAAAAGTTATAACTTTTTAAATATTAAATGCTGGTGGTCAAAATGCCAGCATCCTGATGATTTTGAAGCATGGATATCTCCTCCCCCCGCCCCCCAAACGAGTTGACTCCCAGACTTCACAGCCTTGTAGTCTGAGATCTACATGAAGTGCTGCTGGAGTCTGAGAGTCGTTGATGCAGCCAAAACCCAGTTATTAAAGATTTTTTAAATCCGTTCTGCTGGCTCGCACATGTGCAGTGTCCATACTTCTGGGCACAGGGGCAAGCCGGGCGGTGAGCTTGAACAGTGTTGGTGAATGAGGAGGAGGGGGAGGAACTCGCCCCCACCTCCATCCCACTCCTCTATTGCTGTTTGTCAAGCTCTACCAGTGCCCCACATTGACGTCACCACTAGCCTCTGCTCGGGCTCCTGACAGACAGCCAACCCCACCACCACTACCACCATCACCACTGAAGCCATGCCACCGCCACCTCCTCCCAGTCTCTACTGCTGCCTCAGCCACCTCGAGCCACTGCTCTACAACCCCAAACCCTGCTTGTCCTGCCACCCACCGCACAGCATCCCCAGCCCCCACTTGAGCCCCTGCTTGTCCTTCCGCCCCCCTGCACAGCATCCCCAACCCCCACTTTTTCTTCCTCCCCCCGCACAGCATAGTTTAAGTTAGTGTCAAATAGTAATAAGAGTAAGTATGTATAATTCTAAATTAAATGCATAACTTCCTTTAATATTGAGGGAGGAATAAAGCTGCTCCACAACATGTCCTCGTTTTTCCAAGGACTCATAGCAGAGGAGCCAGATGCTTGACGACTTCCCATTACAATAGCCTTACCCCTCCCTGCTTGCCTGCACAAGGAGGGGTAAGACTACCTAAAGCATGGTAGCCTCCTCAGCCTGTCTCGTCTGGCTGCACCCAATGCAGTTTCTTCTGCTTCTACCAGGACTGATTCAAAAGTTATCAGTGTTTTGGAAAGCAGGATAAATATTGATAGAAAAATTGAATTAACTCACTAAGGGGTAACTGTCAGAAAGTTACCATTCAGAGTGCCAATGAGCAGGCAAAGCCCAGGGGGTTAAGCAATGCAAAAAGCCAATCCTTGCCACACTCAGGGGAAGAGTAGGTTCCACCAGCAAAAGGACATCAGTGGAGATGTAAGATTGGCTCTGGATGAATGTCCTCATTGGGCTCTGGGAGGCAGAGGTTGTGGTGCCATGTCCCCATTTGACCCCATCATGCCCCTCATGCTGCTTTGTGAGGGGAGAAGACAGCCCAGCTGTGTCCACAGTTAAAGCAATCATGAAGGGCACTACCAGGACAAGGGGGACATCCAAGTCTCCATTCAACATGTGTTATATCACCTGAGTCTAGTATTGCAGTCCTTGTGCAAATTGTCTTTCACGAATAATGTACAGTGCCAGGTATACTGCTGGCAGTGGCGTGAATCAATCATAAGTTTTAAATGGCCCTACTTAAAAGAGATTTGGGGGCTCCCAGATCAGTTTGCACGCATCTGTCATGTGTAAAACTTAGGGTGAAAGTAAATGAGATGATAACCCACATTAGCACCCACCAGGTGGATGTTCGTCTGCCCATATATTAGGTGTTCTCTCCATGCGGGCCAGTGGGTGCTAATGTGCACCAACATTGCAGCGTCTTGTTAATTAGGTTCACCCGCAGCGTTGCCCACATCCAAGTCCACCAGCACCATAGTTGCACCCAGCATGGCTGCTAGAGGAGAGAGAGTGATTGTGCTCTCTCAGCTTACAAGAGGCTGCGAGAGGAGAGGGCAGGGGGTTCAGGAAGGACCTTTCCAGAGAATCTGCACCCACACTCCTCTCTCCAAGGGGAGGAGGAGCGAAGGAGGGGTGAGACTCCACTGGAGGATGCATGGGGCTCCTGCGCTCCCCTCGGTTCCTTTCCTAAATGGAGAGAGGAATGTGGGCGTAGATTCTCTGGAGAAGGTCCTTCCTGCAACTCCCACTCTCTCCTCTTGCAGTCGCCTCTCAGCTGGGAGAGCATGAGCGCGCTGCTTCTCATGGAAAGGGGGTCATGGTCAAGGAGAAGCTTTTTCTAGCTGTGACCCCTCCCCCCCTTTCCATTGGGCTGGTCAGAGGGAAAGCGCTGAATGGCACCACCTGTGGCGACTAGCATCAGCACATGAAATGTACACAGGGAGCCGGCCATTTATCAGCTCTACATTCTAAAAAAAATGAGTGGGGGCTGCACAGACTGAACATTGACTCCATCAGGCTATTGTCTTGTTTGAAGACACCCTTAGAACTGTAATTTTTAAATCACACAAGTCATGCCTTCCAATTTGGGTTGTGGTACTACATTCTGTAAAAACTCTGCTTATCACTACTATGGTACCAGATAATAAAGCAAGACTTATTCTCAGAAGATATTACATTCATGACTAATCTACTAAAATAAAAAGGTACTTTTAAAGAGGTGAACAGGATTCTCCAAACATTACTTAACACTAAACACTGTATAATAGAATCCTAATTTATACTTTGCATAGAGTAAAAATATAAATAATATAGCTATTTTCACTTCTTAGAGAAGTGAAACCACTACTGATATTCATGCTTATTTACCTGATATGCCGCAGTGGGTGTGATCATAGAGATGACGTTGATGCATGGTAGACTTTTTGTAAATAACATGAGGGTGACCACTTTCATTATTGAAATTATTGGTTCTGTTCCTTACAGGCTCAATAAAATACTCTTCATCTTCTGTAGCAATAACACCATGCTTAAGAAAGAAAGAAAGAAAGAGAAAATAAATAGTAACTTGCCAGAGGTTAAAAACTTTAAAATCTTTGTTTTTAAATAAATTACTTTGCAATAATTAGTTCCTTTCCCTATACAAAATTCCACAGTTACTAAACAATGAAAAAAACAATACACAGCTAATTTCCTCCTCTGATATCAATGGTGAAACTTCCACTGATTTCAGTCGCCCTCCAACAGGATTCCTCTCAGCAACATATAAAGAAAAATTTAAGAAACAGAAAAAAAAAATATTGTTCTGCTTCTTCATTTCTTTCCCACCTGTTTTGTATAGATATGGCAAGAGAGGAAAAGACATTTTTGGTGTGTTTTGTAGCAGAAAATCAGTCTTTTTTTTCTTATGAAGAAAAGTATATTCCAGAATTATAGATGATTCTCAACTATAAAAAATGATGCCAAGCCAAAATGGCCTTGTTCAAAGAGTAAACTAAACACAGTAACCCTCACTATGGTTGCCCACTGAGAAATGCTTTAATGCCTTACTACATCAAAAGAGAAAACAGATTTATTTTAGACATATATTATTCAAAGAAACCACTCCATGCTTTGTATCCAAATGGGGAATTCTAATACTAACTATACTTATTTAGGACAAGATTAATAATAAATACTCACACAATTTACAGTTTATAACAGATTTTTTAATACACATTTCTGCTTCAGTAGAGAAGCACGTTTTTCAAAAGATCATAACTAGAACAGATTAGAAACTACTCAACAGTCTCCAAAGCAAAGTCCCCTTCGCCGCCATAATGGTGGTAACGGGGTAATTGCCGAGCCCCCGTCATGGATCCAGGCGGGAACTTGGGGGGCGGGCTGGCAGAGCATAGTAGAGCGCCCGTGCCGGCAAAGGGGTTGCCATGGCAACCAAGAGAGTGCACGTGCGTGACGGGAGCTGCACATAGGAGGACTAACGGACCCACCCTTTTTAGGGAGGGTGGGGCCGTTGAAGAACAGACGCCACATTCAGCGTGCGACACAGGGAAGTCAGCCCCACCCACCTCACCTCTAGCACTGTGGTTTTACCGGTTGCCGTTACGGAGCCGAAGGGGAATTTTGGCGACTAGCCTAATTCGAGGGTTGCTTGTTTCGCCCCTTCAACAGTGCAGAATAGGTTAAATAGGTTGTTTGGTAACAGGGAATCCGGAAACAACTAAGTAACCCTTCGCTGCCGCCTCTAGCGGTGAGGGGCGATTGTCTCGCCCCCCCCTTCACCACGAGGGATGGTGAGCTGGGGGGTCATCCCTTCAGGCCCGTGGCTGGAGGATGTGCTTCCCCGCCCCCCCTTCCACCACATTCAGCAAGAGGCTCTGCGGCGGATGAGAGGGAGGGGGGGAGGGGCCGAAGAGCGGCACAACTGCCCGCATGGCGGGAATCCTCTCCGGACCCGGCGAGGGTTGCTAGGCAGCCCTGGCCGGGAGAAGCGCTGGAGCGCAATTTGATTGGTGCACCGCCCAGAAGGGGCGGTGCAATGTAAGAATTTTGCCGCTCGTCTCCTCAGTTGGAAACGAGCGGCGATCAGAGCAGCACCCTCCCACCCGCCCATTCAACACTATGGCTGTGCGGTCGCTTAGAAGGGCCAGGAAGGAATTTTTGGCGAACAACAATATTGGCTTGTAGTTGTTCGTTTTTTCGCCTTCCTCATAGTGTTGTGGGTACCAATTTGACTGATTGAAGTTCCCAGTTATGTTGTTATGTTATGCTGCCACACACTTCGAATTGTCGCACTCTTGCAGGGGTCCAGCACCTGGGTTAGGTAGGTTAGGAATCTTGATTGGGCATCTCCATAAGAGATGAGGGGAGCTCAGCCGCAATGGCATGTTATGGCAAGCGGAGGAGTCAACCCCTTGGGAGAGGGGACCGCGAAGGCCGTAGGGACATGTACTGACCCCGGCTTGAGGGTACTCTTCTCCTTCCCAGGCCCAAGGGCCCTGGTCCCCTTCTCACGAATTCCGTAGTGAGAAGGGGAGACGTTCATAAAGTTAAGAGGGATTGGTACCTGATGGTATATTGGGCCAATCCCAGAGTTGTAGTGATAACTTCGTTAAGGGTGCTGGACCCAATTCACTTGAGCGAATTTCCCCCCACCATTACAATTTCGGACAGAGAATTGTTTAAATAAAGAGTGCGGCCTTTTAAAATCCAACCTCGGTTGTCGTGTCATCTTTGGGAAAAGGGGGGAGGGGTGCGCAGAGAAGGAACCCTTCGCCGCCGCCTCTAGCGGCGAAGGGTGATTGTCTCGCCCCCCCCTCCACCACGAGGGACGGTTAGCTGGGGGATCATCCCCTGAAGCCCGCAGCGGAGGATGCACTCCCACCCCCCCCCTCGTCGCCGCATGCAGCAAGAGGCTCTGCGGTGGATGAGGGAGAGGAGGGGGGGGAGGGGCCGAAGAGCGGCACAACTGCCCGCATGGCGGGAATCCTCTCCGGACCCGGCGAGGGTTGCTAGGCAGCCCTGGCCGGGAGAAGCGCTGGAGCGCAATTTGATTGGTGCACCGCCCAGAAGGGGCGGTGCAATGTAAGAATTTTGCCGCTCGTCTCCTCAGTTGGAAACGAGCGGCGATCAGAGCAGCACCCTCCCACCCGCCCATTCAACACTATGGCTGTGCGGTCGCTTAGAAGGGCCAGGAAGGAATTTTTGGCGAACAACAATATTGGCTTGTAGTTGTTCGTTTTTTCGCCTTCCTCATAGTGTTGTGGGTACCAATTTGACTGATTGAAGTTCCCAGTTATGTTGTTATGTTATGCTGCCACACACTTCGAATTGTCGCACTCTTGCAGGGGTCCAGCACCTGGGTTAGGTAGGTTAGGAATCTTGATTGGGCATCTCCATAAGAGATGAGGGGAGCTCAGCCGCAATGGCATGTTATGGCAAGCGGAGGAGTCAACCCCTTGGGAGAGGGGACCGCGAAGGCCGTAGGGACATGTACTGACCCCGGCTTGAGGGTACTCTTCTCCTTCCCAGGCCCAAGGGCCCTGGTCCCCTTCTCATGAATTCCGTAGTGAGAAGGGGAGACGTTCATAAAGTTAAGAGGGATTGGTACCTGATGGTATATTGGGCCAATCCCAGAGTTGTAGTGATAACTTCGTTAAGGGTGCTGGACCCAATTCACTTGAGCGAATTTCCCCCCACCATTACAATTTCGGACAGAGAATTGTTTAAATAAAGAGTGCGGCCTTTTAAAATCCAACCTCGGTTGTCGTGTCATCTTTGGGAAAAGGGGGGAGGGGTGCGCCGACAAGGAACCCTTCGCCGCCGCCTCTAGCGGCGAAGGGTGATTGTCTCGCCCCCCCCTCCACCACGAGGGACGGTTAGCTGGGGGATCATCCCCTGAAGCCCGCAGCGGAGGATGCACTCCCACCCCCCCCCTCGTCGCCGCATGCAGCAAGAGGCTCTGCGGTGGATGAGGGAGAGGAGGGGGGGGAGGGGCCGAAGAGCGGCACAACTGCCCGCATGGCGGGAATCCTCTCCGGACCCGGCGAGGGTTGCTAGGCAGCCCTGGCCGGGAGAAGCGCTGGAGCGCAATTTGATTGGTGCACCGCCCAGAAGGGGCGGTGCAATGTAAGAATTTTGCCGCTCGTCTCCTCAGTTGGAAACGGGCGGCGATCAGAGCAGCACCCTCCCACCCGCCCATTCAACACTATGGCTGTGCGGTCGCTTAGAAGGGCCAGGAAGGAATTTTTGGCGAGCAACAATATTGGCCTGTAGTTGTTCGTTTTTTCGCCTTCCTCATAGTGTTGTGGGTACCAATTTGACTGATTGAAGTTCCCAGTTATGTTGTTCTGTTATGCTGCCACACACTTCGAATTGTCGCACTCTTGCAGGGGTCCAGCACCTGGGTTAGGTAGGTTAGGAATCTTGATTGGGCATCTCCATAAGAGATGAGGGGAGCTCAGCCGCAATGGCATGTTATGGCAAGCGGAGGAGTCAACCCCTTGGGAGAGGGGACCGCGAAGGCCGTAGGGACATGTACTGACCCCGGCTTGAGGGTACTCTTCTCCTTCCCAGGCCCAAGGGCCCTGGTCCCCTTCTCATGAATTCCGTAGTGAGAAGGGGAGACGTTCATAAAGTTAAGAGGGATTGGTACCTGATGGTATATTGGGCCAATCCCAGAGTTGTAGTGATAACTTCGTTAAGGGTGCTGGACCCAATTCACTTGAGCGAATTTCCCCCCACCATTACAATTTCGGACAGAGAATTGTTTAAATAAAGAGTGCGGCCTTTTAAAATCCAACCTCGGTTGTCGTGTCATCTTTGGGAAAAGGGGGGAGGGGTGCGCCGACAAGGAACCCTTCGCCGCCGCCTCTAGCGGCGAAGGGTGATTGTCTCGCCCCCCCCTCCACCACGAGGGACGGTTAGCTGGGGGATCATCCCCTGAAGCCCGCGGCGGAGGATGCACTCCCACCCCCCCCCTCGTCGCCGCATGCAGCAAGAGGCTCTGCGGTGGATGAGGGAGAGGAGGGGGGGGAGGGGCCGAAGAGCGGCACAACTGCCCGCATGGCGGGAATCCTCTCCGGACCCGGCGAGGGTTGCTAGGCAGCCCTGGCCGGGAGAAGCGCTGGAGCGCGATTTGATTGGTGCACCGCCCAGAAGGGGCGGTGCAAAGAAAGAATTTTGCCGCTCGTCTCCTCAGTTTGGAGCGGGCGGCGATCAGAGCAGCACCCTCCCACCCGCCCATTCAACACTATGGCTGTGCGGTCGCTTAGAAGGGCCAGGAAGGAATTTTTGGCGAGCAACAATATTGGCCTGTAGTTGTTCGTTTTTTCGCCTTCCTCATAGTGTTGTGGGTACCAATTTGGCTGATTGAAGTTCCCAGTTATGATGTTCTGTTATGCTGCCACACACTTCGAATTGTCGCACTCTTGCAGGGGTCCAGCACCTGGGTTAGGTAGGTTAGGAATCTTGATTGGGCATCTCCATAAGAGATGAGGGGAGCTCAGCCGCAATGGCAGGTTATGGCAAGCGGAGGAGTCAACCCCTTGGGAGAGGGGACCGCGAAGGCCGTAGGGACATGTACTGACCCCGGCTTGAGGGTACTCTTCTCCTTCCCAGGCCCAAGGGCCCTGGTCCCCTTCTCATGAATTCCGTAGTGAGAAGGGGAGACGTTCATAAAGTTAAGAGGGATTGGTACCTGATGGTATATTGGGCCAATCCCAGAGTTATAGTGATAACTTCGTTAAGGGTGCTGGACCCAATTCACTTGAGTGAATTCCCCCCACCATTACAATTTCGGACAGAGAATTGATTAAATAAAGAGTGCGGCCTTTTAAAATCCAACCTATGGTTGTCGTGTCATCTTTGGGGGAGGGGGGGGTGCGCCGACAATTATAATAAATACCAATTAACTTTTAATCATAGAAGGAGAGCATTGAAGAGAAGGCAATTATAATTGTAGTAATTGGAATTTGGCAATTGGAATATCGGATTTAAAGGAAGACAACGGGATTGATTGTCGCACTTGGCGGGGGTCCAGTATGCTATAGTAGGATAAATAGGTAAGAATAGGATACGTGAATCATCTCCTTAAGAGATGGAGAAGTCACACCCTGTGCGAGGGGAGAGCAGTACGCACTGGGGTCATCACCCTGGGAGGTGTACCAGGCGAGGGCAGTAGGTACATGCACAGTCTGCTGGCTTTGCTGGTACTCACCTCCTTACTCAAGCCCATCGTTGGGCCTGTTCCCCTTCAGCCAGAGCCAGGGTGCTGTCGAAGGGGGAATTGAGTTTGTTAGTACTGACACAGGAGGGTACATCCCGGTCAGTACACCCGAGTTAATAAGAATTAAGTAGCTAGCATACTGGACCCAAATTGCTGGTGCAAACACCCACTGGCCTTGTTGAATCTGTTTGAATAAAGTGCGGCCAAGTTTAAACCAAGTACTGCCTGTGTGTCCCATTGGGGGGGTGCGCCGGCAACTGACTATTTTCTTTATTCTACAGTGCAACAGTAAGAAACCTGCTATTTTGAATGACCACTATGTTTCATTTCTCAGATTCTCCCAGAGGAAGTGGTTGAAGGAAGAAAGTACTATTTTAACATACCCTCCAACATTTGATAGAGAAATCGGTACACTTCATGCCATCCCTAATTGCATGAATTTGTACGTGCTTATAAAAATTTGTTGTAAGAGCCCACTGACTAACATTGGGGCTGAGTAGGGGCAGTCTGCCACAGGAAATTGCAGTTCTGTTCTGTTTTCAGTTCGGATCCTGCAATTTCCAAATTTAAATATGGATTTGTATTAAGAATCCATATTTAAAACAAATATTTTAAAGTTTTTAATTAAAAACAAAAAACAAAAAACCTGACCATGCACAAAATGGCCACCAGGCCATTCTATGCATGCATGCCCTTTTTCAAAATGGCAGCAGGAACGTTGTCACCATTTTGGAAAAGGGCAGCCTGTCTGCACATGGGCAAATGACTGCTGCACATTCGCAGATCAGCTGCCCTTTTCCAAAATGGTGGCAACATTTTGGAAAAGGGCGTGCATACACAGAATGGGTCAGAAACCATTGCGCATGTGCAGTAATGTTTTAAATTTTTGAATCACAACAGGTATGTTGCCGCACTGTTTCAGTTTGGTATGGGTTGATCCATTATGGCTCGTTACGAGCAGTTATGGATCAAATACAAATCTAAATGACCACCACTAGGGCTGAGCTGGAGGGAAAAGGATGTCTCTATGAAAGGCTATGTGTACACACATTTGTATATGCAGGATTGATGGTCCAAGTTAAAACTCAGCCGTGGCCATGGGGGGCGGCATATAAATGTAACGAAATAAACAAATAAATTTATTTATTTATTTATTTATTTACTTTTTACCCCACCCTTCTCCAAAGACTTAGGGAGGCTCACAACATTGAAATTAAAAAATCAAAATATAAAATACAATAATACATTAAAATCCCTTAAAACCCCATCATTCCACTCACCCCACCCTTTACCCCCACCTGCCACTCACCAATCCTTCTCCCCAACTCCTCTACCCAATCCCACCGAACCCTATTCCTGCCTGCCAAATGCCTGGCCAAACAAAAAGGTCTTACATCTCCTCCGGAAGACAAACAGGCTCAGGCTTAGGCGAACCTCGGAGGGAGTTCCATAAATGAACATTAAAAAGTCAAAATGCTCAAATGTGTGCATTAACTTTGGTTCTAACGTTTTAATTTTAAAGATACTCAGAGGATTACAGATGGAAGCCATAATAGTCCTTTTCAGCACGATAAAAATAATCTCTCTCACACACCCCTCCTATATTACTTAGTTTTCATCTTGATCCCAAGCACTAGGCTCCCTCCTGCCTGGATATTATCTTTCTTTGTTCTTTGATAGCAGTGCATATCCCTAGTTTGTTAAACTGAGAAAAAATTCTCCACCCCTGTTGCCCAGCAATGAATAAACAAATAACAGCAACCATGGCAGTGAGTCAGCCACTGAGTCAGCCAGCTCTTTCTCAACCTGGATTAATAAGGTGCTAAAGAACCCCATTGTCTACTGAACCTGGTATAAACGTTACACTGCTGGAAGCCCAATACAAGATACCAAAACTCATTACTGTACTGTCAGAACCGCTGCTCAAGGGTTCGGCCAGGAGGGATGCCGGGGCTGCGCGGCTCGCCGCTCAGCCGCCTTCTCCGCTGATGTGCAGCCTGTGG
>QEPC01005272.1:1755312-1817663 GCA_003113815.1 Sphenodon punctatus
TAGTGAGAAGGGGAGACGTTCATAAAGTTAAGAGGGATTGGTACCTGATGGTATATTGGGCCAATCCCAGAGTTATAGTGATAACTTCGTTAAGGGTGCTGGACCCAATTCACTTGAGTGAATTCCCCCCACCATTACAATTTCGGACAGAGAATTGATTAAATAAAGAGTGCGGCCTTTTAAAATCCAACCTATGGTTGTCGTGTCATCTTTGGGGGAGGGGGGGGTGCGCCGACAATTATAATAAATACCAATTAACTTTTAATCATAGAAGGAGAGCATTGAAGAGAAGGCAATTATAATTGTAGTAATTGGAATTTGGCAATTGGAATATCGGATTTAAAGGAAGACAACGGGATTGATTGTCGCACTTGGCGGGGGTCCAGTATGCTATAGTAGGATAAATAGGTAAGAATAGGATACGTGAATCATCTCCTTAAGAGATGGAGAAGTCACACCCTGTGCGAGGGGAGAGCAGTACGCACTGGGGTCATCACCCTGGGAGGTGTACCAGGCGAGGGCAGTAGGTACATGCACAGTCTGCTGGCTTTGCTGGTACTCACCTCCTTACTCAAGCCCATCGTTGGGCCTGTTCCCCTTCAGCCAGAGCCAGGGTGCTGTCGAAGGGGGAATTGAGTTTGTTAGTACTGACACAGGAGGGTACATCCCGGTCAGTACACCCGAGTTAATAAGAATTAAGTAGCTAGCATACTGGACCCAAATTGCTGGTGCAAACACCCACTGGCCTTGTTGAATCTGTTTGAATAAAGTGCGGCCAAGTTTAAACCAAGTACTGCCTGTGTGTCCCATTGGGGGGGTGCGCCGGCAACTGACTATTTTCTTTATTCTACAGTGCAACAGTAAGAAACCTGCTATTTTGAATGACCACTATGTTTCATTTCTCAGATTCTCCCAGAGGAAGTGGTTGAAGGAAGAAAGTACTATTTTAACATACCCTCCAACATTTGATAGAGAAATCGGTACACTTCATGCCATCCCTAATTGCATGAATTTGTACGTGCTTATAAAAATTTGTTGTAAGAGCCCACTGACTAACATTGGGGCTGAGTAGGGGCAGTCTGCCACAGGAAATTGCAGTTCTGTTCTGTTTTCAGTTCGGATCCTGCAATTTCCAAATTTAAATATGGATTTGTATTAAGAATCCATATTTAAAACAAATATTTTAAAGTTTTTAATTAAAAACAAAAAACAAAAAACCTGACCATGCACAAAATGGCCACCAGGCCATTCTATGCATGCATGCCCTTTTTCAAAATGGCAGCAGGAACGTTGTCACCATTTTGGAAAAGGGCAGCCTGTCTGCACATGGGCAAATGACTGCTGCACATTCGCAGATCAGCTGCCCTTTTCCAAAATGGTGGCAACATTTTGGAAAAGGGCGTGCATACACAGAATGGGTCAGAAACCATTGCGCATGTGCAGTAATGTTTTAAATTTTTGAATCACAACAGGTATGTTGCCGCACTGTTTCAGTTTGGTATGGGTTGATCCATTATGGCTCGTTACGAGCAGTTATGGATCAAATACAAATCTAAATGACCACCACTAGGGCTGAGCTGGAGGGAAAAGGATGTCTCTATGAAAGGCTATGTGTACACACATTTGTATATGCAGGATTGATGGTCCAAGTTAAAACTCAGCCGTGGCCATGGGGGGCGGCATATAAATGTAACGAAATAAACAAATAAATGTATTTATTTATTTATTTATTTACTTTTTACCCCACCCTTCTCCAAAGACTTAGGGAGGCTCACAACATTGAAATTAAAAAATCAAAATATAAAATACAATAATACATTAAAATCCCTTAAAACCCCATCATTCCACTCACCCCACCCTTTACCCCCACCTGCCACTCACCAATCCTTCTCCCCAACTCCTCTACCCAATCCCACCGAACCCTATTCCTGCCTGCCAAATGCCTGGCCAAACAAAAAGGTCTTACATCTCCTCCGGAAGACAAACAGGCTCAGGCTTAGGCGAACCTCGGAGGGAGTTCCATAAATGAACATTAAAAAGTCAAAATGCTCAAATGTGTGCATTAACTTTGGTTCTAACGTTTTAATTTTAAAGATACTCAGAGGATTACAGATGGAAGCCATAATAGTCCTTTTCAGCACGATAAAAATAATCTCTCTCACACACCCCTCCTATATTACTTAGTTTTCATCTTGATCCCAAGCACTAGGCTCCCTCCTGCCTGGATATTATCTTTCTTTGTTCTTTGATAGCAGTGCATATCCCTAGTTTGTTAAACTGAGAAAAAATTCTCCACCCCTGTTGCCCAGCAATGAATAAACAAATAACAGCAACCATGGCAGTGAGTCAGCCACTGAGTCAGCCAGCTCTTTCTCAACCTGGATTAATAAGGTGCTAAAGAACCCCATTGTCTACTGAACCTGGTATAAACGTTACACTGCTGGAAGCCCAATACAAGATACCAAAACTCATTACTGTACTGTCAGAACCGCTGCTCAAGGGTTCGGCCAGGAGGGATGCCGGGGCTGCGCGGCTCGCCGCTCAGCCGCCTTCTCCGCTGATGTGCAGCCTGTGGCCCCGCCCCTCGCACCAGACGCCACAGCGGACCCGGCAGGCCCAGCGCAACAGTGGGTTGCCGAGGCAACCCCAGGGGGAGGGGCACATCCGTCCCCCTCCACATCAGCTGATTCAGCATGCCTGCCCGTGCTGCGTCGCCCCGCACAGCTGCAGGCATGCCAGAGGGTGGGGCATGATAGTTAAGTCCGGCACTGTGGGGCACACAGCACCGGTAATCCAGAGCAGAGAGACTGGCCCCCTGCAAAAGCTAAGTGACTCGTGGTGTATGCTTATGGTCTACGTATTGTTCGAGAGAGTGTGTGAAAGTAACCCTATGTGTATTCCTGGACTAAGTGAGAGTGTGTGCGTGGTGCAACAGCAGAGTGTGAGGTTTTTTTCCCTCCTGGGCTGTGTTGTCCGTAACCCCTCTCGATTGAGAGCCCTCTCCCCCTCTCCTTCCCCATCCGGGTCCCCTAGCCCTGCACCCTCTCCCCGCTGTCACAGAGTGCTCTTTCCCCCGTGGACTGAAGTAGGTTGTGCGTGTTCTGAGTGTTGGGGGGTATCCGCCTACGGAGTCTGCTTGGTGCCCAATGATGATAGTGGCCTGATCTCATTGGGATCTAAGGGCCTTCACACTATCCTGACGGGCATTCTTCACAAGGGCCCCCTGCCGAGCAAGACCCAGGGGTAGCCCGCCACATGGGTGCATTTGCTGTGGGACTTGGTTTTCCCTTCTTCCCCCCTCCCCGTGACATGTACCAGGCAAAAAGGTATTGTTGGAGGGTATGTATTGAGGGCTGCAATACCAAACCCACTGAAGTCAATGGCAAAAGTCTCATTGATTTTAATGAGCATTGCACCCAAAGCTACCAACATTTTGAAGGGATATAAAAAATCATGGTGACAGGTTTAAAATAATCTTTAAATATTAGGGAAGAGGCTTTCTGGAGTCAGATTATTCCCAGACTTCTAGATAAGTTCCAGTTAGGATGGTTTGCCCCCGACGGCTTATGGAACCTGGAAGGTTCCAAACTTCTCTAGGGGATGTTTCCTCTGATCTCGATGACCACTCACTCTATGGCCTCATGACCATATGGAATTCCATGTTGGTGGAGGCCATCGACCGGGTGGCTCCTAGGGGTCTGCTCCCGAACTGCCAATAACGCAGGTCCCCATGGTATACGGAGGAGCTGCGGCGGATGAAGCGGGAAGGGCAGCGGTTAGAGCAACGGTGGTGTCACTCGCATGCTGAAGTTGACCGATTGAGGCATAGAGTCTTGGTTGCGTACCTATGCTGTGGTGGTGTGGGCAGCAAAGAAAGTTTTCTTTGCTGCCCTCATTGCATCCGCTAAGTCCCACCCGGCGGAGCTTTTCCGGGTGATGAGGGGACTGGTCAGTCCGGCCTCCCTCCGCCTGTACGTAGAATAATCTAATGCCCACTGTGATTTGTTTGTGGACTCTTTTGCGGATAAAATTGCTCAAATCCACCACAGTTTTGACGCAAAACTTTTATCAGTAGATGAGCCAGAGGCGGTAGAAGCCCCATCTTGTCCTGTTTTGTGGGATGAATTTCAGGATGTGTCACCCTCAGATGCAGGGGATGCTCTTGGGACTGTTTGAGCCACTTATTGTGAACTAGATCCATGCCCGTCCTGGCTGGTCAAGGCCAGCCGGGAGACATTAGGGCCACTGCTGATGGGGATTGTCAATGCGTCTCTTGGGGAGGNAATAAACAAATAAATGTATTTATTTATTTATTTATTTACTTTTTACCCCACCCTTCTCCAAAGACTTAGGGAGGCTCACAACATTGAAATTAAAAAATCAAAATATAAAATACAATAATACATTAAAATCCCTTAAAACCCCATCATTCCACTCACCCCACCCTTTACCCCCACCTGCCACTCACCAATCCTTCTCCCCAACTCCTCTACCCAATCCCACCGAACCCTATTCCTGCCTGCCAAATGCCTGGCCAAACAAAAAGGTCTTACATCTCCTCCGGAAGACAAACAGGCTCAGGCTTAGGCGAACCTCGGAGGGAGTTCCATAAATGAACATTAAAAAGTCAAAATGCTCAAATGTGTGCATTAACTTTGGTTCTAACGTTTTAATTTTAAAGATACTCAGAGGATTACAGATGGAAGCCATAATAGTCCTTTTCAGCACGATAAAAATAATCTCTCTCACACACCCCTCCTATATTACTTAGTTTTCATCTTGATCCCAAGCACTAGGCTCCCTCCTGCCTGGATATTATCTTTCTTTGTTCTTTGATAGCAGTGCATATCCCTAGTTTGTTAAACTGAGAAAAAATTCTCCACCCCTGTTGCCCAGCAATGAATAAACAAATAACAGCAACCATGGCAGTGAGTCAGCCACTGAGTCAGCCAGCTCTTTCTCAACCTGGATTAATAAGGTGCTAAAGAACCCCATTGTCTACTGAACCTGGTATAAACGTTACACTGCTGGAAGCCCAATACAAGATACCAAAACTCATTACTGTACTGTCAGAACCGCTGCTCAAGGGTTCGGCCAGGAGGGATGCCGGGGCTGCGCGGCTCGCCGCTCAGCCGCCTTCTCCGCTGATGTGCAGCCTGTGGCCCCGCCCCTCGCACCAGACGCCACAGCGGACCCGGCAGGCCCAGCGCAACAGTGGGTTGCCGAGGCAACCCCAGGGGGAGGGGCACATCCGTCCCCCTCCACATCAGCTGATTCAGCATGCCTGCCCGTGCTGCGTCGCCCCGCACAGCTGCAGGCATGCCAGAGGGTGGGGCATGATAGTTAAGTCCGGCACTGTGGGGCACACAGCACCGGTAATCCAGAGCAGAGAGACTGGCCCCCTGCAAAAGCTAAGTGACTCGTGGTGTATGCTTATGGTCTACGTATTGTTCGAGAGAGTGTGTGAAAGTAACCCTATGTGTATTCCTGGACTAAGTGAGAGTGTGTGCGTGGTGCAACAGCAGAGTGTGAGGTTTTTTTCCCTCCTGGGCTGTGTTGTCCGTAACCCCTCTCGATTGAGAGCCCTCTCCCCCTCTCCTTCCCCATCCGGGTCCCCTAGCCCTGCACCCTCTCCCCGCTGTCACAGAGTGCTCTTTCCCCCGTGGACTGAAGTAGGTTGTGCGTGTTCTGAGTGTTGGGGGGTATCCGCCTACGGAGTCTGCTTGGTGCCCAATGATGATAGTGGCCTGATCTCATTGGGATCTAAGGGCCTTCACACTATCCTGACGGGCATTCTTCACAAGGGCCCCCTGCCGAGCAAGACCCAGGGGTAGCCCGCCACATGGGTGCATTTGCTGTGGGACTTGGTTTTCCCTTCTTCCCCCCTCCCCGTGACATGTACCAGGCAAAAAGGTATTGTTGGAGGGTATGTATTGAGGGCTGCAATACCAAACCCACTGAAGTCAATGGCAAAAGTCTCATTGATTTTAATGAGCATTGCACCCAAAGCTACCAACATTTTGAAGGGATATAAAAAATCATGGTGACAGGTTTAAAATAATCTTTAAATATTAGGGAAGAGGCTTTCTGGAGTCAGATTATTCCCAGACTTCTAGATAAGTTCCAGTTAGGATGGTTTGCCCCCGACGGCTTATGGAACCTGGAAGGTTCCAAACTTCTCTAGGGGATGTTTCCTCTGATCTCGATGACCACTCACTCTATGGCCTCATGACCATATGGAATTCCATGTTGGTGGAGGCCATCGACCGGGTGGCTCCTAGGGGTCTGCTCCCGAACTGCCAATAACGCAGGTCCCCATGGTATACGGAGGAGCTGCGGCGGATGAAGCGGGAAGGGCAGCGGTTAGAGCAACGGTGGTGTCACTCGCATGCTGAAGTTGACCGATTGAGGCATAGAGTCTTGGTTGCGTACCTATGCTGTGGTGGTGTGGGCAGCAAAGAAAGTTTTCTTTGCTGCCCTCATTGCATCCGCTAAGTCCCACCCGGCGGAGCTTTTCCGGGTGATGAGGGGACTGGTCAGTCCGGCCTCCCTCCGCCTGTACGTAGAATAATCTAATGCCCACTGTGATTTGTTTGTGGACTCTTTTGCGGATAAAATTGCTCAAATCCACCACAGTTTTGACGCAAAACTTTTATCAGTAGATGAGCCAGAGGCGGTAGAAGCCCCATCTTGTCCTGTTTTGTGGGATGAATTTCAGGATGTGTCACCCTCAGATGCAGGGGATGCTCTTGGGACTGTTTGAGCCACTTATTGTGAACTAGATCCATGCCCGTCCTGGCTGGTCAAGGCCAGCCGGGAGACATTAGGGCCACTGCTGATGGGGATTGTCAATGCGTCTCTTGGGGAGGGCAGGGTGCCAGACTGTCTCAAGGAGGCTGTGGTGCGGTCCCTGCTCAAGAAGCCATCATTGGACGTTGACGTCCTGGCCAGCTATCGGCCGATCTCTAACCTTCCTTTTTTAGGGAAGGTTATTGAATGGGTGGTGGCCCGGCAGCTGCAGGAGCATCTGGACCAGATTAATTTTCTCAATCCCTCGCAGTTTGGCTTTCGTCCGGGATATGGCACAGAAACTGTGCTTGTGGCCTTGACCGACGACCTCTCCCATGAGTTGGACTGGGGTTGTTCGACCCTGTTGATCCTGTTAGATCTCTCGGCTGCATTTGATACCATTGATCATGAGTTGTTGGTGACTCGGCTGCGGGACTGGGCAGGGATGGTGGGACCGTTCTTGAATGGATCTGCTCTTCCCTGACTGGAAGAACCCAACGTGTGGTCCTGGGTGATTTTTCATCTTCTCTCCGGGACCTCACGTGTGGAGTCCGCAGGGTTCTATCCTGTCCCCTCTCTTGTTCAATGTGTATATGCAGTCTTTGGGGGAGGTTGTTAGGGAATTTGGTGTATGGTGTCATCAATATGCTGACGACACCCAGCTATATCTCTCTTTTTTATCTGACTCAGGTCCGGCAGTCTTGGTGCTTACCCGGTGTTTGATGGCTGTGGGGGATTGGATGAGGGCGAGCCGCCTGAGGTTAAATCCTGACAAGACAAAGGTGATGGTTGTGGGGAAGGCCGGGGGAGTGGTGGCCCCCATCATTGATGGGGTCCATCCTCCCCTGGTATCTCAGGTTCAAAGTCTGGGGGTGCTCCTGGACCCACAGCTCCGCCTAGATGTCCAGGTGGCGGCTGTGGCGAAGGGGGCATTTCTCCAGTTACATCTGGTGCATCGGCTTCGGCCATATGTCTCAGACTCGGATCTGGCCACGTTCATCCATGCTTTTATTACCTCGAGACTGGACTACTGTAACACACTCTACGTGGGGCTACTCTTGGTGCTGGTTCAGAGACTGCAGCTGGTACAGAACACAGCAGCTCATCTCCTAACGGGGACGGGCCGATGCCAGCACACCTGTGCTTCGCTCTCTCCATTGGCTGCCGAAGGTCTTCCGGGCCCAATTCAAGGTGTTGGTGTTGACCTTTAGAGTCCTAAATGGCCTGGGTCCAGCCTATCTGCAGGACCACCTCACCTGCCAGATCCTGGATTGGCCCCTGCGGTCAGCCGGGGGCACCCTCCTCGAGGTCCCCCGGGTTTCTCGGGTGTCGACCTTGCAGAGGGCATTCTCTGTGGCTGCGCCGCAGTTGTAGAACTCCCTCCCATTGGAGGTCCGCCTGACCACCAACCTCCCCTCTTTCCGTAGACAATGTAAGACCTGGCTGTTCCGCCGTGCCTTTCCCGAGGGAGATAGGCTGGGTAGGGTGGGGTAGGGGGTAATTTGTTTTATTATGGGGTTTTTAATTATATTATTGTTGTTTTTAAATTTGTTTTAATATGTTGTTAGCCGCCCCGAGATGCTTTTAGCAGGAGGGGGCAGCATACAAATTTTATAATAAATAAATAAATAAATATCCATATCTGGGATACCTTTTAATCTAGAATAGAATAGTAGAGGTGGGCATTCAGATTCAGATTAAATCTGTTACTGCTCATAACAGGCAGTTATGGATTCATCCGTACTGAACTACAACACCTTTGTTGCGGTTTGGATTACATTTTTTAAAAAATAACTGCATACACAAAATGGGCCTGGACCATTCTGCACATGTACAATCATGTGAAACCACCGATCATGGACATGGCGGGGTTAGTGTTATTTTTTCATTCTCCCATTAAATTCAATAATGTGATACAGGGCTGGATTTTGAGCCCTGTCATGCGTTATTTATTATTATTAATTATTATTATTATAAGCATTTATATAGCGCCAGCGATGTACTTGGCACTTTACAAAGAATAAGATAGACACGGTCCCTGCCCAAGAACTTACAATCTAAAGACAGGGAAGGGGGAACAGAGGAAGAGACAAGGGATGCAACATTTGAATTTAACAGGGAAATGGAAAAATAACGTTATAACCCCCATGCCCATGATCAGGGGTTTCCTGTGACCATGCTAACACAAGTTAAACTCACATTAGTCCCTGTGGCTTTCGAGGGGCTCTTTCACGAAGCATCCGCACATATGGAGTGCGTGGGGAGCTACACAAACAGGCAGCTCCTGACATGGCTACCACAGTCATGAAGGCAGCTGCCACACGCTCCCCCTGCCGCAGACCACGGGGAGGGAGAAGTACTCTGGGCTGGCCTTTGTGTCATGTCCTGGATGTGTGTGCTGAGGAATCCAGGCTCACTAGTGCTCCTGGCCAGGACTTGTGACTTGTAAAGACCACTTCCCCCACCCACAGCACCTATGAGCAGCAGACCAATCTGCTGGAGTGGCTGACTGCCACCGTTCATACGGGCAGGGGCCATGTGGCCACCCATTGCCACAGATCTGTTTGGCTTGCCCGACACAGTACACTCTGGATTTCCTGGCAGTACTCCATGAGTGGCTGAGAATGGGTGCTCCGTGTCTGGCAGAAGCGCACATCCAGATTCTCCGTGGATGGATCCGTGGCTCATGGGTGGCCATGTGAGCTAGCATCTCATCTGAAAACACCTGTTTTCAGAATCCAGCTGCCTCTGTTTTGTCCTGGCTCTGCTTCTACTCACTCTCCTAATTATGAGTCAAATTATGTTCACTCTTTCTGACAGATTATTCATTGCATACTCCATCCAGCAAATCTACCACATGCATAGGACGTTCACTAATGCAATAGGAACTTTGCACCTAAAGGACTTGGAGTAATCAGCCCTATATCATCAAAAAATGAGTTATGAGTCATTCTTATTGCTTCAGATAAACCATAATATGGTAACCAGCCCAGTTCACTAAAGAAAGACCCAAGAGAGAAAGGCTATGCATTCATACCAAGAATAAGCATCCAGTACTGTGCTGGACCAAATTGCAAACATAGGTAGAAAGTGTAGAAAGATGCTGAAATGCCATTCAAACCAAAAACGAGGTCTACAGAAGCAGCAGAGACTTGGAACCAGCTGTGACAGATTCGACTCTGACAAGCAGCTCATTCTGGTCAGAAAGTAACGGAAGTGGGATGTTCTGGAGGCACTGACAGTTGGGCTCAGAACGAGGCTGGCTTGCCTGGGTTACAAAAGACCAGAAATCTTTTGAAAGGCAGTGGTGGTTCAGTCAGCATCCCAGCAATAGAGTGAGATCCAAGAGTGGAAAGCAAGTCACTACAATATTTTTAGGAAAAGAAATATTGTAGAGAATATTCAGAAACTCTGTGTTTTAACATAAGACTCCATACAGTGTGAGCAGGGGCATAGCAGCGGGCCTGGGCTCATGTCTCAATTATGGGCTCCCCTAAAGGCAAGGGCAGAGGGAATGATCTCAAGGGTGGTGGTGGTAGGGTGGCCAGATATGCAAGCACTTGTGAGAAATACAGGTTGCAGGGCTGCATTGACCCCCAATGCAGCACTGCAACCTGTATTTCTCATAAGTGTCCTCTAAAATTTGCATATCTGGCCACCCTAGGTGGTGGGGAGCAGAGACTTGGGTCTCTGGGGTGGGCCTTACCCATGAAGGTGTTGCCATCTCCCAGTGCCTACTCTCCCCCACCCTGTGGAGCAGAAGCATCCCCATCAGAAAGGAGGTTTTCATAATGGGTGAGGCCAGCACTCCACCTCTGTCCACTCCTTTGCAAGCAGCTTCAGCGCAACTAGGAAATGATCAGAGTGGGTGGACTGCTAATCCTGTTCCCTCCCCTACCCACTCTGAACATTTCCTAGTGGTGCTCAATCATGCCATTTGCAAAGGGACCCCTCAGAGTCCAGGGCTGGGCTCAACTGAGCATCCTCACAGCTACACCCCTGAATGGGAGATCACATTCTTTAGAGTAAATTCCCAAGCTATAGTGTTATATTTAGGATATATGGAGCTTCCTAACTGAGTCAGACCAATGGTCCATCTTAGCCCAGTATTGTACAACCTGACATGGCAGCAGGGTTTCAAATCCAGCCCTTCCAGGGTCTCCAGCAGAGGCCTCACCCAAGTGTGCTACCAGAGATCCTGAATCATGCCAGGGATTGAATTTGGGACCTTACACATACAAAGCATACGCTCTACCATCTGAGCCACGGCCGACCCCAATTGCTATATGCCCTCACTAATCAGACTGTGAAAAGCATTAAATACAGAAATATATTTTAACTAACCGTAACAATTATTTCCCCCCTTTGAAACTTTCTTTTTCCATTAAAAGTATCTCAAACTATCATTCTTTGGTATCACCAGTTATATAGGGGGTGCCTGTCAGAGGCATAAAGTCATTTTTGAGACCCAAGGCTGCAGGAAGGGGCAGGATCATTCTGCTCCCTGCCATTGAATTTGCCCAGCAGTTAGGGAGTTAATTGCTGCAATTATTATTAATTCCGATTCACTTGGCTGGTTGGCAGTCATTCATCAGAATTCAGGATTGTGGAGCGGTGAAGCCACACCATTTTCCATAGCTGATAGGCTGACTGAAATACTAGCAGTAGGGATTAAAGCACACTCCCCATCCTGGAAGCTCTACCTGAGAATCCCCCATCACTAGCACCACCACAGCTGCGAGTGGCAGCAAGAGGGCTCTTTTTGTGCTCCCCCTTTAAAATGAGCAAGGGCTGGGGGCAGACTGCACTCTCCCTGTGCTAGTCGGAGCCTTTCTTGCAGAACACAGGGCTGGGAAAGTCCCCGATCCACAGCCATGGTTGCCTAGGAAACCCAGGGCTGGGGCAGGAACTAAGCCTCGCACCACAAGACTTGGATGGTCGGATTCAACTGCCCAAGGGATGATCCAGGCAGTCGCATCTGAGTTAGGGTTCAAGAAGCAGCATAGCAGCTTACCTCTGGTGCCTCCACCATAGGCCTGTGCGCAGCCTGTACCTTGTGATCAGATAGGCGGACAGTGCACACGTTCTCAGCAAGGCAGGCCCACTCTTCCAGCCCTGAAACCCAGCGCAGCAGTGGCAGACAAGCAGAGGGGGCGGTGAGTAACACAGTCAGCTACAGGGAGGCCTACTCCCTCATATGCCTGAGAACGGTTTCAGGGCTGCACCTAGCTCCTGGCGCAAGCCCAGAGGGGAAAGCTTTCCAACTCAGTCCCTTAGGACGGGTTATTGCCTATATGCCTGTTCACCACCACCTGCAGGGAGCATTACAATAGGGAAAGTGAGGGTGAAAGGGAAGGCCCCTCCAAAGCTGGGGAATGTGAGCAGGTCAGATGCTGCCCCTCCCCCCGCCCAGAGGGCGGAACAGAGGACATTCTGCTCTCCCTCAAGGAGAAGTTGGGGGGCTGTGAGGCACTGATGTGCCAGATGTGCCATGACCAAGCAGGGAGGAGAGCCAAAGGTAGCCACAGTTGGTGATCCAGCCTCCTGTAGCCCCACAACCAGAGCCTGGTGGTGTTCCCCATACACCACCCCCACCTCTCCAGTCACGGAACCCTGAAGAGCCACAGGACCAGCCCAAGGTCATTGTTCAGATTCCTATGCCATCACAAAGGTCACTTCCACCCACTGCACCCAGGGACCCCCAGTCTCTGCTCACCATGGAGCCACCCAAGCCCCCCTTGATCCCCCCAAACTCAGCACACAGTGGCCAAGCCAGATACATTTGGGGCCTCATTCTGGAGGGGTGGGCAGCGGGTTGCTCCCCCTCTTACTTTAGGAACAATGAGCCACCCCAGAGCGAGCCAGCGGATCCAGGAGGTGATCCTAAGGTTGAGGAGTTACTTCAGAGTCGAGGCACTGGAGCGCAATATATGGATGGTAGCTGAAGGGAATCAGCGGTTGCCACCTGCCTGCCCAGCACCCCCGCAGCAAGCAATTCCTCCCCAAGGAACAGGTGAGCCTATGGTGATCCTCCGGGGTTGATTTAGTTCTCCCTGTGCCCCAGCCCAGTGGTGCACTATCAGGTTGTGGGGGATCAGTCGCACCTGGAATCAGGTTGCCACCATGCTTGTTCTGCAGTGGCCAAATTGTGGAATGGAGTGTGGGTCCCATATTCAGGTCAGAGTAGTGATAAGCTTCCCCGGGTGGGAATGGGGGCCACCTGCCCTCCTTTAGTGATCAAGGGATTGGAGGGACTACCCACCCAAGATAAGCTACCCAGGTGTGAACGGGCTGTCATGTGTGCCGCGTGTCGCAGAACCTGCAAGGGGTCCCATCCACTGGGGGGTACACAGATGTGACTTCCCCCATCGGAGAACACTTACTACAATTGACAAGGAAAAGGATATGATGGGGCAAATACATCAGTATATTTGCCCTGCTTTTCAGCGACCCTGTTCTGGACCTGAACAGTCAGGAGTACAAAAAAGGAAAAGTTTTGCTGCCCAAAGGCAGATAGGAATTGGTCCGATTGGACCATAGGCTATTCTGTTTTCTAAGGGGTGATGCTGCAGGCTTTCCCCAACAGGGCTTCTGACTTGTTGAAATACGCCAGCATCGTTCATCGTGCCTATGACTCAGACCCACCTGGGGCCTGGCTCAGATATGACGAGGTTTTCAGGCACCATGGAGCTTTCACCCCTGGATTGCAATGGGACATCCACACCCACAACCTGTGATTTGACTGAATGAACGATGCCTCTCATGCCCTGAGACAGTGGGCACATTCTAACAAAAGGGGAGGTGTGGCACCACAATCTTACAGTGAGAGTAGAAGGGGTGCAGGGGGTGCAAGGCCTTGCTGATAATTTAACTGTTCCCACTCCCCATGTAGATTTCATCACCACTGTACCCAATGCAATGGTTCCCACCCCACCACCAATTGCTTCAAGATTAGGCAAAGGAGTGCAAAGGGAAAGCAGAGACTTGGAGGCCAGGGTAAGGATGCACATGCTGGTGCCGGGGCTGAGAAGGGCCCCAACACTGGTTCAAGCTGAACTTCTTGAACTAGCTAGGCAGAACACCATTTGCGGGACAAGGTGCAGTACATGGTCCAAGGGTTCAAGGAAGGTTTTAGGATCCCAGCACAAAGGGTGCAACTGAAGTCGGTGGAAGGATGGAGAATGTGATTTGGGACAAGCTCCAGAAAGAAATTAGGGAGGGATGGGTAGCAGGCCCCTTTTCAGAGCCACTGTGGTCTGACTTGCACATTTCCCCCTTAGCGGTGGTGCCCAAGAAGCCCCAGGGAAGTTCTCTTATCCACCACCTCTCTTATCCGAGGGGGCAGGTTCGGTTAATGACACTATCCCCCCGAACTATGCTCCATCCACTATGCATCATTCGACTCTGCAGTTGAAAATGATGTGGCAAATTGGCCCCAGGGCCATGGTGACTAAGTGTTACATTAAGTCCACCTTCTGCCTTCTCCCAGTCAACCCAGACAACTTCAGGCTACCAGGATTTTATTTCCAAGACCATGCCAATGGGCTGCTCCATATTGTGCTCAACCTTCGAGGGGTTCAGCTCCCTTCTTTAATGGGTGGTTCAAAAGCAGGTTGGAACACAACAGGTCACCAAATTCCTCTTCATGGGCGGAGCTGGGACTGCAGAATGTGACCAGTTGCTGCAGACCTTTCAGGAGGCTGCAGATGAACTTGAGGTCCTCTTGGCACCAGAAAAAAAAGGAGGGCCCTGCTACTACCTTAACCTATTTGAGAATCAAACTTAACACAGTGCAGTCCGAGTCTCTCCTCCCCAACAAAATGTTGTCAGCATTGCGGCAAAGTATAGGCAACTGCTTATCAGCTAGCAAGGTGACAGTGCAGCAGCTGCAGTCACTTTTAGGGAGTCTGAATTTTGCCTGCCGGGTGGTTGTCTCTGGGCAGGCATTTCTGTCATGGTTATATGCCATAGCTTCTGGGAATTTACTCACACACTACCACATTCAGCTGTCTCTGGAACTGAAGAACAACTTAATACGTGAGCATCTTTCTTAGCAAATTACAACGGGGTCAGCTTCTGGCATTAGAACCTCCTATTGGAAGCAAAACTACAGGTGCATTTGGATGCAGTGGGGGGTCTTGGCTTTGGGATCCTGGCACCGAGAGCCAATTAAACACCAGAAGACATGATGCCAGCATTGTGGACCCTTGGATTGTAGACCTGTTTCAGACTGTTCAGATATTCCTGGCCACATAGACCAGGGAAGCCTATGACAGGGCATTCTGGGAGTTCCAGCTATTCCAGTTCCAGTGGGGCTTAGAGGCAGGTTTCCCCATTCCCGAGAGCCAGGTATTGCAGTTCACCTTGGGCCTCTGCCACCGTGTGGTGGCTGCAGACTTTCTCTCCATGAAAGTCTTGGCCCTAGCTTATGTAAGTGGCTTAGCAGAATGCCCTCCTCCAGACTGAGGTTTCTTTTGAGGTGAATAATGGAGAGATGGTCCAGGGAACAAGGTACTGTAGGTGATACACGAGCAACAATCACCCTTCCCCTGTTGGTTAGGATTTGCAGGAGCCTACCATGTTTCTATTATACTATGTTTGAAGTCAATCTGTTTAGTGTTGCCTTTAAGCTTCCTTTCTTTGGAGCATTCCGGGTTAGTGAGTTAGTTGCAGAATCGTCGCTTGATTCATCCGGGCAAGCCATAGTGGTGGCAGATGTTTCTATAGAGGACCCAGAGGACCCTTAGTCTGCGGAGCTCAAACAAAGACCAGCCACGCGAAGGCCAAACTGTAACATTGCAACGAGTCAGAAACCCAGAGCTGTGTCCAATTGAGGTGATGAGGCGGTACTTAGTGGTCTGCCTGGGTGAACCCGGCATGCTTTTGTGCCATGTTGACAGGGGGCACTAGGTACCAGTTCACAGCTGTGCTGAGAGAGGTCTTACGGAAGCTTAACTTGCTGCCATCCAAGTACAGAACCTACCTACTCCTTCAGGATTAGAGCCGCGAGTTTTGCAGCAGCAGCAGCAACAGCCTACCTGATTCCAATGTGTGCTGGATGGGTCAATGGAGATCCAGAGTATTTCAGGAATACTTTACGCCCATTTAATCAATACTTCTCTCTTTATATCCATTCCAGGTATGGGGGCCCTCATGCCTAGGAAGCTGGTATGGATCACTGGTCACAGCCTAGTGTACTGGGCAGGCAGAACAGCTGGAAAGACCTCCTGGGGAACTCAACTGGACCTTAGTGCAGGGGCTGAGCTGATATGTAAGAGCCACAGGGACATGCAGTGGGAGCAGTTGCTTCCAATGTTTCATTCAGCTTCAAAAGGACCACCACCAAACATAATTGTTCTCCATTGGTGAGAAAACAATTTACCATGAACTAAGGGTATTCCGCTGATCATACAAATTAAAGAGGATCTTTTCGAGGCTAGGAATTTATTCCCATTGGCTAAAATCATCTGGACCCATTTGGTGCAGCATATCATTTGGCAGGTTGCCATCCAGCCCGGAAAACTGACAAGGCCCAAAGAATGATAATGTAGTGGGGAGGTGGGTCAGAGGTATGGGAGGTGATACCATCGAGCATTCAGAGATCCGGCACACCAGGGTGGAACGTTATCATTCCAATGGCATGCATTTGTCTAAATTGGGTGTCGAAATTTATCTTCAGGTTATTTATTTATTTATTTATTTATTTTAAAACATTTACTATCCCGCCCCCTCCTGCTAAGGCAGATCGGGGCAGCTTACAGTGTATAAAATATGTATAAAATCTATATACAACTATAGAAAACAATAGAAAAGGAGGGAAAGAGGGGGAAAGCATCCCCCAAGGGAAGAGGGGGGAAAGGGGGATGCCAAAAACATAGGGACAAACTGACGGAGTTAGTATGTTTGTAGCTGGGTGGGGGTAGGATTGCCAAGCTAAGGCTGGTGATCCTTTGTGGTGGGGGTCCAGTAACCTTGTTATTTGTTGACATAGTGAGTTAGACACCATGGGAGTCATCTCCTTACGAGATGGGGATTTGTGACCTCCAGCACATATGCAGGGTGTGGTGAACGGTGGGGTCAAGTCCCGAGTAGGGGTCAAACTTGAGGGCATCATAGGGGTATATACTGCCCCAGGCCCTCTGGACTTCCTCTTTACTCTGGTCCCAGAGGGGAACATATGTTGTCCTTCCTTACTTTCAACGTGCGGCTTGGGATAGAGGGGAAGGCATAGATTGTAAAATGTACAGGCTGTGGATTTGAGGGTGCCTCAAACCTGCAACCCTTGTTATTATGTTTAATGCAGTTAAACCTTGTTTTTACCAGACCCAAATTACAGTCAGCAATTCCACCCAGGTACAAGCAAATTAAAGAGTGCAGTCTTTATTTATTTCAGAATTGTTTACTCTGCCAATTTTTGCAATAGACTGATGATGTTTTAAAATCAGTAATCAGTAGTCTATTGGTTTAGTATTTCCCAAAAGTGATCTTCGGTTTTATCAATGTTTCATCAAGGTATTAATGCCTTGAAGCAGGACTTTAGAGTACTCAGTTCTTCACACTCACAACCCCATAGATTCAGGCATTCTAGTGTTTGCAACAATCCTAACCAATTTAATCTCAATTTAGGACGAGTCCTGCATGATAATGTAGGTACCAATTTCACTAAAGATTTTGCCTGGATTAAAACTACAGGTTTGGACTTTAGTACTGTGAACTAGGCTTTTAAAATTGATGAGTACTCTTCTCCTGGGGGCCAATCTCTGTTTTAACTCCTTTCTTTCTCATAAGTACGCAAAGAATGTTAACATGTTTTCTGTATATAGTTTAAAGAGGCAAGTACACTATCATATAAAATATAACTTCCACTTACCAGCCCATTGCAGTTGCTTAAAGCCACTTTAGTTGTGCTATGTTGGTCAAGCAGATATCCTGTGTAATGACAGTTGTCTAAAAAATCATGTTTCCACTGAGGGCCATCCTTTCCCCAGTATTCTACTGTAAAGTGTTTAGACACCAAATCTCTGTTGAGAGTCAGGTTTAAATGAAAGTGCTTGCCATAGGCAGACAGTTTAAAAAATAATTTAGTTACTGCCAGTTCTTGGTCATAAGGTTCTGTACTTCTTTTCCTTCTCCTGGAGGGTTTTATATTTTTCACATTAAAGCTGAGGAAGGCTCCATTTTGATCAACCCTTATTGGTATTGTGAGTTGGTAGTGTTCAAGGTAAGTCAGGAATTCCTCTTTGCAATCACAAGGTAGGCCAGTCCAGGAAGTGGGCATAAAAGAGAAGAAATTATAACAGGACACAACAAGTAGTAGTACAAATATTAATCACATTTGGCTAAATCCAATCACCTTCTGAGTGAAAGTCATTTTCACGGTTATGAAAAATAAATAATTTTGCTAAATAAAATGAAAGAAAATATTATCTTTTTGAAAAGAAAAATCTGTGCAGTTTCCTATTAATTTGATGAGAATGGAAATACATATATTTTAAATAACTTTATTTTTTTCCTGTTTAACCATGCTTAATAAACATTTCAGGCTAAATGATGCCTTTGGATGTGTACATCTCCCAATGAAAGACAAAAAGCAATTAGATCCACCTGCCAGAAAAAAAAGCCTGTCACAATCAAACAATTAAATATATCTTCATTTCACTTTAAAAAGAGAGAGAAAAACAAATACAAACATTTCAATATATGCTTTAGACCTTTAAGTTCCTGCAGGCATAAAAATGCTAATGAGATCATGGCCAGTTTTTTAACATACTTCTGCAGAAAAATTGACTATATTTAATTTGTGGGTTTTCCTCATGGTTAAAAATACCCAAAGAAGAAATTAAGACATCAGTCATAGAATCCACAAAAGAGGCTTGAACCTAGTAGGTTTGTCTTCAGTTCAACTGTTTTGATAGTAAACTAGATAACATTTCATGAGAATCAACCTGATCTCTTACTATTTTGATAAACATGGTAAAGGAGAAGATTACCTGAAATTAATGTGATATGTCTGGTCAGGTGTAAAAGTGGGACCCCTACCTTGAGAACTATATGAAAGCCTGTTGTCACGGTGAAATTCTGATGAAGCCATAAGTAGGCTCAAAATCCAGGTTGTCTTCCACAAAATTTCCATAATTTAGAAAAAAAAGAATGAGTTGGGTTTTTTTGGAGGGCTACCTATGTGCAATAGTGTTAACTCCACTCCAGAATTGCACCATAACAGATATAATTATTTTATATTTCTTCCAGATTAATTATTGGATTTTCCACTTTTTGACAGGTACTCTTTTCCAACAACCCGTGCTTTCTTCTATATCTGCAGTCATTTTCTCAGTTCAAAAACAAGTATTTTGTAAAATTTCTTCACATATCAATTTAAATGTTGGACTGCAGAGTAAATGAGTTTTGTCCTTTTCACCCAAAACATTTTACCTGAAACAATAAAAAGGGCGATTAGAAAAAAAGTTAGGTCCACTTGCCAGAAGAAAGGTAAAATTTGCATTGCAAAATGTTAGTTAAATGTCATAGAGTGCAACATATTTGGTAATTTTCATCACTGTCACTTTTATGGCCTATTTATTTATTTATTTATTTGAATTTATATGCCGCCCTTCCCACAAGGCTCAGGGTGGCTCACAATCCATAAAACAAACAATAAAAACACACATCCCTCCCCTCAAACTGCCTCCCTCCCCTACAATCCTATCCCAAAAGCCCACCCAAACCCTATTTATCCCTGCCTACCAAATGCTCTTTCAAACAAAAATGTTTTGCACTGCCGAAGATGCCCAGGCTCACGCTCAAACAAATGTCCTGGGGAAAGGAGTTCCACAAAATGGGGCAGCAACTGAGAACGCCCTCCTGCACACCCCCACCCCACTGACAAGGGTAACAGACGGAACCCACAGGTGGGCCAACCGTAGGGGCCAGAAAGGGGCATGGTAGGATAGGCGATCTTTCAGATATATAGGACCCAAAGCATCTAGCTTTAGACAGTTGGCTTTAAATGTCAAAACCAGCACCTTGAATTGTGCCCAGAAAACTATAAGCAGCCAGTGCAGACTTAGGACCACCAGTGTAATGTGCTCCCGGCAACTCATCCCCAAAAGGAGCCAAGCTTCCACATTCTGCACCAGCTGCAGCTTCCGAACAGTCATCAAGGGCAGCCCCACGTAGAGTGCACTGCAGTAATCTAGCCTCAAGGTGATGAAAGCATGGATGACAGTGGGCAAATCTGAATCAGGAGGAAAAGGCTGCAGCCTCCTCATCAGATGGAGTTGGTGGAAGGTGCTCCTGGCCACCACTGCAACCTGACAATCCAGGCACAGCAAGGGATCCAAACGCACTCCAAGGCTGTGAACCTGAGTGACCAGAGGGGGCCGGACCCCATCAATGACAGGTATCCCAATCCCCTCCAATTCACAGGACCAGCCAACCATCATTTCTTCAGTCTTCTCAGGATTCAGCTTAAATCAACTCACGCTCATCCAGTCCCCAACAGCAGCCAGGCGTTGAGTAAGCACTGAGGCTGCAGGACCTGAGTTGTATAAAAAAGTGACATAGAGCTGAGTGTCATCAGCATATTGATGACCCCAAGCCTCCGAATGACCTCGCCCAGTGGTCTCAGATACACATTGAACAAGAGAAGAGACAAAATAGACCCCTGCGGGACATCACAGGGAAGGCCCCAAGGAGATGATGAGCAGTCGCCCATCACCACCCAGTGAGACCTCCCTGACAGGAAAGAGCAGAACCACTCAAGAGCAGTCCTGCGCACCCCTGCCATATCCCACAGTTGTGTGAAAACCACTCCGTGATCAACTGTTTCAAAAGCCGCAGAAAAATCTAACAAGATCAACCACCTAGAATTCCCCTTGTCCATCTCCAGGTGTACATCATCAACCAAAGCCATAAGCGCAAGCTTTGTGCCATACCCAGGATGAAAACCTGACTGAAACGGGTCCAGGAATCAGACAATATCGAGATGTGCCTGGATCTATCGGGCAACCACCTGTTCAATAACCTTCCCTATAAAGGGAAGGTTAGAGACAGGCCGATAGCTGACTTGGGCATCAGCATCCAGAGATGGCTTCTTAAGCAAGGGCCGGAACACCACAGTTTTAACAGCATCCAACACCCTCCCCTCCCAAAGGAAGACATAGACATTTCAGTCAACAACGGCCCCACTATCTCCTGGCTGGCTTTCTCTAGCCAAGACGGACAAGAATCCAACTCACAACTAGTTGCCCTCATCACCCCAAGAACCTCCATAGCATCGGTGGGTGATACCAATTGAAACTGATCCAAGTAAATGGGACAAGACTGAGTTTCCATAACCCCAAACTCTGACTCTGCAGATGAAATGGCAGCGCCCAAGTCATGGTGAATACAAGCGATTTTGTCTGAAAAGTAATTAATAAAAATGTCACAGTGGGCTATGGATGACTCCATTTCCTGGTGGAGTCAGGCCAGATTAACCAGACCTCTCACCACCTGGAACAGTGTCACTGGATGGGACTTTGTAGAGACTACGATAACAGAGAATAAAACTTTCTTTGCCACCATCACAGCCATGGCATAGTCCTTCAAAAACGATCTATGCTGCAGTTGGTCATCTTCAGCACAAATCGAGTACCGCCTGTGCTCTAACCGCCTACCCTTCTGCTTCAACCACCTAAGGTCCCCTGTATACCAGGGAGACCTGTGCTGACATAGCAGTGGGACTGGATGCCTGGGTTCAACGGTGTCAATGGCCATGGTCAAAATGTCATTCCACAAAGCAACCAGGTAATTGACAGAGCAGCCGTCAAGGTCAGTGGGTCCTTATCCAACAGATACATATGATCATGCCTAAATTTAAGCATATGCATTTTCTTGTTGACTTCAAAGGAAGTATATAAGTAGTTGTACACCTACTACTACTACTTTCTGTAGCACTACTAGGCATATGCAGCACTTTACAGTCACAAATTTTCAGAAACAAGTTCCTGCCCAGCAGACTTACAATTGAAGATGGACACGGATGAGGGGAATGCAAAGGAAAAGACAGACACACATCTCTGTTTTACAGTTGGAGAACTGAGAGGTTGTGACTTGCACAAAGCCACCCAGTGAGTTCATTGACTAGCGTGAGATTCAAACTCTGGTCTCCCAGATCCAAGTCCTGCACCTTAGCCATGACACCACACTGGTCTACATAAGTAGGCATTGATGCTGCACACACTTACATGGGTCCTTAACTGTATGCTTTGTAAGTAGTCCTGCAAGTGTTAAAACCAGGGCCCTAATTCTCCTGTGGAATTTTTTTTAAAATTCTGCAGGAGTTTGGAAGGCTCAGGGCCCAATTCTGCACCTCAACGTGCTGGACTGCGTTGGGTGGGGTGGGGGGCTGCCAGGGCTCACCCCCAGCCTCACAGATGAAGCACGGGGCCTCCTCCGACTCCCTCAGCCAGGTTGTATTGGGTGGGTGGAGCTGCCGGAGTTTGCCTCCCCCATCACCCTCCCCAGCCTGGCAATGACCACACCTAGTGGCAGTGGCAGCAGCAGCAGCAGCTCCTCTCAGCACTCGTCAGCCGCTCCTTCTAGTCACTTCCTGGCCCCTCCCAATGGGGCCTCCCAGAGCGGCCACCACCGCCACCACTGCTAGGCGTATTCCTTTGCCAGTCTGGAAGGGTGGGGGGAGGCAAGCCCTGGCAGTCCCCACCCACTCAACGCAGCCTGGCAGGGGGAAGCCCAAAGGGTTTGTTCATCCCCCTCCCCCTGTGGAATCTCCTGCCCCGCATCTCCCCAGTGCAGGCCAGAAATTCTGCACTGGGAGAAGCAGGGCAGGAGATTCCATGAGGGGACTGGGATTCTATGGGAAATTCGTGATTTGCAGACCTGCATTTGGCTTGGGGCCCTCGTTAAAGCTAATCACTTATGAATGAAAGTGTGGGCAGGAACAGAGCTTAAGTGTTTACAAGACCAAGGCCTAAACACTGACAAGACGAAACATTATTGAAACATAAATACTGGACTTTCTTTAGTCCCACGTTGCAAAACTCTCATTGGTTTTAACCGTGGGTATCTAGGCATAGCAAACTGATAGCCAAAAGAAAGACATGGGAGAGACATCATCTTTTTGGCAGAAAAAAATGAAGACTACTTATCTGCAGTCAGTGGGCATAATCCAGAACTGCATGCAATGAGGACCCTGCACGTGCAGAGGAAACTGTGCAGGAATGGTATGGGTCACCACATGCGCAAGTGCAACTGGGATCTGAAACACAACATGTGCGTGCATCATCTGGTCACTGCGCACAGCCCTGTGCAGGAGCTCTGCAGCCTTTCGGATCACAGCCAATTTTCTTTGAGATGTGTCCTATCCATTCAAACCAATAAGACTGCATTTGTTCAGTCAGGTGCATCAGCATGCTCTGTGGAGCAGTAGTCCATTGGAATGGTCCTGTCCCTTCCCCAGTGCAAGAAGTAGCACATGTGCCCAAGGGGAGAAGATTATATAAGGGACAGCGCCAACCACTCTGCTTCAGTTCTTCTGCTTCAATTCCTTCTAGGACTTCAAGATTGAGGAGAAAGTGGCAAGCGTTGTGAATGGACAGGTACATCTTGAAAAACACCCATTATACACAAGTAACCTTCATTTCTTCTTCAAGAGGCTTTGTCCATTCACATGAAGTGGGGAGCAGTAAACAATACTTTCCCTTGTGAAAAGTGAGCAAAGAGGAGTAGTCTAGTTGAAAAGTGACAGGAGTGTTAGAGCACTGTTCTAACTGCCAAGTCAGATGTACACTTTGGGAGATCTAATATGTAATGGCAAATGTGTGACAGGACACCAGGTAGCTTCTCTAAAAATACCATCTATGTAAAAGTCTGTCTAGAAGCTGATGTTGTGGAAGCGGTTGCCCTAGGTATGATAACTCTTTGTCAGCTAGGAAACCAGAGGCAATACAGGTGACCACTTGGATAATTGTTTTGGGGAACAAAACTTTCTCTTTCGAATGTCCCCATATGCTATGAATAAATTGGTTTTCTATCTGAAATATTTCCTTCTAACAATATAAAATACTACAGTCCTTTTTGCTTTGTGATCAGGAGAGCTATTACCTGTTTTAATGTGGTCTAAGGAAGAAGTATCAGAGGGGCAATATCCTGAGTTAGGGTGTTATTAGACAAACGCCTCCCCACCCACCAGCATGTTGCAGGGCTGCATAGGGTGCCGATGCGGCCCTACAACATGCACGATGGATGGGTAATGGGTGGGGAGGTGCTTGTCTAAAAACACCTGTAGAGTTTTGAGAGTGGAGTACTATTTTGTCCTTATGGAAAACAGTATATAGTTAGAAAGACATATGGCTGCCATTTTGCTTTATGCATCTGGAAGAAGTGATTGTTACTAGAAATGCCACCTTGAATGAAAGGTGATCGAGCATGGTTATGACTAGTGGTTCAAAGAGCAGCAACATACACCTGGTTAATAAGAGATTTAGCTTCACAGGGGGCACTGAAGCCTGTAGCAGAGGGTTAATGTTCAGCAGTCTGTTCAGAAATCAAATCATAATAGGCTGAGAAGAAAGTCAATTACCATTAACCATTATACAGTATTCTGTTGGGAAGCAACTCTATTATAGGGCGTTTTCAAACAAGACACTCTCCCACCCACCCACTATACATGCTGCAGAACTGCAGCCTTGTCCTATGGGTGCCCTGTAGCATGTACAGTGGGTAGGTGGTGGAGAGTATCTTGTCTGAAAACGACCATGGTATTGGGCATCAAACATGAAATGTTGCCATTGCCATTCACCTAGGAGGATGATAGCCCACCTTTGGTGGATTAACATAGTTGCCATCAGTATGAATCACATAAATGTTTCCTGAAACAGGATGAAATAGGGCATTTTCACACAAGACACTCTCCACCCACTACCCACCCACTATGCATGTTATAGGGCACCCATAGGGCAACACTGCAGCCCTGCAACATGTATTTATTACACTTTTACCCCGCCCCACTCGCCAAGCTGCTCAGGGCAGCTCACAATATCAAAAATAAAATATAAATACAAAACAAACAATAAAAACATTATAATATACTAAAACTCTGTCTGTGCATAAAAACACCCTATAAAAATACCCTTCCCTACCCATCAACCCATCCTACCCAACCCCCTTCCCCTACCAAATGCTTGGCGGAAGGGCCAGGTTTTACAATTTCATCAGAAGGCGAGAAGGTTCGGGCTAAGGCGAACGAGTTCCAGAGTGACACCTCCTGTCTGTCCAAACTCACCAATTGCGTGGGACTTCCAGGATGGCGCCCCCAGATGTGGGTGTGGTGGGTGGGTAGTGGGTGAAGAGTGTCTTCTGTGAAACTGCCCATAGAAATGATCTTCCACTGATGGGGTAGTCCAGAGCTCAAGCTATTTGCTACTAGAGTCAACTCCAAAGGCCAGAACCTTTGCACCAGAACAGATAGAGAGGTATCTTTTCCTCCAGCTGCCTTTCTCATCCCATTACAGGGGTTATGCATTTGTCAACTTTTCCTCCTGCCCCAGTCTGATCCCATGTGTTTTAAGGAAATTCCAGCTAGAGAGGGAGCACTACCATTCTCATAGCCTCCACCTGGCAGGGAAAGCTATGGTATATAGACCTACTTGATATCCAGAAGTCAAAAAAATATTTCTGCCTTCATTACCAGATCTAGTGTCTCATCATCATGGCACAGTCTTGCACCCAGTCCTCATCTCTACCTGACAGACTGGGGACTATGCAAAATGCTCAGTTATCATCTATAGAGGGTTTGGGGGAGGGAATTGGATTTTTTGTATATGTGTTCAAGATTTGTTATCAATTGTAAGCTGCCCTGAGCCAAGCTGGGAAGGGCAAAATATAAATTAGATAAATAAATAATCATGCTCTTCCTCTTTAGAAATTGTTTAATTGGCTCTTCTGAAGTACAATACAAATCTGATTTGCTGCATATTATTTGAATATAATAGAAAGTAGGTCTCCTTATCTGGGCCTCTCTAATCAGTATCCTTCCTTATTCTGGACCTGTTTTATGCACCCTCTCCCTCCAGATCTTACTGCATTACTGTTCTATATTATTTAATTATTTATTTATCACTACGTGTGTGTCCCTCTGTGGAGGTAGGAGAGTTGTGTGTCATGCTGGAAGGAGCAAGGGAGACCTTTGACATTTCTTTGTGTTGGTAGGCAAGCACCAGACTGCAAATTGTTAAGAGATGGGGCTATGGAGAGCTAGTGGGACAATAGGGGTCCCACATTTGATTTTCAGCCAAGATCTCTGTCTCTGTGAGCTTGGGGAGTTAACTAGGCAAGCCACACACAGAGGGTTGTTTGTGTGTCCACACAAAACATTGGGGAAAAGAAAGAAGTGAATGAAGAACAATGTTTAAAGCTTTTGCCCTCTTGTCAGGTTGAGCCATGCCCCTTGAGGGGCCTAGAACTAATCTGAGGGGGAAGCTAACAGTTCAGCTTGGAACTAAGAAAAACAACTAAATAAACTAACACAGCACTCTCACATTTAAAATACTAAATGAGAAGTCTGGGTAGAGCGTGTTTCCTAGCAATCCAACAGTGCAGTCGGAAGGAAGTAAAACAGACTGGGTGACTCTTCTCTTTGAAGGGAGAGTGACTGTCAAACACGTGTCATTCCTCATGAAAGGAGGGGAAAGAATTTGATCTCCTCCAACGGACTACTGTTCCACAACTGACTGAATAGCCACAATTCCACTGGTGTGAAAGGCCAGAGTCACTTGAACACATGGTGTTTTCTGATAGAACTGTAGACCAATAGAGCCGGAAGGGACTATGAACCCCCTGCATGGTGCAGGATTTGCCATACCTAGGATTTCACAGTATGAATTTCACCGTTGCTGTTCAAGACCTTGTCCAGCACTCTTTAGGCAGACAATCCCTTTTCACTTCAGTGCGCGTTTTGTATGCGTTGAAAGCAGAGAATTAAACTCAGCATTTAAAATCATACATTTGATACAACCACAGTCTTTCAGTTGCTACAACAATACATTGGTCCATACAGCTCATTACTTAATGTATTTGTAAAAACCTGCACATTTACAAATTGTTGACAACATTAGAAACCATTTCAAATTTGGTTTTAAATAAAATCCTGGACTCTGCTAATTTTACACTAATAACTAACAGCTGCCTCAGACTGTTTCTGTGGGTCCACTAGTAGTCAAAACAAAACATCTATATTATTTATTTATTTATTTCATTATATTTCTACCCCACACCCTCCTGCCAATGGCAGCTCAGATATATTAAAAACACCTAAATAAAAATGAATACCAAAACTATGTTAAAAGCATGGACCTATTATTAACTTTAATTACATGATCACACACTGGAGCAAAAGTTCCAAACTATGAGTCAAAACTCCAAATAGGATTGCTATCAGATTAATATTTTATATACTTTGTATCGTCTTTGTTGCCATGTGGGGTCAAGGGACCATAATTGTCACAATGGGGTCAGGCGAGTAAAGAGATTGGGAACCATTACACTAGAGGGTTACACACTTTGTTGCTTATGGAGGCTGAGCTTGCAGTTTACAAAGTCCAGATCTGGCTGCTAGAGAGTGAGCTACCTTTCTTTATTGCTCAAACCCAGCTTGCCCAGTTCCAACTGCTGACCACACAAAATGCTCAGCATAGCTTTCCACCCTGATAACCAGCTACCAATCAAATCTCCATCTGCACAGCTGCAATGGAACCTATCTGCAGTGGAACCTTCCAGAGTGAAACCAACATGTCAAGTAACTCAGAACCAGGGACATTCTAACATCAGAGGTAACTGCTTCACCATTCTTTCTCTCTAGTTAATTTGTATGCCTCATGGTATTGTTTGTAGCGAGTCAGTGATATTAAGAGGCCAGGGAAGGTATGTAAAGAACTGTCATGTGTCAGGTTTACAGATTTTCACTAAAATTAGTGCGGTTGAGATCATTGATAGTCAGGGTCTATCTGCTGATTGGTCAGCGTGGGCCCTGACAATCCCTAAAAGGCCAAGCTAGGCCCTTAGGCTCCTTGCTCATCCTCTGCTGAGCAACAGAGAACAGGAATGCATACCTAGGGTTGCCATCTATGCAAATTTTAAGGAACACGTATGAAAAATACCTATTGCAGGCCCTGCATTGGCGCCTAAGGCCAATGTCCCTAGTTCCGAGTTACTTGACCTGTTGGCTTCGCTCTGGAAGGTTCCATTGCAGAAGGTTCCATTGCAGCAGTGCTGGTGGACATTTGATAGGCAGCTGGTTATCAGGGTGAAAAGCTACGTTGAGCGTTTGCATAGGTGGTAACCCTATGCATACCTGCTCCTCTGACTGCCATGCAGACCCTTCTCTCCTGACAGTTCCACAAACACCAAAGTTCTCGGCTTTCTTTACATATGTTCTTTATTTACAAAGAACAAAACAATCAATATTCCATTTCCTCAAGTCCCCAAAGTAAAAAATGCACATATTCTATCAATGTGAGGTCATACTGGCCTCCTTATAGGTCACCAACAGTTGGACCCACACAACAGCCCTTCTCATCTTGAGCTAATGTGGTAGCTGGTAGCAGCAGGCTGTAATCTTGTATGTCGACCTGCACTAGAAGGGGATGAGACCATTTTGCCAGTAAGTTTCACAGTCATTTACTCAGAGCAGAGGAATGTTGAGACTGAATTATTATGGGTTTTTTCCAGGTTCTAGAAGGAAGTTTTCTGTAGTAGTTACAGCAGGGGTGGGGAACTTCAGGCCTGGTGGCAAAATGTGGCCCGTAACTAGTTTTGTGTAACCCTTTCCCAGTCCGGGGATCTGACCCCTGGATCCAGTTCCTACCCCAAAGCATTGAAGCTCAGAATAAGGGAGCAGAGATGAGGGCATGCACACAAGGATAGGGCAGAGATTTCCTCCTTTTCTTGAGCATACCCCTTATGCACCTCCTTTCCCAACCTCCTTCCCCTCGGAGCTTGTACTAATTTTCAAAGTGGCCCCCAGGAGGGAAAAAGTTCCCCACCCTTGAGTTACAGGATCTTCTTTCTCTGCCCTCACCCCTACTCCTGTCTGCTAACATATACTCCCACAGTTTTTTGCTTGCCCTGCCAAGTCGGTCCTCTTGCTTTTCTCTCAGTATTTCCTTTATGTACACTGCCTCACCTCTCTGCAATCCTTCTTCACTTCTTTCCCTTCTACATCCAGCTTCTCTGTTGCAGCCTTTCTACCTCCCAGAGCTAGTCCTTCTTCTCCACCCAGAGTGAGCTTCTTTCCCTTGTCCCCTATCACTTACCCCTGAGTTGTACAGGTGAGACACTTTCTGCAGGCAGAAAGGTTTTCTAGACCTTGATTCATTCTTACATATAGCTCTATTCTGAACCTTTTCTAAATGTTCTAATTTTTTAAGTGGACACCAGACAGACACAGCACTCCAGTAAACATTTTACAAATGCCATACACCACCTCCCTGTGTATATGTATCCAAAGAACACATTATCCAGCTTGGCTGCAGAACTGTACTGTACGTTTTTGTTCACTGGATTCATATGATTAATTGTCCTAGCTCCACAGAACCCTACAACTATAAGTCCTGCATGACAAAGCAGAAAGTTCATAGTTAGCTATGAACTCTAGATTGCAGGTTCAAGTCCAGTCTTGTTGGGCCTTGTTCAGACATGACATAAAAGCTAGAGAGACTATAACAGGGCAGGCTAGTTGAGGGAGCCTGGCCCTTTAAAAGCAGTGGCTGAGCAGGTGCGATGAAGGGAGGTATCGGCCAAGGCACCACAGCTGTGTAATCAGGGACTGGGTGTTCAGGAAGAATGCAGGAGCCGAGTGGGAGCTCTGTCAGAGACAGAAAACACCACTGGAGCCGAGTGGGAGCTCTGTGGGACAGCAAGGCTTGCCCAGAGGGAGGAGCTCAAGCCAGGCTTGAGCAGAGAGGTACTCGACTGAAGACAAGCTCCAGGAAGGATTAAGTTACCTGGGTTCAGGGTAGTCCGAAGGAACTGGGCCTGGCTAATAAGGGGACTGAAGAGGCAGAGTCAGGAACTGTGGTATTTTGCACTCTAAATAAGGGAGAGCATGAAAATCCAGACTCAGTTGCCTTGTGCTAAGTAAGCACTGCCACAGTCAGCTAGGGAGTAATAGAAGCACTGCTGTTACAGATACCATGTAGTGTCTCCAGAGTTACTATATAGTAGACTGTGATATCCCGAGTATGTGGTGGTGAGGAGGAGCTACTAGGTGGTAGTACCATTTAGGAGGATGATACAGTACTCTGGTCTACATGGTACAGACTTACTGTATAGTAGTGTCACATCTGAATGTCCTGAGTGGCTCCCACTTCCAAGCATCCCACAAATATCTGCTAATCAATACCTCTTCGTTCTCTGTGCCTTCGTCTCAAATGTCACTTCATATTACCTCCAGCCTGAATGCTCCAGGTAAGGTGTAGTGAGGGGTAAGATACTATGGGTGTTAGCAAATGACACAATAACCATATTGGAGTAAATGTGAGTCTGTGTAGTCCCCATGCACATTTAGCATGTACAGCCTAATAAACAACTACCTGTTTGTGGGTTTGTTTTTTCACACCCATGCTCACAACCTTTCCCTTGTCAGTATCCCAACTTGCATCTTATGCTCTTGGTAACAGCCACAGCTGCTTCTGTTATTTCTGTGCCATGACTCTGAGCACCACTTGAGCACCAGCTATCCCACCCACCCCTGTAATGTAATACCAGCAAAGCTACTAGCTTGACAGTGTTGTGTTTTAATTCAGGACCTGGCCAATATAAGAACAACAAAAGAGAAAAGCCCATGCCCCTGTGTACTCTATGCATCCATCCTACCTGAGTTGGTGGTTGACAGTGCTACAGTTTTAGCTGTCACCTCTCTGTTCGGGATGCATCAATCCCCTCCCTGCCTTGCCAATGCCACTCAGTCAAACATGCACCAGTTAAAACCTCCATCATGATCATATGGCATAAAAACCTTATTTTCTCCCAACTCCTGCTGTACATAGCTTAGCGCCCAAACTTTAGGCAGTGCAATTCTCTCTCCTGTCAGTTCACCTTCCCTGATGTCTGAGTTACTATAGCTGAGTTACAGGCTTCTGATTGTGGTGCAAAAGGCTTCATCTCGGCAAGGGATACCCAGGTGGCTCCTTGGGTATCTCTTTGCTGTCATCAGGGTTGAGATGAGATAGAATAGGACTGAAAGTCAGAGCTCCACTAAAAACTGTATCACCTCAGGCAGATCACACGTCTATCAGAGTGGCAGTCTTGATCAGGTTCCCATTACTCATCTCTGCTTGGGTGCCCTCACCTCAATTTTCTATTCCTTTTAACTGCAGCATGACAGTGTGGCGGCGGCATGCATACATTGTAGCCTGTTTTTCTGCATAATGGCCCATTATGTAAGCATAGGGTACACCTGTCAGAGTCATCCAGTTCTTTCTGTACAACAGGCCTCATCTAAATATCCACTAATGCTAGGGTATCCATAACATCCCAACACCTCATGTGGAGTCACCCAGGTGCCCATAGCACTCACGGAAAACTTCCATTGGTGTCTTTGAGCCAACAACAAACAGCAGCTTCTGTTGAAAAAGTTCTAACAGTTCTAGGATGCAGTAAGTTGAACTATTACTTTCAGCAGATAACTAACATCTGAAGTGTTATCTCCTGGCAGCTAGACAACAAATGGACAACTGCAGGACCCTTGATCCCTGCTCCCCCATACATTCTAAGACTGGTGTCCTTCAGAACAGAAAGCTGCCCTTTGTTAACCTCAACACAGTCACTTTTTTCAGTTTCCAAATCATCCCATATGTCAGGTAGGAATGAAGTATAGTGACCCTCTCCCCCATCTTGCCAAAATGACATGGTGACCTTCTCCCCCTCACCCCATTCCAACCTTTCACCAACCCATTCATGTAAGTGCATAACTTCCGTTCCCATCCACACCACCCTCTTAAACTGAGAAACAGCCCCCACAGCACAGTAAGCACAGCATTATCTCATGATGAAAGAACTTTATTTATCCACAAGTACTTAATTTCTCTTCAAGCACTTTAATTTACTATTTATTTATTTATTTAAATGTATATACTGCCATTCCTATAACAGATCAGGGCAGCTTATAATTAATTTTTAAAACCCCTAAGATATTTTTTTTAAAACAATTCCATCCCCAAGAATACCCCCCCAAAAAATCCCTAACCCCTTCCCCAGCCACACATAACCTCCCAACCAACTCCAGTTCCTATCTGCAAAATCCCTTACCAAACAAAAAAGTTTTGCATTGCCTCCAGAAGATGCTCAGACTTGGGCTCAAGCAAACTTCTGGGGGAAGGGAGTTCCATAAAACCAGGACAATGCCTGAAAAAACACACATCCCACCACGCACTCCTGTCCCATGAACAAGAGTAATAGGTAGAACCTGCAGGAGGGCGCTCTCGGCCAACCTCAGGGGGCACAACAGAGCATAGCAGGACAGGCAATCTTTCAGATATGTGAGGCCCTGGCTGTTTGGGGCTTTAGAGATCAAAAACAGCACCTTGAATTGTGCCTGGAAAGCTATAGGTAGCCAGGGCAGACTCCAGAGCACTGGTGTAATGTGCTCCTGGCAACCCATCCCTAAGAGGAGCTAGGCCACTACATTCTGCACCAGCTACAGCTTCCAAACTGTCATCAAGGATAGGCCAATATAGAGCGCATTGGAGTAGTCTAGCCTCGAGGTGATGAAAGCATGGATAATGGTGGCCAAATCAGAAAGAAGGCCGTAGCCTCCTCACCAGATGAAGTTGGTGAAAAGCACTCCTGGCCACAGCCACAACCTGATGTTTCAGACGCAGCATGGGATCCAGAAGCGCTCCACGGCTGTGAACTTGAGTGACCAGAGGGGGCTGGACCCCATCAATAATGAGAGTCCCAATCCCCTCCAAGTCACAGAGTCAACCCACCATCTTCACTTCAGTCTTGTCAGGATTCAGCCTCAGCTGGCTCACCCTCATCCAGACCCCAACCACAGCCAGGCAGTGGGTAAGCACCAAGACTGGAGGACCTGGTTCGGATAAAAAATAAAGAAATAAAGCTGAGTGTCATCAGCATATTGTTGACACTTCATACCTAACCTCCGAATGATCTCACTCATCGGTCTCACGTATGAGGCAAGACAAGATGGAATCCTGCGGGACTCCATGGGGTGGCCACATGGGGACGACGAGCAATCGCCCATCACCACCTGTTAAGACCTCCCCAACAGGAACAAGCAGAACCACCCAAGAGCAGCACTACACACCTCTGCCAGGTCCCGCAGTCATGTCAACAACACCTCATGATAAACTGTGTCAAAGGCCACTGAAAGATATAATGAGATCAACAGGGTACCATTCCCCTTGTCCATCTCCAGGTGCAAGTCACCAACGAAGGCAACAAGCACAGTCTCCGTGCCATACTCAGAATAAAAGCCAGACTGAAAGGGGTCCACAAACCCAATGACAACAAGGTAGGCCTGGAGCTGTTAGGTCACCACCCATTCAGTAACCTTCCCTAAAAAGGAAAGGTTAAAGAGAGAGTAATAGCTGGTCAGGGAATCAACAACCAAAGTTGGTTTCTTAAACAAGGGCCACACAACTGCATGTTGAAGGGCATCTGGCACCTTACCTTCCTGAAGGGAGGCTTTGACAACCCCAGCCAGCAACAGCTCCAACGTCTCTTGGCTGGCTTTCACCAGCCAAGACAGGCAAGGATCTAATTCACAACTGGTTACCTGCATCGCTCCAAGCACATGCTCCACATCAGTGGGTGATACCAATTGAAATTGATCCAAACAAACAGGACAAGATTGAGTTTCCATAACCCCAAACTCTGACTCTGCAGGAGAAATGGCAGCACCCAAGTCATGGCGAATACAAGCAATTTTTGTCTGCAAAGTAATTAATAAAAATGTCACAGTGGGCAATAGATGGGTGAAATCCTCCCTGCACCACAATTACTACAACCATTTGTACCATTGTGAGTCACCCAGGAAGGTCAATACAGCTGTTGCTGTGCTGTCATACACTTTTTCCCCACCATGATCGCTGGAGCATTGTGTCACTGCACACGATCGGTTCACAGCCAGTAGCTGCCTGGGAATGGGTCATGGTCAGTGAGTGCTTGCAAACAACTCCCGAACACCCAGTAGTGGCTTAGGAATGACACACAGCCAATAGCAGCTTAGGAACGTTCCACCCTGTCAAGCACTTTAAAAATGCTGTGGGCGTACTCAGAATACCCATGGGATGCCCAAACTTCAGCCATGGCAATTCCTCTGGAAAACATCTTGCTGATTGTCACTGCTCTGCAATCCTCCATTGCCAGTTCTACAGATGGGCACGTCCTACTGCCAATAAAGGTAAGGTGCCGACAAAGGCATGTTCTGCTTGGATCTGTGGCTAGAGCAGTGGGTGCGACAGTGGTTCATGGAAAGTTCTTGACAACTGATACTGCTTCGGCCCTGGACACCTTGCATACAGCTATACCAGCAGGACAGATTCTCTGGGTGAAGGACAAAAGTTCAGACAGGTGGGAGAACTTGCTTTCCTCATGGTAAGGACAAGGAGTGGATTGCCAATTTCCATATGCCACTTTGCATCGTCATGAAGATTGCAGAGATTCTACAGGCCCCATCTTGAGAAGCAAAGCACCATGATGCAGAAGACAATACTGGTGGAGAAGCATGTTGCCAGAGCCATATGGAAGCTTACTACACTGGTCTGCTGCCACTCTGTCACCCAGCAATCTGATGTAGACCATACTTATGGTGCATGGTGACAGCAGATGTCCTGCTTGACTGTGTTGTTCAGGTGGTCAACCCAGAGGAGGTAATGGAGGGCTTTGAATATGAGGGATTCCCTAACTGTATCAGGTCCACTGATGGGAGCCATATCTCCATTATCTCTCTCCTCATCAGCAAAGATAACTACCTTAACCGGAAGGGTTTCTTCTTCATGGTACTCCAGTCCATTGTGAACCACAGTGCCTGTTTCCTCGATGTGCTCGCTGGATGATCCAGGAAGAATCATGATGCCCACATCTTCTGTCAGTCTATTTTGGGGGCATATGAACACCGGAGACTTTGGCCCCTCTAGCAAAGTTTCAGTCTAGGGTTTCCTCATGTGTCCCGTTGTTCTTGGAGATTATGCCTACCCATTAAAACCATGACTTGTTAAGGCCTACAGCATGGCATGGACTTCAGCCACCAGTTTAGCACCACACATTCTGTGGTGGAATGAGCTTTCAGGCTCTTAAGCAGTGCTGGTGGACAATTGCAGCCTGGGTTGATTTTCAGCTGGAAACAGCATCACAGCTAACCACCACCACATGCATTCTCCACAACATATGCAAAACTGGGGGAGCAGCACTGGAGAACCCTCCCCTCCCCCCTGCCGCCAGGGAGCTCAGGCAAACCAGTTTCCCTATTCCAGAACCAGCTGAACTGTGCAGAGCAGTGCAGAGCCGGAAAGATCACTGATCAGGGATGTATTGTGTTGCCACATAAACCATCGTGCATACCCCAGCACACAGCAGCATTAGCTCTAGATTAATAAATCATTGATAACTGTATCTTTGGAGTGATTGTGATTATTCTCCCCCCTTTCCGTTTTCCCTATTTGGCCCTCCCAGATCATCCCATTCCTCTCTTCCTGTTCCCCTTATTTAGCCCAGAGGCTTTTCCTTCCCCCATGCCAATGGCCCATGCTCCCCAGCCCCTGCAAAAAACAGTAACCACAGCATCGCATAATGGAAAAGATAAATGTATTGATAAGAAGTTACTTCCATTTTTGCCTGCTCCCTTTGGGAATGGTGGCAGCGCACACTTAGGTGGGGAAGGGGGAGGAACATGCTCCTAATTCTCACCCTGAGGCTCCTGTTGCACTGGCATGTTGGCAGGAGGGGTGCAGCAATAATTTACATGGGGAGAGCTGCACATCACCCAGACATTGTTACCAGACAAAGGGGCTAGGTTGAGAGGGCTGGTGGAGTGGTGAAGGTACTAGGGAAGGTGCTTGCTGTCAGCATAGGCTGCTGTGCATGGTCAATGGGGGGCGGGGTGGGTAAGGGCATATGTGAGACAATGCTTGTTGCTAGGGATGGGCGAACAGAACACCACTCGGACATTCGGTTCAAAACCCGGGTTCAGTTCGGCGGAGTTTGGTTCAGCCAAACTCAGCTGAACATTCAACAAAGTGTTATCGGTACCAAAACCGAAACTGAAATGTTTTCGGTATCGGTATTTTGGGCCCGGAAACCACCCCTGGTGTCCACCCCTGGTGCCAGGAAGTCTGCTCCTCAGCTGCCTCCCCCTTCCAGTCACGTTTTTCCCACCCAAAGTAATGTTTTTCCCACCCCCGAACTCATCCAAACTTTTCCGAACTGTTCGGAAGTTCAAGCGTTCGGTTCGGAAGTTCGGTTTGGTCATCCGAACAGGCCGAATTTGGGCTGAACTCCGAACTTCCAAACTGTGTTCGCCCATCCCTACTTGTTGCTGGGGCTGAAACTTGCTCCAGAAGGGAGGCCTGGACACAAATGAACTGCAAGAAGCTGTTTTGAGTTTTCTCCCACATCTTGTTCATGTCCTTGTGCATCTGCTGGAGCATGATGCCTGGCCGCTTTATTGTGATCCTCCCACCGGCAGTCAATCCCTGTGGGAGTCAACAGTGGCAGCCAATTTGTCAGTGCGTTGTGGTGCAGCAACCACTTCTGTCCTTGGGAGAGATCCGTGACGGTGTCCCACAGCTTGTCTGCTAGCCATGAGGTTTTTCCTAGCAGTTTCTAGGCCAAATCCTCCCTGCATCACCAATTGCAGACCCACGCATCCTGCTGCTGCTGCACACTTGTAACAGGGACTTCATGGTGTGGTTGATGGACAGGACCTGTAGCAAGGTAAACACAGACCATTCATTCCAACTGCCCCATCCCTTTCCCCCACCACCCACTTAATCTTAACTTCACAGAGACACCAATGAGAAGTACAAACAATTACTTTGCCTTGGAACTGGTGGGAGTGTTGGCTGCATTGGGGCTGGGGTACCATTCTGGAATGGCTGCCTCTGTTTACAGGCACTGAGCACTGTAGAGAAGAGAAGCATAGACAAAAGAAAAAATGAAATTTGCATCCTACCACACAATTGGTTTCTCACCCACTCCACTATTGTCATGCTTACCTGTCTTACCTTCTGTGTCTGTGTCCCAGGGACATGCCATCCCATGCCTCGAAGCACCACCCCTCCCTGCCACCCAAGCCTCCATTGCCCCCACCAGAACCCTTGCTTACTTCAATCTGTGGCCACATCCTCCTTGTCCTCTTCTATGAAGGTGGCATCTGGATCCTCCATGTTCTGAACCTTTGCAGAGGTTTGTAGGTACCTCTGCAAAGAGGGACTGGCTCTCGAGCTGGAGGGGGTACGTTGTGAAAGTCATGTCTTCCTTGACCCGTGCTAGCTCCTGAGGCATGACAGGCATGGAGAGATGTCTGACAGGTGCCTTGATTTCTGTTGGGGGGCACTCTGTTGCAGTGAGGGTGGAGGGATGCAGAGGCAGAAGCAAGTGTGGACAGTAGGGGCACAGCATTTAACCATTCCTGTCCTCTGTCCTCTTGAAAAGGTGTATCCATACAACCTGGACGCCACAATGGCCTCCATCCACATGTAGGAATCTGTCCAGGAGAACACAGTAGGATGGGTTTTGCCTCCTGTGACCAGAGAAAAGGTGATCTCCTTGCATCTATGCCTCCGATCTTTTGCCTGCTGCCAGCACCAGTTCATATTCTGTGTATAACCAGGGCCCTGAGCCAAATGTGGGACTGCAATTCATGGATTTCCCACAGAAATCCCCCTCCCCCCAAAGAATCTCCTGCCCCACTCCTCCCTGTGAAGAGTTTCCAGCCTGTGCAGGGGAGGAGCTGAGCAGGAGAGTCCATGGGGGAAGGGGGATGGAAAGCTCGAGGTTCTTGCCAGTGGCCAGGCCAGGCTGGGGGGATGAGGGCTGATAGGCCAGCCTTAGCGTAGGCGGGGCCCAGGGCGGGGAACAAATGCGGGGCCTCTATCTTCCGCCAGTCAGTTTTGCTGCCAGTGGCCAGCAAGCCTAGGGGCACTCCCCAGCTCAGGGGGCACTCCCCGGCCCGGGAGCAGCATGCTACCCAGGCCTGGGCTCAGGGATGGGCGGAAGGGCACTCCCCTTTGCCCATCCCCAAGCCTGAGCCGCCATTCAGATCACCTAACTGATCTGCTGCCGTCGCCACCACCACCATGACCACTGCCACCTCCACCTCCAGCCTGGGCCCTGCACTGAGCTTGGAGCTTCAGGCGGGGCAGGCACAACAGTAGCAGATTAAATCTGCTGCCACACTGCCCGCCGCCACCAAACGTTCGGCGGCTGCCCCGCCCCGCTCCGCTGCCTGTCACAGTCTCGGCCAGAGGAAATGAGGAAGGGAGAGGCAGAGGCCCTGACTCTCCCTCATTTCCCCTGGCCAAGACAGCCAGGCAGGCAGCAAAGACAGCCAGCAGCATGAGGGACAGGCAGGGGCCTCTGCCTTCTTCTCCCTCACTTCCAGCAGAAGTGAGGGAGAAGCAGAGGCCCCACCTCTCCCTCACTTCATGGGTGCCCCCCTGCCTGTTAGTCTCTCGGCCAAGGGAAATGAGGGAGAGGCGGGGCCTCTGCCTCTCTTCCCCCTCATTTTCCATGGCCAAGACTGTGACAGGCAGCAGCGGGGCATGGAGTGTGGGAGAGGCAGGGCCTCTCCTTCACTTGTGCTGGCCCCCTCCACTGCCTGTCAGTCGGAGTTGGCCGGGGGCCCCACGCTTGGGGTCTCCCGCTCTCGGCCACTGTCAGGCTGGGAGCTGGGGACCCCGAGTGCAGGGGCCCCCCAGGAGTGGGGCCCGGAATGGTCACCCTGAGCTGTCCCACGGTAGGGCCAGCCCTGGTTAGGGGATCATCTCCCTGCCCCTCAGGCCAGCAACTCACCTGGCAGCAGCAGCTTCTCCAGCTGGCCCTCCTGCTCCTTCTGAGTGCTTCCAGCCCCTCCTGATGGGGCCTCCCAGGGCAGCACAGCTGGATGATGTCATATGGCAATGCTGCCCTCCCCTGGGAGGCCCCGTCGGGAAGGGCTGGAAGTGGCCAGGAGGAGGAGGAGGAGGCGGGCCGGCTGGAGAACCTGCTGCTGCTCCTGCTGCTGCAGCTGCTGCTGCTACTGGGTGAGTGGGGGGGCAACTCACGGCTGGCCCTTCTGTACTCCTTCTGGCCACTTCCCAGGGCAGTGAGGCTGGATGATGTCACACCACTATGCCACCCTGGGAGACCCTGTGGTGCGGGGCCAGGAAGTGGTCAGAAGGAGCTGGCCGGAGACACTGCTGCTGCCATCACCAGTTGAGTTGCTAGCCTGGGGAGGGTGGGGGGGGGGGCACCTCTGGTGGCCCCACCCAACCCAGCCCAGCCTACTCAGCAGGAATCCAAGCACTGCCGCTGCCCTCCATCTCCCAGCCAGGCCGGTTAGAAACACCACTGGCCAGGCTGAGGAGAGGGAGGGTATCAGCAGTGCTCGGGTTCCTGCTACTGCTACCTGGGCCCACGCAGACTGGGGGGGAAGGGGAAAGGCAACCTACCCAACCCAACCCAGGTTCGGCACGGTGAGGGTGGGGGACAGGGGCCTGCAGAATTGGGCAATGAGGCCTGCAGACTTCTGTGGAATTTAAAAAAAATAATCTGTGGAAGAATCAGGGCCCTGTGTATAACCCTGCTCCACTATTACTGCTGCTGTCTCCTGGAACACCACCGTGTTCCTGTAGCACTTCACCAGAGCATATTGAACCTTTTGCTCCCCATGGAAAGCAATGAAGGCCTTTGTTTCTTCCTCGCTCCAGGAGATGTTTCATTGGCATTGGCAGGAAGATCTAGTTGTTTGAGATTGGGCGGTGGTGGTAGCAGTTCTGGTGGTAGCCTGTCTATCAGGCTGAACCATAGCAGCAGTGATGGTAAGCCTTTGCAAGTCACTCTGGAAAATACAGTGCCTGGGGCATGAGCAAGTGTTGGGTGCATTCTGCCAACTAAGCTGAGCATAGAGAATGTGTGTTTGAAAATGGCACCAGATTTTTAAGATGGATGTTGTATATGTGGCAGTGGAAGTGACAGAGAGATGCACAGGAAATTGCTGCTCTATGGAACACCCAAAGCTTTTGCACCCGCGTCTCTATGGTACTGGAGGACTTGAGCTCAAGGTAATTGATGGCATGTGGACACATGGACATGCATTCACCTGCATTAGCCCACACAGCAGGCTCTGAATTCTCTGTTACCCTGCCATAGGAAGTATGTGAGTGGTGGCCACATGGCAGTAAACACCTAATAAATGACCAGAACACCACCCATTTTTGGAGGCTATCATGTGATTTTTTAACACCCTATGTTCTTGTTCAGATGTGTTGAGTTCAGATACCACCTGGTATGTACTATGTAGTACAGAGGTTCCCAAACCTGGGTCAGAATCCCACACAGACATCTCATTGATATTTGAGATCATATGAGGTCCTTCCTCAAGCAGGTAAGTAGTCCAAGCTGTTTTAGCTTCTTACTTACCTGGAAAGTAAGTAAGTTAGTCCTTGTGTGGCCCAAAATCTTGCACACACTCACTAACTGAGGTTGGTCCAATAAAAGATATCATCTGAACTACTTCGTCTCCATAGCCTACTATATCATAACTGGGGATACTAAAGGGTTTCTCTATTCCTCTGATCATGTCTGTACAAGGCCTGTGATTAGGACTATACGACAGCTGTTCCCATAACAAAAGTCAATAACCTTGATGGAAATTTCAGCAGAATTGAGAACCTATTTTCCAGAAGTATTGCAACTGCACTGGTGAAAATGCCAAAGCAGGCATTTTATTACTGCTCTAAATCAAAGATGGGAAATGGAGATGGGCATTCTACCACTTTTTTACTGCAAGATATAATCTTCCAAAGATATGGGGAAGTGGAAAGAAGTTTCCTCTGCCTGTGATCTCCCTGTTCTATGAGCAAATTGTGGATTTCAGTCTCCACCATAACTAGCCTATGACCAACATGGCAGTGACCACAGGTGCATTTACATGAGGGGTGCCAATCAACCATGACCCAGGGCAGCTGAATCATCAGCTGTGTATCTGTCACACCTTGGCTAAGCAGGAGTGTTTAGCCAGTACTAATGGCAGTTTCTGCTCCCTGCGGCAAGGCCCTGCACCCACCCATTAGTACTGGCTAAGCACTAAGGGAGTCTGGAGCAGACAGCTGCCATGTTACAGACACACAGCTGATAATTCAGCTGCCATGGGGCATGTTTGGTTGGCACCCCTCATCTAAATGCACCCATGGCCATCACCACATTGGCCGTAGGCTAGTTATGACTCTGGCTCCAACTATTGTCTTTCTTACATCTTTTGTCACTATCACTGAGGACTAACACGTTTGTCACTAAACACTAAGGAGCATCAATGGGACTACTCCAAAGTAAGTGGTTTGTGGATACTGTGTCTAGAGAGTGAATTATGTGCATCTCAGGGTGATAGCAAAGCTGGCCTTAGAATCTGTGGGACCTAGGGTGAAAATAAAATGTAGGGCCCCTTTGATCCCCTCCCATCCTGCCATAGTCCCACTGGTAGTCTGGTGTTTACTTATAAAAACAAGTGCCATAAGTTCTCACACAAACATGTACACACAGGGTTTCTCATGTGCACACGCACACAAGCACCTCTTTCCCCCCCTCCCCCATGTGATTGGTGATTTACTGGTCCTGAGGCTCCCTTCAGGCCTCCCTCTGATCGCAGCCAGGCCCCTATTGGCCCTGCTTAAAGGCCCTGGGTGATAGTCCATACAATTTCGTTTTCTTAACTTATGAAAACCCATCTGTTACAGTGTTGGAAAAAGTAGCAAAGAAACTGATATTCACAAATCCTAGAAGATGCAGCTGGTAAACAATGGTGTACATGCTGGGGAACTCTGCGCTCACATGATCAGTCTGGTAGGTTTTACCAACTTGTGCTAGCCTGCTTTTCTTCTCCTTTGCTTTTCTATGCTACAGTTAAAATGCTATAAGGTGGCCAGAGCATGATATAGTTAAATTGACATTCACCTCTGTTTCCTTTTGCACAGGATTTGGGAGAGATGGCTAATGAGACCAAGCAGACACTTGTGGTGCTTCTGGCCCTTCTGCAGCCTCACTGTGGGCACTGGGCAGGGTAGCTTTGGCATACAACTGCGGGCGCTGTCTTTTCATGGGGGCAGTTTGGGTGAATTCAGGGGCTCACTCTTGTGAGCTACTGAGGTGTAAACAAGTCGGTAGGACAATGGCTGGAGGAGAGACTTCTTGACAAGGGGGGGGAATTTCTTCAATTAAGAACCTGAGGGGGGGATATCTGAACACATCTTATTTGGGGGGGGGGGAATTACAGGGAGGAAGGGCAGTGCCCCCCCCCCTTCCAGCTACAGGTCTGGTTATAAAAAGTATCCCATGCACCAGGTATAAGCTCCTGTCCATGTGCTTGTGCTTCCGCTTCCGCTTCCTCCATACTTCCCTAGCCCTGGCTGCTGACAACAGCCCAACGCCCGCAGCTCATTCACGGCTGGGTCTCCAAGGGCGGTAGGGTAGAGAAGTCAAAACACATCATTCCCCAACAGCTCTTTTCAGTGATTCATCCTAAAAAGGATCTTCCTATGAATTATCTTCCCTCCCTCCTCAGACATTATTAGGTCTTGTGGTAGCACCTGTGGGCCAGTACTAACCCATCATTAAACCATATCAGGCCCTACCAATAAAACTTTTTTTCCAGACATTACCCATAAAAAGCCCCAAATAGAGGAAATTGGGGGGAAATGACAGATTGGGAGGTTATGCCTCCAACTAAAAGTTTTATCACTGATCAGAAAGATGGTGGGGGCATGTCTGCGGTTCAGGTTAGGCAGATGGCAGGCTGGCAGCAGCTACACCATGGAGAAAGCAGGCAAGGACAAGTCACACCCGGCGGCGATCCTGCTCCATATTGATCAAGATGCCGTCCCATCCCCCTCCTCCTTTAGCTCGCTCTCGTTCCCTGCTTCTCACATGCAAGTCACTGGGACTGGCAAGACTTGGGACAGAGCCGTGTGTCCTGAATGGACAGGAGCAGTCAGTGATCACTAGCAAGACGAGTGGTTGCTAAGGAAATGCGGAAGGAGGGGCGAGAGCGGACGGGGGGGGGGGGGATAAATCAAAACAAATTCAGTTACAGGTATTGGGGCTGGCCATGGACAGCATTACACTGATTCAAAACCCTGATTAGAGAGGTCTCCCCCCCCGGAGAGTTACACGGACTTAAATAGCAACGCAGCCCTCATTTGAAGGGGCTGACTGAAAAGGAAGGAGGTTGGTTTTTAAAATTCATTTTAAATGTGTAGAGTTAAGGATAGAAAATGTAATAGCAAATACAAAAGGAGACAGGAGTCCTTGCTTCTCAGTTATTAATAAAAAGCCCAATAACAAGGGCTGCTGTAATAATGCACCAGATCAACTCCAACCTTGGAGGGAAAACAAATCTGCCGTTATCTTCTAAGCTTCTGCTCCCCGCTACCTTCCTCCACTCGTCCCCTCCAGTCTGGCCAAACTTTCTTAGGGATCAGCTGTCATTTTTACGGTGAAAAATCCAGGCTAATACAAATGATCTTTTAAAAAATAACTTGGGGAAATGCTATAGTGAAAACGCGCTATACAGCCCGTAGAGAAAAATCTGAAGAGAAAAAGCCCTCTCCCCAGACAGACACTTAAGAGCAGAGGCTTCTAGCTGCTCTGGTGGACTTGATCCTAAAGTTAACATTCAGCAGCCCATTTCCAGACAGCAGCGCTAAATCTATTTGGATAAAACGCGTGTGACCAAGACACTTGGCATGTGGCCCAAATGCGTTGCACCGGCAGCCCAAATAAAAACAAGAGTCTGAGACGCTCTCGCTCTCTTGTACAACGACAGAAATTAGCAAAGACAAGGACCGTGCACACACCCCATCAGGAAGCGGTGTCCCAGTTACCCCCACCCGCGACCCCCCCCCAAAAAAAAAATCCCTTTGAACTCTGTGCCATACAGTCTATAACCAGACACACACCAATAAATAAGACTCCGTAGGGTTAAGAGTCTAGCAACTCCTAAGTGGCGAAGAGTAAATCAAAAACACACGCTTCTATCTCTCCGATTAGCCTATTAAGAGCTTAACATCAAGGCTGTAGCTATTACATTAATGCGGACTCTTTGAGTCCAGACACAAAATATGCACTTGTCTGACCGCTTAAGGAGACACAGTCATGACTCTACAACATGATAAGCTTTTAAAGTTTAAAACAAACTCGAATCCTTAAAAGAAAACTCGCCTATTTTCCCCAACAATTATTTTGTCTAATAAAGAAGAAGTTGCTTACTCAAGACCACGCTTAATAAACCAGTGTTCTTTGGAACAGAAAATCCTTGCCTCCCCCCCTTCCCCACGTAATCCTCAAAGGTTCCTCTGTGAAATTATTCCAAATCCACCTCTCCTAGTGCACTACAAACTTCCCCCATCTCTCCCCTCCAAAAGTTCTGAACACATCATTACTAGGGAGACAAGAAAATCACAACGAAAAGGTTCATTGAAGTCTTTCCTTACCGTTTGCATCTTCAATTTCTGATATAAAGTAAGTTTCAAACAATAGAGACTGCACTGGACGAGTCCCGTATTCTCCTCTCTGCTTTCTCCCTTCTTGCAAAGCCACACCAGAGTTATATTCTCCAGCAAAATAAAATCCTCTAGCCTTTCTAAAAGGGGGGGGGAGGGAGATTAGAAAACGGACTGACTTGGCAGAAAAAGAGATGCCATCAATTCACCCAATCTATCACCCTGCTGCTGCTGCTGCTGTTCATTTTGTCTTTACAACCAAAATAAGAGGGAAAGAGGGGGGAAGGCAGGAAGGAAAATAGACTTATTTGGGTTTGGGAGTGAGTACCCTCTCTTCTTGGCCAGCCTTTTCTGTGCAAAGTACCATGTGAATAGCATGGGGGGGGGGAGAGAAAGAGAGAGAGGAGAGAGAGAGCAGGCAGAAGGAGCAGGAACTCAAGAAAGTTTTGTTGAAGTAGCTCTAGATCTCTCTCACTACCGGCCTTCAGCCAAGTTTAGAGCTGCAGCAGCAGAGGAAAATTTGGCAGCTTGGCCTGGGATGCTGAGCAGACTGACGTCAGTCTGCAGATGTGCCTCTGGCTCCCCTGGCGCTGCTGCGCATGGTCGGGCTCATCACGTGGAGGGGGAGGGGGATGCAGAGGTACAATCAGGGTAACAAAAAAAAAATCATTCACAAGGGTTTGGACAATCTAAAGTGAATGGGAGAAAAGCCGGGCCCCTCCCCCTCCCCCTCCCTCACGGAGCCCTCCAGGCTGATGAGCGGGGACTGGGCTGGCGCGGGAGGGTGGCCGGCTTATGGGAGTTAATGTCACTGGCAAATACCCCGGACTAGTGTCCTTCAGAGGGGAAGAACCGCTGAAAAGCTGCGAGTCCGATGAGATGGGGGTGGGAGTAAACGACTGCTGGTCTGAGTCCGGCAGCTCAAGCCTCAGTGCAGGGTGGGTCTTTTATGTGGGTGGCTCGCTAGGAAACGAGCAGCTCGACTGGTAATGGTAAGGCTGCTCCCATGAATAATAAATGAGCAGCTCCTTATTTTATCGTAACCTTTACTCGCAGATCTTCTGTAGCTTGAGTGTGTTGCACTACAGGGGTTGTTCACTATAGTTATATTGATAGGCATGTGCATTTTAAATGCATCCGTGAGTAGACAGAATCATCTCTCTCTCACACACACCTACACCCATATCATTTACTAATAGGAAGGACAATGAAAGAGTAAAACGTATGGTCTGAAACAGTGTGATTATCATTTTTCCTAAGACTTGTTCGCTGACCCTGGATTCTGAGAGAGGCTTAATTATTTTATTTTATTTTTTAAAGGAGAGGGGGGCTGTATTTTATTTCCAGATTAAGGAAATCTACTAGTTCGCGGGTGGGCTAATTAATTAATTACTTTGTTGAGGGGGGGGATCAAGTTTATTGAGTGGAATGTCATTGACAACACACCAACGAAAACTTAATTTTGGCGGCAGAGATTAAAACCAAGAATCACAGTCCGGACTTTCGCTAAGCGATGATCAAACAGACTAATAAGGGAGAGTATGCCGCACATCCATTCAGCCTTGATTTTGCAGATGAGAATACAACACGTAGCACTTTCACTTTCACTTGCAGCACGAAACCTGCAGCCACTAGGCGGGGGGGGAAGGGGCGAAACCAACCAAATACGTTTTTCTGAAGCAGTAGTACGGTCGGCAACAAATGTGGCGATCAAATGGGGGAAAGGGGAAATGTGAAAATAGTATAGGCAAGGTTTGCCCTCCAGCAATGAGATCTGCGGCATCCTTTATGATCAGAGAAGTTAGTGATGATGGGGCTGCTGGGGTGGCGGGGAGGACGGGATTGGCGCCTTGACATTCCAACTCCCACGAGCGCCAAGTCAATTTCCGATAGTCAAAGGCAGGGAGACAAAACTACGTTCTTAGGTTTCAAGCTTCTGCTAACATTATTTCCCATTTGATGGGTTTTTTCATCCTACGCCGGAGGTAGTAGGTGTAATTCTTCTGGTGAATCCATGAATTCTTGGCTGAAGTCTGAAATGATTCAGGCTGGTCTGGAATGGTTATTCCAATTCTTCTTCGAGGGCTGGAAGGGGGGGCATTGGTCTACAGAGGCAATAGTCCTCGTCGTTACCTTAATCAGAATTTGGCTATGTGCCATTTAAAATGTAGAAATACCTCCTGTGGTTGGCATTGACAGTTTCAAATAAACACACTCCATATGGTAGCAGTAGGTTTTATTTTTGAAGAAAAAGAACTATTATAGTGAAACTGGATTTTTACACATAAATGCATGAAATTGCTTTTAACAGTAGCTGGGAAAGCAATTTACATTTGTCAGCATTCGGACTGAAAAAATCTACCACCTACAATATTAAATATGTTATAAACTATGCTGCGAACTGACATTATTTAGCCTAATTAATGTTACAACGTCTTTCTGACAGTAAATACCTGATAACATAAGCTGTACATGCCCTATTCTAAATGTGACCCTAGGAAGTGCCAGAATTCAAAAGGAGAAATGTTTTACTCTCCAGATGTGCCATCAGTTTGATGTCCTTAGCATAATTGATTATTCAAAGAGCGCCATCCTGCGCCTGACTGCTGTAAAAGGAGGACCAGAGTGGATTGAGGGATTTTACAAAGTTAGTTTACTCGTTCATTCTGTGAGTGTGTCTGTACTCGTATGTATTTGTTGTTTATTCTGTGTGCCTATGTGTGTCACAGCAGCAGGAATGAGAAGAGAGAAGGCTCATTTCCTATGCCCCACTTTCTAAATTGGTTAGAATTGTGGGAACAAAGGAAGACCACAGGGTGAATATTAAACTCTGTCTTTCTCAGTCCCAACTCAGCCTGATCATCCCACTGCATCGAATGGAATTTTTAAATATAAAGGTTGTTCTGAATTTAATTCGGATAAGCAAACAGTAATGTGTACTGTGTTTTATACTTTTATACTTTTCTATTTCTTAACATCCAGGATTTGAATAATAATCAGGTATGATGACTACTTTTATTTCTTTTTTAAAGGACTACTATTTTATAGAAAAGGAACCAATCCAGGAAGCAGAATGTTATCACAATATGGAAGTGGTTCTGCAAAATGTAAGGAATACTCCCTTGAGCTAACACACAGCAGAGGCTGTGTTTCTGGTTCTTCATCTTTTGGTTCTGGCAAAACTAAAATGGAGAGATTGTGTCTTCAGAAGTCTTTGAAGGAATTACAGATTTATTGAGCATTTTGTGCACATTATCTGTTTGCTCACTTCCCAGTCTTTTCTGATCATGAAAGCAATTTGCTAAAGCATCAAACATCCTCAACTTCATGTTAGGTTTTTAAATCCTTTCGCTTGTAACCCTCTAGCCTGTCATTCACATTCATAAAGATTGCCAGACAGACTTCTCTATATGCACATATGCCTTAAACTATATATTGGTGTGTTGTTTTAGATTTTAGTGTTTTGAACTTGGGAGATTGTAATTTACTTAAAAGTAAATTTACTTAAATTTTTAAAAGTAAATTAAACTAAAAGTCAGAACAGTAATCTTGACTCTTGTAGGGTGTTCATCCTGGGGAAATGGAATTCTTCTTTGAGGGCCTCTAGTTAGAAAGAAACTAAAAGGAATAGTCACAAGGATCAAATGGCTGTAGTTGGATTATATTACTTCTTGAAATCATTTCTGCACATTTTTTGAAATGACTGCTAGCTGACTGCAACAGCAAAACCTGCCCCTGCTGAAAAATACTCCCCCCCCTCCGCAATAATGTATACATTTCCCTCTTTCTATAAAAAGAAATATACTAGTGTCTGAAACTGTTAGCTATAACTATGGTTACATTGTTTATTTTCAGATTGTATTTAACATTCCATTGGCACCATCAACAAGGTGAAATGAGTATATAGGTTCAGAGTATGCAAACACAACATATCTGATACTCTACTACACTGGGTGCTAGTGAGGCTCAGAAGTACATTACATTGTTTAATTAAAGAAACTATCACATTCAGAGGATTATTTAAATAAAAGAATCCTATTTATAACTGAACCTCTTTCTGATCTTCAATAAAATGAGTTCAGTTTTGTGTCTCCAGTTAAATCTGGGCATTAATCTGCAGGTACAATGCACCCAAATGTATATCCAGCTAGAAGCCTACCAACCTAATTTTGGGGGAAATGTTTCTGCCAGGTTTCTGTGAGTATTCTGCAATTGTGAGTATAAGCAACTACTACTACAACAACAATTCTGCACCTCTGTAAGCAAGAGCGGACATATCACTTCTGTGGTGGGTAGCAGACCTCAAGAATCTAAGCCACACATATCTTCTTAGGAAGACTGAGGAAACTATGGCTCTTGAAGTGTAATTGCATATGTCCATATTGCAGCAAAGTTTAAATTGCTGTACTATGGGAGGTGAATGGTAGTTGATCCTTAGGCAGCAATTTTATAAAGGGTGCCATCTTTGCAGCCTTTAAAGAGTTACTCATGTTTGCAGTGTTGGGGTGTTCCTGGATCCTGAGCTGTGTCTGAAACATCAGGTTGTGGCAGTGGCCAGAAGTGCTTTTCACCAACTCTACCTGGTGAGAAGGCTGCAACCCTTTCTTTCACATACAGACCAGGCCACAGCCATCCATGCCTTCGTTACCTCACGGCTAGACTACTGTAATGCACTGTACGTGGGGATTCCCATGAAAATTGATCAGGGGCTGCAGCTGGTGCAGAACACAGTGGTCTGCCTCCTGATGGGAGTGGGTCACTGGTGCTCCAGAGTCTGCATTGGTTGCCAGTAGTGTTCTAGGCACAATTCAAGGTGCTGGTTTTGACCTATAAAGCCCTAGGCAGTCTGAACCCTACATATCTACAGGACCACCTTCCCGATGCCTCCTTGTGGCCTCTAAGTGCCCTCTTGCAGGTTTGGTTTCATCTTTGCAACACATCCACGCAATAAGGGTGCAAAGAGAGGTGTTTTCAATGTCTACTCCAGCCTTGGAACTCTCTTTCCTTGGAAGTTCACCAAGGTCCTTCCAGAGACCATGTAAGACTCTTTTATTTGGCTAGACATTTAATGGTGGGGATTAGAGTTTGGGATGTATTTTATGAACATCTAATGTCTGGTTTTATGGTTTTTATCTTTGTATTTTATCTGTTGTTAACTGCCCTGAGACTTTGGAAAAAGGATTGGTTATAAATATTAATGAATGAATGAATTAATTGACTAATTTCCACATAATAGGTGCTGGTTGGGGGAGCGAGGAAGCACCAAGATGCCAGGGGAATATGGGATTGTGCGAGGTTCCTGAGGCAAAAGGGTGCACGGAAGAACACATGGTCCCCCTGGAAGGTGGGAACAGAGTAAGACTTGCCCATGCCCACATCCACACCATGGTAGAGAGGCTGGGCCCTGCAAGGCTGCTAGAGTTCTCTGGTCATAGCTCTCCTGCTGGCCTGGCAAGCTAGGCCCTGCCCCCACCTCTAGTAACATCCTTGTCTCTCACTCCCAGACTCCTCCAGCTTTCTCAGGGGGCACAGGGGGCAGCAGTGGCAGTGGAGGCACAGAGGGGACACAGGTGGAGATCATGTTGCACTGCCTGTTTTTATGGGAGCTATGCCCCTAGTCACAATCATTAATTAATTTAGAGATGTGTGGTGAAAGAACAGCAACATGGTGTCAATATGGTTTAGGATTGGAGGAACACTAAATCCATCAGTCATCATAGACAGGTTTGAAATTTGGGTATTAACTTTGCCAAAAATTCAGAAGATGGGGCCCGATCTGTATTTTTAATATGTACGTCAGAGATGTCAATGGAGAAGGCTAATGTGCATAGGAAAGCTGCTAAAATTGGTTCTGGTCCTCTGAGGGAATCAGTAGTGTTATGTGGCACCAGAAATGGCATCAGTGGGGCAGGGCCCCGAATCTTCCTCCATACCTGGAGATTCTGCAACCAGACGGTGTTGAGACTCATGCTATTCCTCTTCTTCCTTTGATGGTGACAAAGTAGTTCAGATGATATCTTTTATTGAACCAACTTCTGTTGGTGAGAGTATGCAAGATTTTAATAGAATCATAGAGTTGGAAGGGATCTCAGAGGTCATCTAGTCCATCCCCCTGCTCAATGCAGAAAATCCACAGCTCCCCCAACAGATGGCCATCTAGCCTCTTTTTGAAAACCTCCAGCAAAGGAGAGTCCACCACCTCCCTAGGCAATTTGTTCAATTGTTGAACAGCTCTTTCCATTAGGAAGTTCTTTCTAATGTTTAACCAAAATCTGCTTTCTTGTAATTTGAGCCCATTATTTCTAGTCTTGCCTTCAGGGGCAAGAGAGAACAAGTCTTTGTCATCCTCTCTGAGACAGCCCTTCAGGTAGTGGAAGACTGCTATTATATCTCCCCTTACTCCTCTTTTCTCTAGGCTAAACATATCCAGCACCTATAACCTTTCCTCATAGGACTTGCTAGGGGCCAAGAGTTTCCCACACTTAAGCTCTGTGAAAGAGCTAGTTTTTAAAAAAATATTATTATTATTATTATTATTATTTTATTTTATTTATTTTATTTTATTGTTATTAAGTGATGTTATATTGTTATATTGTTAAAATTTATATTTTGTTATAACCAAATCGGTTGATACAAATAAAATTAATTCATTCAATCCCTTCATCTCTCGTAGGACTTGGTTTCCAAACCCCTGACCATCTTTGTTGCCCTCCTCTGAACCCGTTCCAATTTGTTGATGTCCTTCTGAAAGCGTGGTGCCGAGAACTGGGCACAGTGCTCCAGCTGATGTCTGGCCAGCACAGACTAGAATGGAACTGTTACTTCTCGTGACTTTGAAATGGTGCTTTTGTTAATGCAGCCTAAAATTGCATTAACCCTTTTGTGGCTGCATCGCACTGCTGACTTATGTTCAGTTTGTGATCAACTACAATTCCCAGATCCTTTTTACATGTATTGCTGCCAAGCCAGGTATCCCCTATCCTGTATTTGTGCATTTGTTGTTGGTTTTTTATCTAAATGCAGAACTTTACATTTATCTCTGTTGAACTTAATTTTGTTAGTTTTAGCCAGTTTCCCAATGTATCAAGGTCATTTTGAATTTTATTTCTGTCTTCTAAGGTGTTAGCGACCTCTCCCAGTTTTACGTCATCAGCACATTTAATAAGCATTCCCTCTACTCCCTCATCCAAGTCATTAATAAAGATTTTGAACAGTACCAGGTCCAGGACAGAGCCCCGCGCTACCCCATTCAATACCTCCCTCCAGATTGATGAAGACCCATGGAAGTGCACTCTTTGAGTATGGTTCTTGATACAGAGGAGCCTGACGAGTGGTGTGTATTTTCCCCCTCCCTCTTACTTGCCTGTCAGCTGTGCTGGTTGGAGCTGGGGTGGAGCCAGTGCCTTGCAAGTATAAAAGCAACCTGAGCGCACGGCAGTGCCATGGGCGTGTGCCGAAGTGCCACACTCACAAGGGCGCGCCCTTTTGCACTCCCTTCGGCGTTTCCTGGAGCTGGAGCCCGACTCCTTGAAGTTCCACGTCCTGATAGGTGTTTGTTTGATGATCCCTGGGCTCAGATGTTAGTCCAGAGTGGAGGGAGTGTGAATTAGTCAGCTATAGGGCTAGCTGAGTCGGGATCTTACTTAATCGTGGGCTTGGGCTGGTAGGACCGGGTAGGGTTCGTTTGTCATTAATGACTCATTCCCCTCCTGTGATGGAGAAAAACACGGTAGGGAGCCTTCTTCTGCGTCTTCTTCGGAGGAGCAGCCAGCTAAAATTAGTACGTCTAAGCCTCAGATAGTTACATATGGAGATGATGGGTTATTGCCCCAAGGTCCTCAAATTAATCACATTGAGGAGGGCCAGGAGGAGAAGAGGGGCAAATTGATGTCCCCGCCTGGTGTGAGTAGTCCCTTCATTGGGGTAGGAAGTCCTTCTACAAAAAATTACCTTATTTACCAAACTGGGATTATAGCTAAGACAGTGGAAGCCCTATTTGCTCGAATCCAGGAGTTGGGCTCATCACTTGAATGGGTCAGTCAACAGCTCTCGGCCATCACTAGAAGACTGATGGAGAATTCCATCAATAAAGATACTCTTGATGCTGCTCCGCTGTCCAAAATCAATCTGACTGCATCTCATCAAGACTCTTATGGGGATGGGGGTTTGCTAGGAGGTTCTTTAGGAGCCATCCCAACGATTTGGTTAAACGGAAGCCTATTGTTAGGAATAGAGAGATTTTACTGTTTATTGGTCAGGATTTTAATGGTGTCTCTCATCTGTGGGACAATGTTAGTCTAGTTGCATCCCACCTTTCATATTTGTTGAGGAAAGTAGTTCCTGAAGCTTCTATTGATGGCATGATCCATCTACCGAGGAAGGGGAATAGTCAAAGAATCAGAATTTCCTTTTGCGATCCACTTGTGGTAGTAGATATCTGGAAGGCTAGAAAGTACCTCCTCTTAAGAGGGGTATCGATCAATAGGGTTTGGGTGACAAAGGACTTGGTCGATACTACTAATAAGGAGGAAAGACCAGTTTTTTCAATTTCATCTCCCAATCGGGAGCCAGTGGGCCTTAAGTCTAAGAAAATTCTAGTTTCTTCTCAGAGGTTGGGAGAGAGTAGTGAACTCCCCATCACTTCTAAGCGGGAGGTGGATGATATGGTAGACTTGGTAGACTTGACGTCTGCTTCTTCCGGCCAAGCCCAGCCAATGGAGGTGCAATATGGGAAGGATCCCTATAGCTGTTAGGGATTTTTCTGAAGTACAGCAGTTTTCCTCCCTTGAATTAGTGCAAGGGTTATCACAGAAGGGAACTCTGCAGGATGATAAGGTTTCTATCCAAACGTCAGGTACATTTGCGGGGATGGTAGGCTCCTTTTTGTGGGGTGAAGGGGCTTTTTGCAATGTCATGCTTATTAGAGACAATTTTTTTCAGTTGTCTGCTATTGAGCAGAGCATCTTTATGTCGAGACTGGGCGTTATTTCGAATTTGACTCAAGTTCAAGCCCATCAATTTGAATTCCCCTCTTCCTCCCAGATATTGGAGAATAGCGATTTAGGAACTATCCCCCAGGAAAATATAAAATCTCAAGACTTGGAGTCGGTAGACAAGATTTCTTTGTCTGATTAGCAAAATGAATTTTTGAACCTGGTTCCCTTGAGGAAAGAGCTACCTTCCAATATGCTTAGCTCTAGCCAAAATAGCAAGCCTTTAGTCGTGTTGAGTATCTTTCTGCTCATTCCCCTAGGAATGAGCAGGAAGATACTCAATCCTGACTCAATGAGAGTGGGCCAGCTAATGGAGTTAGGCCGACAAGCACAAATAGGAGGGTTGGAGATGGGGGAATTGCTAGCCTCTCACACTCATTAGACGAGGTAATAGGGGCCAATTTTGCTTTACTGTCTTGGAACATCTCGGGTCTTTTACCTTGTTTTTGGAACCCTGACTTGCAGGAATTTTTGTTAGAGCATTGGTTCCCAAACTGTGGTCCGCGGACCCCTAGGGGTCCGCGACACACTCCCAGGGGGTCCGCGGGCCTCCTCGTTTGTCCTGCTTGGTTTTTTTGTTTGTTTGTTTGTTTTGTGTTGCTGAGCCACACGGCATGGTGACTGGGCTCGGTGTTGGCACAGCACTGACTCCAAGGTCAGGCACTGACACAAGCGGAAGAAGTTTAAGGCACTTCTGCCCTCAGAAATCCCTTCAAAGCAGTGGGTTAAAAAAACTAGCAGGTGCAGGCTGCAAGCGGACAGGGGTGTGAACTTTGCAGTGTGGTTTGCCTCACCCCTGGAGGGGTGTCTGTCTGCAAGCCCAGCCCAACAAGCCTGAGGCTGCAGCATGCAGTCTTGTGGGGGAGAGACCGCTTCCCTCCTGCCCTACTTAACTGGAGGAGCCAGCAGCAATCCACAGAAAGTTGTAGCGGCGAGGAGCCACATCCTCCTGGAGCCGGACCTGCTGCGGCTGCTGGATTGGGCTGTGGGACATCAGCATCACCCGCCCGCCCTCCACCTTCCCAGCACCATGTGACTGCGGCAGAGCAGAGGAGGGGGCAGCTGGCAGGTTTTCGCTGTGAATCTCCCGTAGTTTTAGTCTGGGCTCGAAACTCCGGTGAGGCTGGAGCGTGGGAGGGAGCCAGGCGGCGGGCGGGTATGAAGGGGGGAAATTAACATGGAGAAGGGATGGCTGGGGAGAAATCATACTGGGGTATGAAGGGGTGAAATAAACGTGGAGAAGGGATGGCTGTTGATTGGAGGGTAGTAAGAGGCTGGCAAACATTGCTGTTGGCTTGATCTTCTCTTCTGCATTGTCCTCTTAGGCTGGTGAATTGATACAATGAACCGGTGGCTAAAGAAAGTGAGGCTCACAGGGCAGGAAGGACAGGCAGCAAGCTTGCCAGATAAGGAAGGGCAGACAGAAATAATACATGAAGTTCCCAGCACCAGTCAAAAACATCAAAGTAGTGATTGTTTTGGAGGCATCTAGCTCGCAGGAAAGTTAGGCGCTATGACCCAAACTACATAAAAATGGGTTTCACGTCTACTGGTACGGCTGAAGAGCCATGTCCATGGTGTGTTCTATGTTATGAGGTGCTGTCGGATGAGAGTATGAAACCAGCTAATCTTAGTCAAATTTCACAAATGCTTACATTCATATTTGTTGTAGTATGCAAATTTAGGGGGGGGGTCTTATGCAAATTTATGTAAGTCAATGTGCTTGGTTGTGGGGTTGATTCTTTCTGTTTTTGCCAGTGCTATACATCCTTGGTTGTCTTCCAGGATTGGCCAATTTTTGCCCCAGATCGTTCAGAAGCTGTCGCAACCAGATAACTTCTTGGCTGGCATGTGCTGCTGCCATGTACTCTGCCTCCGTCAAGGAAAGTGTCACAGAGGCTTGTTTCCTACTGCACCAGCCGATGGGTCCTCCACCAAGCAAAAATAGGTACCCACTGGTAGATTTTCAGTCCAAATGGTCTCCAGCCCAATCTGCGTCCACGTACCCTATCAGGTCTGACACGGAAGTTGCTGGGAGCCGTAGCTTGAGGTGCACAGTCCCTTTCCGGTACTGTAAGACCTTCTTTACTGCGTTGCAATCCCTCTGGGTTGGGGCTGAGACTTGTCTACGCAGTATACCTATTGCCACCACGATGTCAGGCCTTGTGATTGTGGCAATGTACAAGAGCTTCCTATTTCCTTTCTGTATTGCTTCTTTTCTGGCAGCAATAAGCTCGGTGCTTTGATCTCCTTTGGGTAGATGGTTTCCATAGGGATATTTGCTGCCTTTGCATCCCCCGTGCCGAAACTTTCTATTATCTCTTCTATTACCTGTCTTTGGTTGAGAAGATAGCTTCCGTCATCTTCTCTTTCAATTTGTATTCCAAGGTAGTGCATTATGTTACCCAGGTCCTTAGTTTCAAAGTCCTGATTTAGAGCTCTCATTGTTTCCCACTCATCCCCTTCTTGCTCAAAGCATACAATAAGGTCATGGACATAAATTAATACAAAGATCCACCTGCCCCTTAGTCTCGTTGTGTATAAGCAGGGATCTGCTTTGCTCCTGGTAAAATTTTCCCTCATGAGCACCTTGTTTATTTTAGTGTTCCACGCTCTGGCGGCCTGCTTAAGCACATATATGCTTTTTTGCAGTCCGGCCTTTCAGCATCTGCAAACTCCAGTGGTTGGTCCATGTAAATATCTTCCTTCAACTCACCATTTAGGAATGCTCTTTTATATCCATATGCTTGACTTGCATTCCTCTTCCGACAGCTATACTTAACAATGTTCTGATTGTAGTGTGCTTAACTACAGGTGCAAATGTTCCATTGTAGTCTTCTCCGTACTTCTGGGAGTATCCTTTCGTGACAAGTCGGGCCTTGTACCATTCAATATTTCCCTGTGCATTGTATTTTATTTTAAATGTCCATTTACAACCTATAGTCTTTCTCCCTGTGGGCAGTGGAGTAAGTGTCCAGGTCGCATTGTCCTGCATGGACTTTACTTCTTCTTCAACCGCTCTTACCCATTTTTCTGCTTCCCATTCTGACATCTGCGAGACGTCCTCCCGGGATGCTGGCTCTGACAATTTATTGTTGCTGACTTGTAGGACAGACAAGTGGGGGGGAATGCCTTTGTTAGACCTCGTCGACTGCCTTGGCTCAGCATCAGCAGCCGGCTGTGTCTGTTCCTGCACTTCTGTTACCTTTGTGCCGATTTCAACTATTTGTTCAGAGGATTGCTCCCTTTCAGTGGTTTCATCCGTGGTTGATTGTTCTCCTTCGCCTGAACCTTGGAGAGTCATCACACTGTCGCTTGAGTTTTCCACAAAGGTCACACTGTTACTAATGTTTATTCTGCCTGTGCATGGATCCAGGATCCTGTAACCTTTGGAATGCTCACTGTATCCTACGAGAATGCCTTCCACTGCTCTGTTTTGCAGCTTGCTACGTTTCTCCTCTGGGATATATACGTAAGTCTTACTTCCAAATACTCTGATGTGTCCCACACTGAAGTTTTTGACCATGCCACAGTTCATATGGAGTTTTCCTCTCTGTTCTAGAATACAGCCTATTTTGTAGGTAGGTAGCAGCAACTGCTGCTTCACCCCAGTATCTTTCTGGTAGTCCAGAATCTGTTAACATGCATCTAACCATTTCGGTTAGCATTCTGTTTTTTCTTTCAACTGTTCCGTTCTGCTCGGGTGTATATGGCACTGTCTTTTGGTGCTCAATTCCATGGAGTCTCAGGAAGTCCTCTACTTCCTTTCCTGTGAACTCACCTCCATTGTCAGACTGCAGTGTCCTTGGTCTGCGCTGGAACTTGTTGTTCATCATGGTCACATAGTCCTGAAGTTTGTTGAATACTTCATCTTTACGCTTCATGACATACGTGATTGTGTACCTTGAATAGTCGTCAATGAAAGTTACCATATACCAGTTGCCTTCTGGCGTGGGAACTTTCATTGGGCCACAGACGTCACCGTGTACAAGATCAAGTGGTTTTGTGGCTCTATTCTGACTCTTCTTAGGAAGCATAGCCCTCATGGCTTTGGCTTTGATGCAGCATCGCATTTCATGATCACGGGACACGTTGATACCTTAAGGTCTTTGGTTAACTGCTGTCTGTGCATTTCCTTGATTCTGTCTGGGTGTCTATGTCCCATGCGTCTATGCCACAGGTGGATGCAGTCATTGTGTGGCTTGTGCTCAGTGAGCTTCGCCGATTCTTTTGCTGTGCTCAGACGATGCAGGTGCTCATCTGCAGTGGCTCTGGCCAGTATTTTTGTCCCACTTTGAATTGTGCATTCATCTCCCTGGAAACAGATGGTAAGCCCCCTTGCTGCCAGGCGCCTCATGAACAGGAGTCCCCCTTCTAAGTTGGGCACATACAGCACATCTTTCATGGATATGGTCAGTGTGCCTCCCTGTGACTGGTTGCAGTAAAGGAATCCTTGTTCAATTTCTTCCACATTGATGCTTCTCCCATCTGCAAGGTAGATCCTTTCTTTATTGCTCAGATCTAGCCCTGTGAAGAATCCTTTATCGGTAGTCATGTGACTCGTTGCCCCAGAGTCTACACACCAATTTTTGGATGAGCTGTCTTGCATTGATCTGAAGCATCCACTCCATTGTTGAGTGACTGTGTTGCTGTTTGTGACTTTAGCTCTCTGCTTAGGTGTTCGTGGAGACAGTTTATGCTGTTCTGCTTTCCATATATAGCAGTCTTTCTTTAATTGTCCCTCCTTTTTGCATCTGAAGCATACTCTGGTTTCCCTCTTAGGAGCTTTGTCTGAGGTTTTCAGTGCAGTCTCATTATCCTGCTTTAGATCATTCTGCAGGTTCTCCTTTCTGTGCTGGAATTCATCCACAAGTCTACCTTTAACAAATTCCAGGTTCAGTTCAGCCTCTGGCCTTGTCTCCAGGGCATTGATGAGGGCACTGTAAGATTCAGTCAGGCTGTAGAGGAGTAGGGATACCACATGGCTGTCCTTTATATCATCTCCAATGCTGCACAGCTGTGCCACTACTTCCAACGTGGCATGTATAGACTCTTGCATTTCACCTTTTTTGCCAATCCTCATTTTGTATAGTTTCCTCAGTAGAAACAGTTTGTTATTCAGGCTAGTTCTCTCATGCAAGTTTTGCAATGCAATCCACATGCCTCTTGCTGTGGTCTCACTTCTTATGTGGAATAGCTGGTCATCTTCTATCAATAAACTTATTGTAGCCTTTTTGCTAACCTGTCCTTTTTATCCCATTCCTCATGATTTGCTGCTGGTCTGTTCGTGGTAAGCACCTCCCATAGATCATCTTTAGACAGCAGCATTTCCACTTTAAATTTCCACAATTGGTAGTTTACATTGTTCAGCTTTCCTACTGAAAGTCTGAACTCTGAGCTGCTTGCCATACTTGCTTCCCTGCCTTTCCCCTTCTGGGATTTAGGCCTTCTGTCTCACAATCAGTAGGCCTCTCTGTCTGGGAGTTTTCTTTCACAGTCTGCACTCCTGCTGGGCTGCTTCTAGTCTTCAAAATTGCCTTGAAGATGTCCTGGGCCCATAACCTATTGTAGAGTTAGCTTTCTGTTGAATAAACACAGCAGAGGACAGAGAGAGGAGAAGAGAGGAGACAAGGAGAGAGAGAAAAAACTGTTTAATCCCATGACCCTCCCCTACTGGACAAGCCCCATATTAAGTTTGCAGAGCTTGCAATGGGCTTTTACTTGTGGCTGTTGCACAATCCAACAGTGCCATCAGTATGCTGATGACACTCAGCTCTACCTCTCTTTTTCATCCAACCCAGGTCCCCAGTCTTGGTTTTTACTCAATATCTGGCTGCTGATGGGGACTGGATGAGGTTGAGCTGATTGAGGCTGAATCTTGACAAGACTGAAGTGATGATGGTTGCCCAGCCCTGTGACCTGGCAAGAATTGGGACTCCTGTTATTGATGTGGTGTGGCCCTCTTTGCTTACTCAGATTCATAACCGTGGAGTGCTTCTGAGCCCCTTGCTGCACCTGGACTGTCAGGTTGCAGCAGAAGCACTTTTCACCAACTTCATCTGGTGAGAAGGCTGTGGCCTGTTCTCTCTGATTCAGACTTGACCACTGTCATCCATGCTTTCATCACCTTGGAGTTGGATTACTGAAAAGCACTGTATGTGGGGCTGGTCACAAGATCGGCCAACCATCACCACTTCAGTGTTGTCAGGATTCCGCTTCAATCAGCTCACCCTCATCCAGTCCCCAACAGCGTCTGACATCGAGTAAGCACCAAGACTGGGGGACCTAGGTCAGATGAAAAAGAGAGGCAGAGATAAGTGTCATCAGCATATTGATGAAATCTCACCCTAAAGTTCCAAATGACCTCACCCAGCAGCCTCAGATAAATGTTGAACAAGGGGGAGACAGAACAGAACCCTGTGGGACACCACAGGGGATGACGAGCAATCACCCATGATCACCTGCTGAGACGTCCCTGACAGGAAAGAGTGGAACCCCTCAAGAGTGGTCCTGCGCTCCCCGACAGGTCCTGAAGTCATGTCAACAACACCTCATGTTCAACTGTATCAAAGGCCACTGAAAGATCTAACAAGATCAATAAGGCAGCATTCCCCTTGTCCATTTCAAGGCACAGATCATCAACCAAAGCCACAAGCACAGTCTCCGTGCCATTTCCAGGATGAAAGCACCCAGTCATCTCAGTCACCGAGGACCTGACTGAGATGGGTCCAGGAAGTCGATAGCATCGAGATGAGCCTGGAGCTGCCAGGCAACACCTGTTCAATAACCTTCCCTAAAAAGGGAAGATTAGAGACAGGCCGGAGAGAGAGAAATAGCCAACCAGGGAGTCAGCATTTCAAAATGGTTTCTTAAGCAGAGGCTGGACCACCACTGTTTTAAGGACTTCCAACACCCTCCCCTTCCATAGGGAGGTGTTGACAACCCCAGCCAACAATGGCCCCAATGTCTCTCAGTTGGCTTTCACCAGTCAGGATGGTCAAGGATCTAATTCACAACTGGTTGCCCCCATCACCCCAAGAACAAAACCCCATAAACCCAAGACCTCCCCCACATCAGTGGGTGATACCAATTGAAACTGAACCAAATAAACAGGACAAGACTGAGCTTCCATAAGCCCAAACTCTGACTCTGCAGTTGAACTGGCAGAGCCTAAATAGTGGTGAATACGAGTTATTTTTATCTTCAAAGTAATTAATAAAAATGTCACAGCGGGGAGTAGATGACTTGATGTCCTAGTGGACATATGCTGGGTTAACCAGACCATCACCATCCGGAAAAGCTCCACTGAATGAGACCTTGCAGACACGATGACAACAGAGAAAAAGCTTTCTTTGCTGCCATCACAGCCACAACATAGTCCCTCGAAAACCATCTATTCCACAATTGGTCGGCTTCAGCGTAAGTCGAGCGCCAACCTGTGCTGACAAAGTGGTGGGAGTGGATGCCTAAAAAAGAGAGGTAGAGCTGGGCGTCATCAACGTACTGATGGCACTTCACTCCAAACCTCAAAATAATCTCGCTCAATGGCCTCAGATACACATTGAATAAAAGGGGAGAAAAGATGGAATCCTGTGGGACACCACAGTGGAGCTTCCAAAGGGATGACAAGCAATCACCCATCACCACCCACTGGGACCTCCCTGACAGGAACAAACCGAGCAGTCAAGAGCAGTCCCACACCCCCCCACCACATCCCACAGTCATATCAACAACACCTCATCATCAACCGTATCAAAGACCGCTAAAAAGGTCTAACAAGATCAACAGTGCACAATTCCCTCTGTCGATCTCCAGATAAAGATCATCAACCACAAGCGCAGTCTCTGTGCTATACCCCGGATGAAAACCTGATTGAAATGGGTCCAGGAATCTAATAGCATTGAGATGAGCCTGAAGCTGCTGGGCAACTGCCTGTTCAATAACCTCCTCTAAAAAAAGGGAAGGTTAGAGACAGGGCAATAGCTGGCTGGGGAGTCAGCATCCAAAGATGGCTTCTTAAATAGGGGCCAGAAAAATACAATTTTGAGGGTGTTCAACAACATACCCTCCCAAAGGAAGGCACTGACTACTCCAGCCAGCACTGGCCACAATGTTTTTCAGCTGGCCTTAACCAACAAGGATGGGCTAAGATCTAATTCACAACTGGTTGCCCGCACTGCTCCAAGCACATTCTCCATATTGGTGGGTGACACTAATTGAATCCGATCCAAACAAACAGGACAAGGCTGAGCTTCCACAACCCCAAACTCTCACTCTGTGGGTAAAGTAGCAGTCCCAAGTTGTGGTGAATACGAGCGATTTTATCTGCAAAGTAATTAATAAAAGTGTCCCAGCAGCTGCTACATGACTCTGGTTCACAGGAGAGAGAGACCAGATTTACCAGTCCATTCACCACCCGGAAAAGTTAATTTGGACAAGACTTTGCAGGCACTATGATGTTGCAGAAGAGAGTTTTCTTCGCTGCCATCACAGCCATGGCATAGTCCTTCAAAAATGATCTATGCCGAGGCCACCAGGGGGCGTCGCTGGGAATAGCTGTGCCTGGTTACAGCTCCAGTGAGGCCTATACCTAAAACAATCCCAGGAAGCTACAAAACTAAATCTTCCCTTCAATAAGGGGTAGCCATTGAAATCTAAACTTCGGAGGCGCAAGAGGGTGCACAAAAAATCTTCTTAAAAGGGGAAAAAGCTGATTTCCCAGCATCCTTCTCCTGAGGCCTGCTCGGCTGAAACTCCCACCCTGAAGGACAAAATGGCTGCTGCTGCTGAGTCAAGAATAAAAGCTCTTCAGGTCGAACTGCGCATGTGCGAATAAGCGAGAGCAGCCAGAAGCGAG
>QEPC01005272.1:1825143-1889999 GCA_003113815.1 Sphenodon punctatus
ATGCACAGTAGATATTCCCTGATGGTGGAATCTGCATAGGGCTTCCAGAGATGGAGACTTCAGGAGGCAAAGCTGCCAGAAATTCCACAGAGCCCAGTAGAGGTAGGTGCCCAGGATGGAGTATTGAGCTCAGGAGAGGGTTTTACAGGGGGCATGAACCCAAGTGCCATGGAGAAGTAGAAGGCTGATGGAAATGTTTCCTGTTTGAAGAAGCAATAGAGCAGCAAGAGGAGAAATTCAGCTGGGGGACTGGAGGTGAAAATAGAGCTCACCAGGAGGACTAGGGGCAGCAACACAAATGGCAGTGGGGAGCTAAGCAGGGAATCCCTCCACTCTGCTCTCCACTGCTGCTTCTATTGCTGCTGCCTGGAACCCGGTGATGAGGGGAATGGAGCTCCACTATTCCCTCCCCATTGCTGGTGTATCTGGGTGGCATGTAGCAGGAGTGCCATGTAACAGCAACTATGTGCAACCCCTTAACACCCAAGGAAGGTTTCAAGATGGTCTTGGGGCCTGACTTGCATGGGCAAAGGGAAGCAGCAAGGTAACCACTATGGGCAAAAACAAACATCCAGGGAGTATGGTTGCTCCCTCCACCCCCAGCCAGGTTGGAGGATGGAATCAAATATTCCCCAGCTTGGGAGGGGGAGGCAGGGAGCAACACACAGCTGCCTGGCTTTGTCCCCATGCTGCGGTTGGTGCGTCTCCCTGACAATGATGGACAGCAATGGCAAAGCCCCATGCCAGTCAGTGTGAAAACAGGCACACCTGCCTGGTTCACCCATCCCCATGGGGGGGTGGGGAGAGATTATGGATGACGTTGTAGAGGGAAAGGGGGTATTGTGCGCGGGTGGGATAGTATGGACAGAGTTCGAGAAGGAATTGGGGGAATGGGAAGAGTTAGATGTATTGGGGATATCGAGGGGTGTGATGATGTCTGAGCTGGTTCCCCCTGGTGTGAGAGGGGTGGAGACAGTAAGGGTTCTGTCTGGGGTAGGAGGGAATGAGTAGGTAGAGGAGGGGATTAATTTGGTCTCTGTGGGGGAGACTGTGTAGGAATATGATTAGTGGAATGCTGGGTATGTTAAAGTGTTTGATACGTTAGAAGTGTTTTTTTCTCTGGGCCCCTGTGTGGAATACCCAGAACATGTTATGTTGATTTATGTTTATAATGTATTAGTTTATTGATTATTGGGGATTAAGTAGATTATTGTAGGGAAATGTAGGGAAGGGTGGGTACTGTAGTAAAGAGGAAGATGGAATGGGGGGACTCCCCCCGGTGAGAGAGGGGTGGAGCCAGCCATCTACCCTGGGGAGAGCAGGGTATTTGGTAGTGGGGACCATTGTCTGGGTGTAGGGATGGCCAGAGAGGGAATAGTTGTAAGGGTTGTGTTTATTGTATGTGAAATTGTGTTATTGTGTATGCCTGGTCCCCTGCGTGGGAAAGGATCCCCCAGCAAATGTGGTTATTGATTTGTTGTTCGCCGCCTCGAGTCTTTGGAGAGAGGCGGGCTATAAATAAACTATGAAATGAAATGAAAAATCCCTGGCCCACCTGGGAGGCTTTAGGGTTGCCACCTATGTATATTTCTCCAGGCCACTTATGAAACATACATGTTGCAGGGTCTGTATTGGCACCGATGGGACCAATGCAGGCCCTGCAACATGTATGTTTCATAAGTGGCCTGGGAAAATATACATAGGTGGCAACCCTAGGCGACGGCTCACACATCTGAACTGTGGGCCCACATTTTCAGTCCAGCCACCAACCTGTCTGAACTGGACCCACATCTTGCAGGACCAAAACAGACACACAGGTTCAGCACTGGCCCAGGCAGGGTGAACCAGGTCTGCTGTCAGACCTCAGGTCTCAAACCTCTGGCCCTGGGAGTTTGGAGTGTTGCCTCAGCTGCTGCTGCCACCCCTCAAGCCTGAGCTTACCCCAGTTCCCTCCTGTGTCTCCCATCTTTGCCATACCACACTCCTTCCCAGCTGTGTCCCATTGCTTTACTCCTGCCTCCCAACTTCCTGATTGGCTACCAGTCAATACGTAAAGCCTGCTGGTAGCCACAGGACATTGGGTGGAGCAACTGCTCTCTCTCTCTCTCTCTGTGTGCGCACACACCCGTCCGTCCGTCTGTCCCACCCACGCACCATCCACCAGTTCTGTTTCTAGCCCTTGTGCCCCCCTCTTCCTTCCTTTGTTCTAGTTGTGTTCCCCTGCCTTGATGTTCCCCTCCTAGCCTCCAGACTCTGTGACCCTTCCAGGTTCCCTCTCTGGTTTCAAGGTCGCATATTCCTTCCCAGTTTCCAGGCTCCCCTGATCCCCAGCTCTACAGTCCAAGCTCCCTTCCTTTGACCTCAGTGATGAGCTGTAAGTTCTTTTGGGCCGTTACGCCCAGCTCTGTGCTGAGCAATAAGTCTCCTAGTCACTGGAGAATGGCTGAGAGGTTTCCTTTTGCTTTTGCTGCACCATTCCACTGTTTTCTTGGGCTTTCCCTTCTCCCTGTTTGCCCTGCTGTTCACCCCTTCCCTGGCCCCAACCCCTGACCCCTGCATCACATTAGTTAACACCCTACGTATTTTTTTATTTATTTTATTAGCATTTTTACCCTGCCCTTTCCCGAAGAGGGAGGCTTACAAAATTTATTGGCCATGAGGGGTCACTAATATTTAGACCAGTATAGTAACCATTCGAGAGACCCACTCACTTCTGTGGGGTTACTGTAAGATCTAAAGACACCCATTTCACACGGGCCCCCAGCTTCCCAGGATCTTGCATTGCACTGTACCTTGAGATATCATGTTGAGAATCAAGTATAAGTGAGTCTTCAACAGCAGCCACCCACACACTATGCATTCACCACCTGATGAAATGCAAATATAAAACCCATTATTTGTTCCCTTGCAAATTCATATGTTGCCACTTGATGTGTTGGTGCTGGAAAAATGTAACACATAAAAGATCATTAGACGGCCTCTACATCCAGATTTACTTACTGAGATGTAATTTACACCAGGTTACACATCATCTATTGATCTGGCCCATAACTTGTCTTCAAATCTTAATTTAGAGCATCTAGTTTCTATATGTCTTTGCTTTTGAATAGTTGGCCTTTTGTGCTAAGCGTTTCCCCTTAATCTTTCCTCCAAATGTGCTGCCTGAGTTTCAGAAATGAGGAACAGAATTTGGATTCACCGGGGTCAGGGGGAGGGAACTTTGTTAACCTTTGCTTTTATTTTGTCCCAGATCCTCACATTCACACATGAATGGTCTCTCTCTCTCTCTCTCTCTCTCTCTCTCTTTTGTTGGGAGGGCAGGGGAATGAAGATAATCAATAGCAGGAAAATACAAGGGGACTTCCTCTGTTTAGTGTCTCTCCACTGTTTTCCTGGGTCCCTATGGAACCAGGCATTCACAAGATTGAAGGGAGTTCCTCAGGAATTTTTGAGAATGGTCAGAAAGTGTGGTGGTCTTCAGCTTGAGGATGGTTTATTATCTCAGATAAGGGATAATTCTTATTATTGTTATCTAAGATAAAGATCTTATATAAAGATCTTTATCAATCTCCATCAGGGGTAAAATACAAAACTGTGATTCTTGTAGCACCTCAGTGGATCTGAAATAGAAACATTTTGCATAGCACACTGTCTTAACTTTATGCCTGCAAATTCTGTATGTTGATCATTTTTGTCATTTGATTTGATACTTTCCAGTTTTATTAATAGACGATGGGTAAAAAAAAATGTGACAGTAACCTGCTCTGGCCCGTGGACCACAGTCTCGTCTGTTGTCCCACCGCCAGATGTTTGCCCGGAATGACCCCAGGCAAGTTGGCGGAAAGCCCGGGCTTTCAGGTCACACCCGATTGGGGCAAAGTGGACCAGAGCATGTTAACACATCTGTTCCCACCAGCCTGGATTGGGTCCATCATGGCAGCCATCATAGGCCACCATGGCTGCCTGTCCTGGTGGAGGACAGGGTGCTGGGTGTAGCGTGGGGGCAGCTGCATGTTTGTGCATCTCCCTGCCCCCCCCCCCCCGGGTCCCAGCTGCACAAATGTTGGTTTCACGGCCTGACTTGCTCTGGACTGTGTTGGCAGCAGCTTCCTGACCTGAGCTGGGTTGCTGCCCCAAACAAAAAACAAATGTTTTTACCCTATAATTTTGTAAAAAAGAAAAAGAAGAAAGAAAAAAGATTTTTTGTCAGTTTTGTCCTAGTTCCTCACCCCATAGATTGCTCATTTATGCATCTCTTTATACTTCTCTTATCCTGCAAGATTCCTCTCCCTCCCTTGCAGCTCACTTAAGTATGTGCACCTGCAACTTCTCAGCTTCACCAATGTATTCCTCTCTTTCCCTGTGTCCCTCCCCTTGAACTTCCTCCCTTACGTAGCCTATGCTGTAAGCCTCTCAGGTCATGCACGTAACTCCGCTTTAACATTTCTGTTGCACGGCTGTATTGGCGCTCATGCAGCCCTGCAATATTCATAAGAAATGTTAAAGCAGAGTTAAGGTGCATGTCTGTTTTCACCCAATATTAGGCATTAAATACAAGAAAAGAAACTGCCAAAAGCACTACAAAAGGCCTCAAGTTTCTTACTGCATTAATTGCATTATCACACTGATGCAATTAATTGTCTTAAATGTTGTCTTAAAAACTATTGTCTTAAAATAGTTATCATTGGCCAACATCCAAAAAAGATCCATCTTTTCATACATAAGTCTTTACTTATAGAAAAACGTATTCTTTCATTGCATCTGGAGAGGAGGCTGCATCCCATCCTGTTGGATGATGACCCAGCTTTAGCCATCCACACATTTGTAACATGAGAGACAGTCTTAGTCTCTAGGGCTGTCTTCTATGGAAGCTCCATTCTACAGGAACTGTATAACTCTCAGACCTCCCCCGTGCAGATTTTGGCTGCAGGAGGGAATGTGCAGCCAGGATATGCACAGGGATCGGCCGGTCTGAAAGCCCCGCCTCCCACCCCCCACTGCATGCAGTTTTGCCGGCAGACACACGCAGGGATGCAGAGCAGGAAATAGAGATCTGCATCCCTGCATGTGTCTGCCAGCAAAGTATACACGCACAGGGGGGACTTTCAGACCAGCCGATGCCCCTGTGCATCCTGGCTGCGCATTCCCTCCTGCAGCCAGAATATGCATGGGGATGGGGGAGGTCTGAAAGCTGAAAGTAGAATTGAGCTGCCATAGAAAACTGAGCCCTAGAGACTAAGGCCGTCTCTCGTGTTACAAATGTGTGGATGGCTAAAGCTGGGTCATCATCCAACAGGATGGGATGCAGCCTCCTGTCCAGATGCAAACAAAATAATCCATTTTTAGCAGCTGTTAAATTTGAGAGTCCAGTGTTAATGAGGAGTTCAGAAGGATCTCAGAAATGCAGAACAATTTGATGATTTAGCTTTATTTTGGCAAAAAAATGTCAGTGTTTTTGTTGTCCACCAACATGAAGCCCATTTTTAATTGAACCTTTCCAGGCTCTGGTCCCACTTTTGCTCTGTGACAGCCTGTCAATGAGTATGATTGTGTGATATAACAGACACACAACTCAGTGTCATGTGAACATTACTGACATTTGAGTTTAAGATGCCTCATGATTTCTCCCAGGGACTTCAAGTAGATACTGAATAATGTGGAGATGGCTGAGCCTTGGAGAACAAGAGAAGTGAGTATGCTAGCAGTAAGGCAGTAGTTTGATATCGCTATTATTTATCATTTATACATCACTGACATGTTCAGTGTTCAAATGCTTTGCAAGTTCTTATCCAGTTCACTCTCACAACAACCCTCTGAGGAAGGACATCATTATGCCCAGTTTACAGATAAGGAACTGAGGCTGAGGGGCAGTGACTTCGTGGCTAAGACTGAATGGCAATGAGTTCATGGTTAAGACACAATCTGAACCCTGCTCTCCTAGGTCTAAGTCTAACATCTTAGAAACTACCTCTAGTTCCAGGAGACTCCAGTATTCAAGCCACGTGAGCATATTCTAAGTGAGTATTGTGACTTCTTTCACATGAGATAGCAGCAATCGATGAGTGAGAGTACTGAAAGCTATGCAGATGTAAATACTTGCATAGACATGGACGACTACTTTGTCATTTTTCTGCTCCTACTTGGTCTTGAACCTTGATTGACAAAAGGTACAAATATGGGGAGTAAGTAGCTGTGATTAGGCATACTTCTCTGCTAATGTAGCAACTGGGCAGTTAGCTGATCAAGTGACCCCTCATTAGTGGTGACATGATTATTTCTCATCTAAATCCGAGGTAGTGCCTCAAGTGTACTTCAAAGGTTGTAGGGCTTCTTCATTGCATATTTTCTTATTTATCAAGCGTACAAATTTGAATGATTAGTTTCTGAAGAAATTGAAATTATTCTTAAAATTCTAAATTGTGGACTTTCCCATGCCAGTGCTTGCCATAATTCAGTCTTGCCTCAAAGAACATTTTAGAGATCTGTGGAAGTCTCCAAAAAAAGGAAAAAGCCATTCTTAGCTGAAAGAACTTTTACCTCAAAAGACTGATAAGAACTGTTAGATGTTTATATTTCACAGAGAAGTTTCAGCACATTCAAGTCAAAGTGGCCAAAAAAGAACTGAATTTCAGTCAGTTAAATTCCTTTAAAGATATTTTGGTTTAAATTAATGTAGAAATATGTATTTGTTTTTACAAATGAACTCAGCTATCTAAAGGATCAATAATTTACCTGACCAATAAGGCAGCTCAGCAAAGATTATATAGTGAACTAAAAATGATTTGCTAGCTATAGTTTTCAAATGCACACTTTTCTAATTTGAAATGCACTAATGAGAAAGCAGGTGCAGAAAGCATAGGGCCCAGTAGCAACCACTGTTTGCAATATACCGCATCCCCATGGTTAGGATACCCTGGCAAAAAGGTGTTGCCAGAGACGCGGAATTCTCCCCCAAAAGAAAGCCCCCCCCCCCATGCTCGGCAAGGCCACATGGGACATTGGTCGGTGGGCATTGGGGAGCTTGAGCGGAGTTAGGGCCAAGTCACAATGGAGCCTAGGGGGAAAAAGCCCCTTCGTGCAAAAAACAATCCGCCCTTCGAAAAGGTGATCAGATGGAGGAAGCCCTGAGTAAGTACGGGGTAGTTAAGAAAGGGCCTCCTCCCTGTTTTGAGAAACCGCTGGTGTGAATAGAACCTGGACTAGCAACAGTCTCAAAGGCATGGAAAACTAGAGCACCCTATGTTTTCCTCACACAAGCCAACGCCCCCACGCCCGATCGGTGAAAATGCACCTTGGTGTCGCCCTTCAGCCTAAGGCTCCCCTCATGAGTCCCTTCCATCCCCAAATCACCTGAAAACCTCTCTCCTTTGATGCCCAGATGCGTCCTTTGTCCCCTCAGCCCCAGTCTGTTTACCGTATGCATTTTCCCTTTGTTGTACCTGGACACACACCCGGACCTCTCTCCTTTCACGCCCAGATGTGTCCGTTGTCCCCTCAGCCCCCGGATGCATCTTCTCTTTGTTGTGCCTGTACACACACCTGGAATCCCTTTTGTCCTCCCTATAAGCCTATTGTAGTGTCCCTGAGCCTATCCCAAATCCTTTATCCTAAACCCTATAACTGCTCCTCATTCCCCCTCCAAAGTTGAGAAAGCTTTGGATGGAAACACGTGCGGGTCCCTCCATGCGTGTCTGTGTCTTAAGGGGTCTCCCAGACTTTGGTCTGCCCCTTCCCTTCATCCCTGAACTTTGCTGGATCCATGGACTGCCTGTCCCCTTTTCAATGGCAAGGAGAGGTAACCATTGGTCCTGACTTCCCCTCCTGCCTCTCTCTCTCTCTCTCTCCTCTTTGTGTGTGTGTCTCCCCCATGCTCCTCCCCCTCCCTCACTCCCCATATTACTTTCATTTTCCCCGCCACCGCTTGTGTTTCCCCTGTAAACCACCAGCCAGACCGGGGCTGTGTTGATCAGTATATGTATGTGTGTGTGTATCCCATTGTGTGTTTTCTTTGATGTCCCTTTGAAATAAACATTCCTGTTTTTTATTAAACACGTGTCTCCCTTTCTTTCTCTACTCTTGGGGAGGGTATGTAAATCTGACTGTAGCACATATCAAACCTCAGATTGATCCTTGTGGCACATGGGGACCCCTAGTTCAACTAATTCGACTAATTCCCCTAAATTTAAGATTCGAGCATATATTGGGGTACCAACCCACCAACAGTCATGCGTGGAAGGGGGTCTCCTGCTAACAAAGGAAGTGCATAATTTTTATAATTAGATACATCTTGCTTTAATTTTGAAAGCTCCCCATCAAAAGGAAAGAACAGGAGGGTAGGGCTGTCTGTATTCAGATGTTTGGTTGCCTCTCAATACACCAGACTGTTCCACAAAATTGACAGTTATGCCATGCAATAATCTGTCTGGTGAGGAGACGAGGATTTCTCCCAGGGAGATGACCAGCGTGCAGCACCTTCCATGCCTCAATGGCTGTGAGCTGAACTAATCCATACAGCTTCTCTGTAATGGTTCTGCAGTTGGATGGCCACTGGCTCCATGACACTTCTCTGGCTCATTCCCAGACTACCTCAAACTTATCCTACATATATAAAGGCATGTCAGTCAGCTTACATACCTCCTACGCAGAACATACCAGCCCGCTTACATTTTGTTATACTATGTGTATTTCTTTCCAAGCTTCCTAATGTCCACAGCACAGTGCACAGGGCCTTACAGGATATCTGATGGTTAGCATCAGTGATTAAAATTAATCTATAACTAGCAAATACAGCTAGTTGTTTAAAAGCAGCCTGCCAGATATTCAGGCAGAGCAGAGGCAGGGTAGGCTGTCCCTACTCTGGGGGAGCCTCGCTGGCAGTGCTCCAGAATATCCAGGAGCAGTGGTGGCCCCTCGCTTTGGCGCTGGGGGAGGTGACCTACAAGCCCCCAGCCAACCCAGCACCAGTCTGGATGCAATGCACGCGGGGACTCAAATACAAAAGAGCTGCACCTGCCCACGGCTGGAGTGTGCATGCAGGTGCGGCTGCAGGTTCCGGTAGGTCGGCACTGCCACCGACGTAACCGAACGTACTGCGCATGCAGTTTTTGGGGGACATGACCAGCTTGGGTAATGGGTTCTCATGGAACCCATTGCCCAGCTATTTTAATGGCCTGGAGGGGCGGCTTTGAAGCCACCTCTCCAAGCTGCACCATGGCTGCACAAGGCCAGGTGGGAAATTTGCAGGTGAGCAGGGTCTCTCAGACCTCGCTGACTCACTTCCAGCTGGCAACCATTGCAGCATTCCCAGCGGTGACTGTCTGGACCTGCGAGGATCAGGTAAGGGACCGGGTTTTTTGCCGGGGGACTTGGGGACAGTGGGGGGAGCAGGGGGGTTAACTGGGGATTGGGGGCACATGGGGACATGGTGGGGGCACACGGGGACATGGTGGGGGAGTTGGAATGTGGGTTTTGTTCACTTGATGATGTGGAGTGTTTGTTTTGCTGCTGCCTTTGGGGACGGTTTGATTTATGTGTGGTTTGCTGGTTTTTATATGGGTTTTGTTCACTTGATGATGTGGAGTGTTTGTTTTGCTGCTGCCTTTGGGGGGGCTTGTGGGAATGGTTTGAATCTGCAGCTTTGCTGAAACTGACATTTGAACATGTGAATATAACCTGCCTAAATTAAGGTGCCTAATTGTAGTTTGGTTGGTTTCTGGTTTACGTGTGGTTTTCTGGTTTTTATATATCTGTGCATGATGATAGGGCCCTGGGAATAAACCTGCGCAGATTGGGGGAAAGCTTTGTGTCCTGTGGATCTTTGCTAAAACTGCTTGTAAGTGAGATTTAAGGTTGTCTGCCTGCTTTTAAAAAAGACAGATGCAGGAGGTGAATATAGATGCCTAAATGAAATTGCTGGATATGCTGCACTTGTTCACAGGTGTGATTTCTACCTATTTGTTTGGGCAGGCATTGGCTCCGCCTACTGTTGCCCTGGCTCTGCCCCTAGTCTAGGCTCCGCCCCTATGCTTGCCAGCCTTGGTGACCCACCAACCTCAAAACCCACCAGCCACCACTGTCCAGGAGCATTGCCAGCAGAGTAGGATGCCCAAACCTGGGGCACTGGCCAGAGACGGAGCTGCTGTCTGTTAGGTGGACAGCTCTGTTCTTGGCTGGGGGTTGCCCCAGGAAACACCATGGAGTTGCGGGCGGCAGCCCAGAGTGTCAGGCGATCTGCCCACAACTCTATGGTGTGGGGGAGGGGCCACCACTTGGGCAGACCAATTAAAACAGACCCAAACAGGACTGTGAGTGGGCAGACTTGGAGGAAAACACCCAATGGCTTGTATGTGCTTATAAAAATGTCAAAAAGTACAAAGTGAGTGAAGCGTCAAAGGAGGAACCAAGGAATCTATAATGACAATAAATGCTAAGTAACAATGTGGAATTATTACTTTGGAATCATTATGTTCTTGGGCAATATGAACTGCATTTTCAAACAGTCAAACAAAACTATGTCCAATTTTTAAATTTTTTTTTTGCTTTTATTCTCCTTGTTCTTATTCTACACATTTTATTAGTAGACTTTGCAGAAAACCACCTACAGTACGTGATGTGAACATCCTTCATGAAAGGCTTCTTTTGTTCTCATGATACAAACTGCTGAAGAAAAACAGCACAGGAACAGTGATAACACTATTTAAAAGATTTGCTTCTCTTCTATTACTTAGTAAGGGGCAAGGAACATCAATGCACAGATATTTAAAACTAACTGAATATATGAAACAAGGAAACAGATTCAAAACAATAGTGGTGATCATTAGCGTTATAAATGTGTATTATTGGTTTTAGTGCTTTTTCATAAGATAGAAATGTGTTAATCTGCAACGTGCAGATGTGCTAGAAAGATTTTTCTGGAGTAGGGGAAACAGAAATTATGTGAGAAGCTGAATGAAGGGAAGCAACATGTTTCGGGAGAATTAACTATCTGATCATTCACAATGTTTATGTGGTGCTCAAAGTGCTAGAAATGGACCTTGTGAAACAAAGAAAAATTGCAGCATAAGCACTTCCCTAACATCTTAATATATATAAATTCCTACTAAAACTTTCCATATGGGGGCTTGTTGTATAGATGCTGTGGCCGGATTTGTGTCCACTTCCTTAGCTTTCTGTGCAAGCCTGTGCATGGCCATTTAACCCTATCTGCAGCATGTGGGAGTTATGACCTGTCCACGTGTAATCTTCCACCGCCTCTGCCGCCCCGATACAAGGCTTAATTTAAGTGTGGTTTGGAAGGGATTATGTTACACCAGACTTCATTCTCTCCCATCTAAGAAAATCCCATAAGCCAGTTGAACTTGATTTTTATTTTGTTTTAAAGTGTAGTAGGATTGTGAGAGACATAATGTAAGTTTCTAGTATTCAGGATATGATCAAAAATACTTCCCTAGGTAGCACGGAAAACCTTTCCTCATCATTTTTACAGGCAACAGCTCTGAAGAATCATCTTCTGCAAATGGGCCTGGCAGAGAGTAAGCTTGCTGGCTACAAGCAACAACATTTTCTGGCTCCTGGGGTAATGGAATGGAGTGAACTGGGAGAAGGAGGAGCTTGACCACAGAAACCAGTACAATCTGGAGGTATGTACTGTGCACATCTCCCTAAGGAAGAAAAGCCACTTTGTCAGCTCCTTTGGGATATGCAGTGGTTCAAGGAGGAGAGGAAATAGGCTCCAAACCTAGGAAAGAGAATTTGAACCATTTAAAATTATGCTCTCTGCATAATACAGCTGACAGTACAGGATGAGGTGAAAGCTGAAGCCACTGGAGACAAAATGACTCATTAGCACAAGACGGGCTGCAGAAAAGCTGATGTCTTTAAAAGTACTTGAAACATCACAAGTAAACAACATGCAAGGGGGGGAGGATGCTCTACAATCTTCTCAACCGTTTCTGCAAGGACTGGTTTGTACTGGCTAAAAACAGGGCGGAGGGGGTTCCTTCCTCTTGGTTGTTTTGGGAATGGGGTGGGAGGAGGCCTTGGCTTTTCTTGATATTCAGAGGGTCTTCAATTTTCCATGTCTGATCTGCATGCTCTGCAAAGAAAGATCCCATGGTTGAGAAGGGGTTGTTGTCGTCTGTCCTGGTCTCATCAAAGAAAGCTTCTCTGCAGTCTGCTCATGACAACAGGGGTCCCACTCATGGAAGTGAGCGACGGCAATTCCCCCCTCCCCCTTGCTTCCTTTCCCAATCAATCTCTGGGTAAAAAACAAATGTCCAACTGTCCCAGGGAGGGGGCCCCACCCCCGGCCGGGTTAGGTCGGAGGACGGAATACACATCACCCCAGCCTGACCTGGCTGGGGAAAGGGGGCTGGGAGCAATGCATGGCCGACTGGCTCCGCCCCTGCGCTGGGGCCAGTGCCCCACCCCCACCATGACGGCAACCCCGCATAATGGGCCGGGTTGCGCAGAAACAGACGTGCCCTCTCCGGCCTGCCTGGGCAGCTCTTGGGCCTGAACAGACACGCAGGTTTGGCGCTGGCCCAGAGCAGGCCAAACTGGGCAGTGTCAGGTTTGTTAACACCTTCTCTCTCGGACATAGGTGAAGGGCGAGTCAGAGAGGAGGTGCTGTCCTTCAAGTCTTCCTCAAAAACCTAAATTAAGTTTTATTTTTGATTTTTACAAACTTTGTAAAAACAAACTTCAGTGACAATTTAGGAATTGAGAAATATTTAGTCAAATCTTTAAAAATCCCAGAGAAAGGCTCTATCACAAAGGGAGACCTCGATGCTGTCACCCTTGGGTTTGGAGGGGTGGGGGGATTCTGGAGAGGTCCAAAGCTATGGGCCAGAACCATAGATCTCGTCTGCCTGCAGTTGCTATGGATATGGGGAATGTTTCACTGTGAAGTGGAGAAACAGAGAAAAAAGCCAATCCCTTAACTCTCATCCCTTTCACCCCTCCTCTACCTTTGAGTAGGGTGACCAGATATGCAAATTTCACAGGACGCTTATGAGAAATACAGGTTGCAGGGCTGCACAGGCTCCACTGCAGCCCTGCAACCTGTATTTCTCATAAGCATCCTATAAATATTTGCATATCTGGCCACCCTATCTCTGAAACACATTCCATTTGCCTCTACCCCTCTCTACCTCTGCATAGCTGTCATTTACCACCCTCTCCAGGTACACTTTCCTCCTTCCTCTCAGTCTTAGATGCCTGAGTTAGTTTCTTCCTCTCTGACAACATTCCCACATTCTTCAACTTCATGGATGTTGAAGTCCCCTCATTCTTGGGGACTTTAACATCCATATTGGCATCTTGTCTGACCCTGCTACTTCCCGCTGCCTTTTACTAGCCTCTTTCTTTGACTACCATCTCTGAACTCACTGCCCTGTGTACCATGATGTACACTTCTCTAACCTAATCTTTTCCCCAAACTTCTCCCTTTCTGATCTCTCCTTTGATGTCCTTCCCATCTCTGAACATCTTTTAGCCTCATTCCACATCTCTCATTCTCCCCCTTGCCAAACCTTTCATTCTTTCCATGACCCTTCAATCCACCAACCCTCAGGACTTTACTTCCCCTCTCTCCTCCCTTCTTTCATCAGTCTCCTCTTCCACCTGCTCTGACTCAGCTGTCTCTGCTTTCTACTGGCTCCTTTCCCTCTACTTTCAAGCATGCCACTGTCTTCCCTATCCGTAAAAGCCCACACTTGACCCTTCCAACTCTTGCTCATTCTCATTCCTCCCCTTCGTTTCCAAGATCCTGGAATGAGCTGCCTTCACATATTCCTTTGTCTTGACCTCTTTTCTTCCAATCCTCCTCCTTTGACACCTTCCATTCTCTCCACTCACTGAGAATGGTTCTTGCCAAAATCACCAATGACCTTCCCATAGTCAAGTCTAAAGGGCTCAATTCCATCCTCATCCGGTTTGAACTCTCTGGACTGTTGACTACATCCTCCTCCTCGATTACCTTTACTCCCTTGGTTTCTGGTTCTCTTCCTCTCTAACCACTCCTTCAATCTCCCTTTTTCTGGAACCACCTCAAGATCACTTCCTACCTCCAACCACTGAAAAACAGAGCTCACGGGAAGGGAGATGAGATAAGGACATGCACACAAGGATAGGGGACAGATCTATGGCACAAATAATGATCTGGTCTCCCCTTTCTTGAGTATACTCCCTGAAGCACCTCTCAGCTGTTCTTGGTTCCCTTCTTTCTTTATGTTCTATCCTTGGGCAAATTAATTGAACCTCATGGCTTCCAGTACCCAATTCTACTCCAGCACTCAACTATTGTTCCACTCCCACTCTAATCATTTCCTTCCAGACTTGCATCACCAACTGCCTTTATGACATCTCCACTTTAATGTCTCACCATCAATTCAAGCTTAATGTGTCCAAGACTGAATTCCCCCTAAACTTTCCTCTTTCTGTTTCCTCTCTATTTCCATTGATGGTGTCACTATGCAGCCTGTCCACGAGGCACATAGCCTGGGATACATCTTTGACTCTTTCCTCTCCTTTGCATCTAAAACTGTCTGTTGCTTCTCTCTGAATAACATTTCTAAAATCCAGCCCTTCCTTGCTATTCCCAAATCCCACTGCCAAAACTCTGGTCCATGCTCTTGCCATCTCTCGGCTCAACTACTGCAAGCTCCTTCTCACTGGTCTTCCCTGCTCTCTTTGGGTGTTTTTAAATGAGATACTGCCCCTCATGGCCACCCAGCAGCCATGCATCTGAACATCCATCTGAAGGTAGAACGGGCCCCTCACCCACTCATGGCCACACACAGAGTACTGCTAAAATCCAGAGTGCTCCATGCAGGGCAAGCCAAATGAATGCCTGGCAATGGGCAGCTATGGAGTCCCTGCCTGTATGAACGGCGGCAGCCAGCCACACCAGGCGCTGCTCACAGGCACTGTGGGCAGGGGTCATGCCCTTTGCAAGTCACAGGAACTGGTTGGGAGCGCTGGGGAATGCCCGGGACAGGTCAGTTGCAAAGGCCAGCCCAGAGCGCTCCCCCCTCCCCCATGGTCCGTGGCAGGGGGAGTGCGTGGGGGCTGCCACAGTAGCCATGTTGGGAGCCACCCGTTAGAATCACTCCCCGTACACTCTACCGAAGGGCATTTTCACACAAGACACTCTCCACCACTATACTTGTTACAGGACACCCATAGGGCAACACTGCAGGCGAAGCCCTGCAACATGTATAGTGGGTAGAGTGTGTCTTGTGTGGAAATGCCCTGAGTGGGTGCTCCGCGTCCGTGCCAATGAGCAGCCACAGACACACACACACCAGCCTTGCTTGTTTAAAAACAGCCGTTGACCCTCTCATTCCTGTTCAGCACTCTGCTGCTAAGGTCATCCACCTCACCTGCTGTTGTAATCATTTTCAGCCCCTTCTCTGTGCCCCCTGCTGGCTCTCCCCACACTTTGCATCCACCACAAACACTTTATCTTCACCTTCAAAGCGATTCATGGTCTTGCTCTTCCCTGTCTCCCTCATTTCACACTATGTTGCCATCTGGGAACTTTGCTCCTCCTCTGCTGTCCCTCTCATTCACCCCAGAGCCTCATGCTCCCTTCTTCAATGGCACCCCATTTGGCCCCTTCTTCGGTGCTACCCCCTATGCCTGGAATTCCCTCCCTGAAGACACACACTGCTCCCTCCCTCACAAACTTTAAATCCCTCCTAAAAACTGCTCTCTACTATCAGGCTTAGCTCCTCCCTGCAAGACTGCTTGCTCATGCTCCTTCTACTCTGTTCTTTCATTTGGGGTTCCTTTCTGCCATTCTAACGGAGCTAAGCATGTGCACTTGCAACTTCTCTCAACCTCATAAATGTATCCCTGTCTTATGTTACATTCCCCTCTCCATTGTCTCCCCTCTCTTGTCCATTCTAGATTGTGAGTCCCGCAGAGAAGGGGCTCAATTAATGATTGTTTCCTATTAATGATTGTTTGGTACCAGGCACATTGCTGGCATAACAACCACTAAAAAGAAGAAAACACAGTAACAAGAGAGAAATTCTGGAAGAAAAAGTGGAGTGTACAGGGATATAGAAAGAATGAGGGAAAGAGGAAATAGATTAGAATCCTTGCAAGAAACAACACAAATATAAGACAAAAGTGGTGTGAAACCAACAAAAGATGGCAGAACAAAAATGAGAATTATAATTTCTACGTATGTTAGAATATAAAAATAAATATTCCTGAATTAAATGTAGTACACAACACATCACAAAATTGATTTAGACCGTGATCCGGCTAGGGCCGAACGCCAGCGCAAGGGGCCTTGCACTGACGCAAGGCCAGGGACAACCAGGTGGCGGGGAATGCGGGCGCATGCAGATGATGCGTACCGCTGGTCAGATGGCCACACCTCTCCCAGCTCCATGGTGGCCATGGCCCCTCTGCCGGCATTGCAGGGGAGAGCTCAGCCCATGGAAGGGGTTCTCAACCCATTTAGGTTAGTCCAACTGGGCCTGTGAGGCACACCTGCCCCCTCTGTGGCATAATGAACAGCCGCACCAGCGCAGACTTAATCCTGCTCTGAGCAGGAATAAGGCATGCGCAGCCATTGGGGAATAGGCACCGGGCACCTACGACCGCAGAAGTTGCCGCACGCCCACCCGTCTGGCCAGCCCCAGAACTTCACAGCATGCACCCTAGAGGGTGGGAGTCCTGTCAGTTCCCCGTGTGACCCAGCTCCCATCCCCGCACCATGGCACATCAAGAGGTAGGAGAGAAGCAGGGTCTCATGGGGTACCACCCAGGGCTCATGCTCCCTTCTTCAATGGCACCCCATTTGGCCCCTTCTTCAGTGCTACCCCCATGCCTGGAATTCCCTCCCTGAAGACACACACTGCTCCCTCCCTCACAAACTTTAAATCCCTCCTAAAAACTGCTCTCTACGATCAGGCTTTCCCAAGTTCCTCCCTGCAAGACTGCTTGCTCATGCTCCTTCTACTCTGTTCTTTCATTTGGGGTTCTGGGGCTGGCTGGCTGGACATGTAGCGGCTTCTGCGGGTCAAGGCACCCCTGCCTGCCCTCCCCCCCACTGCACATTACCATAGGGGTATGGTACCTTATATACCATGCAAGGGCATGGCAAAGGGACTGGAGCATGATGCAGCGCTATGGCTGCCGGCACAATTCGGCCTTCCGCCTGTACAGCTTTCCACTGTGTGAGGAACTTGCTGGATCACGGTCTTTGTCTTTTAAATCATCTGGGGAATGAAGAGTTACAGTTGGTGGGTCTGATCCCACGCCCAGCGTGTGCTGTGCACAACCTGCTTGCAACCCACGTGCATGTCAATTGGGAATGCATTGTGCCACGCGGATCCCGCATGGAGGGGGTTTGGGATTTTGGCTTGTGACATGGGAAGGGGGGAAAAAAATTCTGACTAGTGGAGGGTATTAAAACATTTGTAGTCCAGTTTACTATATAATACAGCTGAATATGCCATTGTCCATGATTTCAACCCCCCTCCGTGTGGCACAATGTACTCCCAATGGACGTGTATGTGGGTTGCGGGGCCTGGGACTGACCCCATTGTCTGTATCTAGTTTTCTTTCTACAATAACGTCCAAGACTAAAATTGAGAAAGATTCTCTCTCCACAAAACAGAACACATCTCCTGTCACCCTCAAATAATCAGTATTTTGAAAAGGAAAAGCTTATGCAAACAGAAATACTAATACCTTGTAGCAATATAATGTATTAATAAGGCTTCACAGTTATTACTGACTTTAAAATTAACTTTCCACTAATGAAGCATGACATTTTTCCTGCTATACTTCGAACAATTTTATGCAAGGAACTTTCTCTATCTATACAAAACCAAAGTTAAAACTCTTTCTGAAATAAAATATTTACATAGTTTCGAGAAATGTTTCAATGAAGATACCAAAAATATTCCAAATAATCTGGCTCAGTCTGAATTCTTTGTAGCTAAAAGAAAACTAAGTAGTGAAAAAAACAAATACCTTATAAAATAGAGCACAATTTCATTGCACAGTAGGTCATGTACTAATAATTTAAGCTGCATACTCCCACATGACAAGAACATTTCATGTAAACAAAAATGTTTCCAGACACAAAACAATAAGATGTAAACTTGCATACTTACTTAAAAACCAAACACTGCCACATTTTGGCCCTTACATTGTGTTCTGAACAACTGCTACTATCTGTAAGGGGGGGGTCTAAGGGGGCAAGAGCAGGAAGGGGGTTAAGCGGGGGGAATTGGGGCAGGGAATCCGCTGTAGGGCCGTCTCTCCGAGGGTACACTAGGGTACCAGTAGTCCCCTCAGGTTGTTGGGTGGGCTTTCCTCCGATCAGAAGGCAACCCGTATCATCACAGGGGAGGAGAGAATTTGCCAGCGGAAGGTTAGCGAGCAAAGGGGGAATCCACGTACTCTCCACACGCGCTGCCCAGGGCACCAGGGTGAGACGGGGGGGAGGATCCAGGTGGGAGGGTAAACGGGGGGGTCCGGGGTGGTGGAGGAGGGGGGAAGGAGGGGGCAGGGAGGCCCGGAGGCGGAGGGGTTCAGGGAGCTTACGCACACTAAGGGGGGGGAAATGAGGCAGAGGAGGATGGGGAACCAGGGGCCTTCACACTATAGGTAGGACTAGCTAATAGGAAGGGAGTGTAAGGAGGCTTCACACACAACAATTGCACAAGAGGAAATAAGGGGGAACAAGGGGGAACAAGGTAAGGTACAAGGAACTCTCAAGCTCTCTACCACACCACTATCAATACAAAGACTTAGCTCTCAGGAGCGAAGATCAGGGGCCAGCTTCTCTCCACGATTACCGGCAGGGTTGTGCTGCCCTGCTGGAGCTTTTATTACTTCCTGGTTTCCCCCTCCAGGTGTCCCTAGTTCAAGGCCCCGCCCCTCGTCGAGCGCGCTCTGCCGCTAGGCGCGCGCTGCGTCGGGGCGGGGCCGGAGCTGTAGCTTGGGGCGGTTCCACTTGTGGAGGGGGCGTGGCCGGAGTGGTAGCTAGGGGCGGTTCCACTTGTGGAGGGGGCGTGGCCGGAGTGGTAGCTAGGGGCGGTTCCACTTGTGAAGGGGGCGTGGCCGGAGTGGTAGCTAGGGGCGGTTCCACTTGTGAAGGGGGCGGGGCTTGCGGCGTGGTCGGGGCCTGGTGAGCCCTCGGGGCTGGCCCTCTCTGAACCTGCCGTTGGCCCGCCCCTACCTGGCATTCCTTTCGCTGCTGAATCCCCCGTCGCGGCCTCCTGTCATGGCGTCGCGCCGTGACACTATCATTCATTTTAAAAAATCTGAAACCTGTTGTCTTCTTGGGTTTGTTCAGCTATCTTTCTAGATACGACAAGGGCTCGCAGGGGGGCGGTCACGATGCTATGGAACGCCCTTCTCCTGGATGTTTGTTTGAGCCTGAGTGTCTTCCGGAGGTGGCGTAAGGTCTTCCTGTTTGTAAAGGTATTGGTGGACAGGGATGGGGTTTGGTGGGTGGGTTTGGGGTAGGAGTGAGGGGGGTTGGATGTGAAAAATGCGGAGGTGGTGTTGGGGGTTTTTGTGGGAGGGTTTTTGGAGTTGTTTTTGTATTTCAACTGTTTTAATGGATTTTTAAAAATATGTTTTTATATTTGTTGTAAGCCGCACTGAGCCTTCTTTAGGGAAGGACAGGATACAAATTTAAATAAATAAATATAGGTACTGGTTTGGAATTTTGAAAAACAATTATTGTATGCATCTGTCTTTCTTCACTGGATACACTGTGATACTCTTGAAGAGCTAACTCCATGTGAATAGCAGCCTGAAAACAACTTCAATAAGTATTACAAAGGGTGTTTTTAAATGAGCAAGGTGATGGGCGGGGGGGAGGGTCCGGGGCTGCTGTGTGGCACTGCCACGGCTCACCCATGCAGGTGGAGTGCCTGGGGAGGGATTCAAACAGGCGACTCCCAGCGTGGCTACACTGGCCATGGAAGCAAGCTGCCATGCACTCCCTCTGCAATGAACCATGGAGGAGGGGGAAGTGCGCCGGACTGGCCTTTGCAACTGACATGTCCCCAGCATAAGAGCTGAGCAACCCAGGCTCACCAGCACTCCCAGCCAGTTCTTGCAAAGGCCATGGCCCCTGCCCATCGTGCCTCTGAGCAGCGGTGTAGCTGGCTGCCTCAGTTCATACGGGCGGAGCTTGCCCTGCATGGAGCACTCCAGACTTCTTGACTGCTTCGTGAGTTGCCATGGCTGCTCCGCCTTCAAAAGGTGGTTGGTTGCATGGCTCCTGGGTGGCCATGCGGAGTAGCATCTAGTTTAAAAACACCCAAAAGTTAATTAATTAGACATTAACACGAATTCTTTTGTATTGCTGCTTGCTAAAATTCCTCCTGGATTTGACAAGAGGTCAAGTTTCTTCTTGATGTAACTCCAATGATAGACCTATCCATGCTGTAAGGGACTTATTTGCCCTGGGAATTAACTCCCTCTAGATTTAGTTTATTTTAAAAGGTAGGACAGTTCTTGGCAAAATTTGATACCTTTAAAATGCATTTAGCAGTTATAAAACAACTTTCCATTTAAAATTCCTGCTATACTTCATAGAGTGATTAGTCCACCCTCTCCCAACTTCATTTGATGTGGATGACACTTGGCATCCTTAAAAATGTATTTTCCTTATTATCAATTCATAGTTGATATCTAATACACCACAAAGTGTCCGTATTCCATTATAAAATCTGAATCTGCTTACTATTCTTGATGTAAAACATTCACTGTTTGACTAATTCAGTCAAGACAGAACTGTTATTTTCAAGGTCAATTTCAGTGTTACTGAACTGTAACCCATATGTGCGAGCTTTCTTTCTGAGTTAATCTTCTTTGCCAGCATTTGAGTATTGTATCTTCACAAATCACAGACTATTTCCAAAATGCTGCCAGACTTTATATAAGGGACTTTGATCAGGTTACACTATTTTTGTCAAACTTCCACTGTCAGTCAAAGAATGTACTGTACTAACTGTACAGCCTCAGCCTTTATATGCAAAGAACATCGAAACCAAGATCTTGTTCACTATCAGGAATTACTCTGCAGGGCTGGAGGTGTCTGTGAAACTACTTATTGGTATAAACATTCCTTGCATGACACCATTTTCTGTGCCTACTTCATTACTTTAACAGTATCTATAACTATATCCCTAAACCAAGTATTTCCTACACATGAAGATACCTAGAGTAATTATATTTTTAAAGTAGCTGACCCACTTCTGCTCTGTTAGGGCAGTATACATTTGACATAACTCTGCTGAATTCAGTATAATTATTCTAGATGTAATTTAAAGCATACTGTGTCTCAGTTTTGAACATATATAATTTAATGCAATAAAGAAAGCAAATATTTATTTATATACATTATTTTTACCCTACCTCTCCTGCTCGTGTAGCTCGAGGTGGCTTACAAACATAATGTAATTTAAAGTACCACTAAAAATCATAAAAATAACACACACATAAAATCCATAAAACAAATCAAAAGGGGGATAGCATAAAATATAAAAAAACCTGCCTCCCTTCCCCACCCACCTTTCATCCATCTCCCTCACCAAAAGTCTGGTGGAACAGCCAGATCTTGGACTGACGTCGAAACGAGGCGAGGTCTGGGGCTCCACTGGAAGGGAGTTCCACAGCCTAGGCGCAGCTACTGAGAACGCCCTCTCCATCATAGCTCCCCGGACCACCCGGGGGACATCAGGAAGGGCGGTCCCGGCAGACTGTAGAGATCAATCCAGGACACAGAGAGTGAGGCGATCCCGCAGATAGGCATTATTAAAAACATTTATATAATCACTAATAATGTGCAGAGGACTTAATCATACAATAAATTGTATTTCTTACCCCAAAGGACTTATGGATACAATAATGGGTCCTAAGCCTGTTCTACAGACATTATTTTTACTTTTTTTATGAAACACAAGTTTGTTGCTTTTTTATTGAAGAGACAGAAGACTACGTAGTTAATATAATAGCGTACAATGGACCACCCTTTGTTGCCAAGAGTGTGGAAGCTTTCATAATCAGGTCAACCTATACACATCCTAAATCTTTTGTCTCCTGTCTCTTATTTTTGTCCAAACACTTTCTCTATACCAGGGGTTCCCAAAATGTGGCCTGCAGTTATTTGGTCCCTATGACATTTTTTTTTCTGGATCACATCTGCCAAGGGATGGAAAGCACAGCCAGCCTTTTATCAGGAGCAAGGGACAACAGAAGTATGGGGGTGGCAGGGTCAGGAGGGACTGTGGGGGAATGGAGCTGGGGAGTCTATTGAAAGTGATGGGCTTGTGTGAGAAGTGGAGCGGAGTTATTGGAAGCAAAGCCAAGGAGTGTAGGGCAAAGGAAATTATGTTTTGGGATGTGGAGCAGAGCTGTGGGGATGAAGACTGGGGCCACTTTCAGACATGCCCCCCACACATATTTGGGGTGCAGGGGAAATGCACAGCCTGAATATGCACAGGGATTGACTGGTCCGAAAGGACCCCCCCACGTGGCTTTGCCAGCAAAGCCACGCAGGATGCAGAGCTCGATTTCCCGCTCGGCAAAGCTGCGCAGGGGTGCCTTTCGGACCGGCTGATCCCCACACATATTCAGGCTGCGCATTCCCCACCACAGCCCAAATATGCGCGGGGGGCTATGTCTGAAAGTGGCCTGGGAGGCAGGTAAGGGGTAGTGGCTGTGGGGAGCAGATCAGAGAGAATTTGGGGTGAGGAGGGGCTGTAGGGGGTGAAGCCTAGGGGACTTTCAGCTGAAAATAGTACTTGGGAAATATGACTAATTTTCTTTTGTATTTTAATGTTAGACTACATTTTAAAAGCTAAAATGGAGTAATACATTTTATTTTTACACTTACAATCCTATTAAACATTTCCCACATCTGAATTGGTCTGTGGAAATTTCCTAGTGGATAATACTGCTGTAGACATTGTTTTTAAACAACCTTATTAAATGGTTACTTTTGCCTGTATCAGAATTATTATTCTAAATTAGCCCCTTTCGCCATGGCAATATGTTCCTGGGCATAATCAAAGATACCATTTTAAGAATTGTTAAAACTGGCTATAAACCAATAAAACCCTCCAACTGGCAAAAGAGACACAACGATTCAACCAAGGGAAGATTCTAAAATAAAATAATGCTCTACCTTCAAACCAGAGTTGAATCATCAGTCAACTGGATCAATTTATACATACAAAATAGTTTATACTACCTGCTGTTTGGGTATATTTATGCATAATAATTTAATCTAATGAACTTTAAATAAGGAACAAAAACTACAGAAGAAAGCTGAGCAGTGCTGGCCTCCTGAAGAAATGAGATGCTATAGGTAAGATGTACTCCGATGATAGATACCAATTTATTTTGAAATGTGATTACTTTACTAAGCTTGAATATTTTGTGACTAATTTAGAATTCTGGCAAGATGCCTCTGAAGATCATTCCACCAAATGCATAACAACTTAACTCCTTGCCAGCCAGCCAGAATTCCCCAGAGTTTCCCTTAGCAAAGTTAAAGCATACCACTGTTGGGGAAACATGAACAACTGATTGTTGAGGAAATGATTTATTATAAATAGAAAAGAGCTGGAGTTACCACACATACTTATCAAGTACTCTACATCATCAATCTAGGTTAATTTGTATGTAAAGTATGTCTGCAAGAAATAGCCTCCAGCAACTAATTTAAACGAGTTCTAAATTACAATAGAAATACCACCAAAATTACATTTGTCTTGGCTCATTGTAATCCAAAAGCTCATTTGAAAGCACCTGCAAACAGTATTTGTTGCCAAAAAGGGAAGGTAAGATTAAATTTCATTTGACATAATAAATTTTGTAAAGTACAGAATTTTAAACTTTTGCAGAACAAAGAACTTTTTGTAACTATGGCTGATTATAATTATGGGTAGTTCTGCACTGCGGAGGTGCCTTGGAATGTTCATTGTTTAACCTGGAAACCATCTGAACTAAGAGACAGTGTTAAAGTTGCCCAAGAATATGGAAGAGAAAGGAAAAAAACAAAACACTCAGTGGCTTAATCACTGGAATCACCTTTGGGAATTAGCAAAAATGTTCTGATCAGTAACAAAAGAGGGGAAAAATAGAGCTTATTACTTAGTTAAAAGGGTCGAAAGCAAAAATTCAGCAATCACTTCTAATCACCATTGTATTATAAAAACACATTAATTACCAGCACTCATTTTAAATGGAATAACTGGAAGTGCAGCAGACAGCCCAAAGGAAAGGTACAAGTTTGGTGCATAGGACACTTCTTTTTATATTTTTTCATTTATACAAACCTTGGTGGTGGGGCACCAAATGCAATCAATAGGCAGCAGTTTTAAAATTAGCAAAAGTACATTTCCACATAATGCATTGTTGTCCCATGGAACTCATTGCTATGGGATATTGTCAAAAGTCTACAGTATAACTACATTCAAATAACGATTAGACAAATTCATCGAGGATACCACCATCAATGGTTATTGCCACTGACTGCCCAAAGAGAGACAGTTGATGAGACGAGCTTGAACAGAGGGAGAGAGAGAAGGAGTAGAGAGATAGAGTTGAGTGTCATCAGCATAGAGGTGGTATTGGAAGCCATNGTTTTAGCCATGTTGAGTTTGAGTTGACGTTGAGACATCCAGGTAGAGATGTCAGAGAGACAGTTGATGAGACGAGTTTGAACAGAAGGAGAGAGAAGGAGTAGAGAGATAGAGTTGAGTGTCATCAGCATAGAGGTGGTATTGGAAGCCATGGGAGGCAATGAGTTTGTCTAAGGATGAGGTAGAGATGGTCAAGAGATACAACTTCATGCTTCTGGGTGTCCCTAAATCTCTGGCTGCCCAAAACTAGGAGTGAACTGCAAAGGATATATCACACTAGATATGCCCTGACTTTTCTGAAGCATCCCATTCTGGTCACTATCAGAGAGAGGATACTGCGCTAGAGAAACCATTGATTTGACACAGCATGGCAGTTCTTAGGCTGTCATCCCTTTAATTGCTATATTTTATCTGTGTTTTAGTAGATTTCGAAGTGACGGATTTTAAAATGAAGGCACCCTAATTGTTGAATAATGTACTGTCATCCTGCTGATATTGTAATGTTTATTGGGACTAATAAAGCAAATAAGGGATTTAAACACTGTGGGAGCAATCCAATGGTCTGCGTACGCTGCCCGCAGGCGCCACGCTCAGGCCAGAATGGCTACGCTGTGTGTGCAGCACACATGTGCACCTGAACACGTGCGTTCTAGTTTGAGTGCAGTGTCTGCGGGCTGTTGGATTCCCCCCCGTGTTAACACACACACTGCTGGCTTGGTTTGCCTGCTTGGCCCACCTGGACCAGGACCAAACCCCGTGTGTTTGTTCCGAGCTCACCAGATGCGAGCCTGGTTCAAACCTTGGCGAGGTTGGTGGTTGGGCCAGAAACGTGGGCCTGGAACGAACTGCGCCCAAGGTCTGGCCCTGTGAGCCGCCCAGGCAGGCCAGAGTGGGACGAACTGGCCAGGAGTGTTTGTTTTTGTGCCCGCCCAGCCCAGGGGGTCACCATGGCTGCCTGTCATGGTGTGGGGTGGGAGGCAGGTCACAGTGTAAGGGCAGAGCAGTCCAGCCATATATCGCTCCCCACCCCCTCCCCAGCTGGGTCAGGCATGGGGAATGCTAGTTTCCGTGACCCAACCTGACCCAGTTGTGGGGGGCAGTCATCCCACCCCGACGTGCAGCCACTACTGCAGCTGCACATGTTAACACCCACTGCTTTGCAATACTTAGGCTCAAGTGGAGAAATTCATGTTCATTGCATTTTCCTTATTGACAACAATGGGGAAAACGTAGTAAACATGGGTCCCTGCTCAAGAGCCCCCTTTCTCAAGGAACCCAAAAAAAGGTCATGCAACAGCAGATAGACACTTTACACAGAAAGATGGGGAAAAAAGCCATCCACTTGCTTGCCTGACTTGTAACCACAATGAAGTGTAGCAACTTGTTAAGAATCTCCTTCCCACACTCAAAAATCAAGTTGGCCAAAACCACCTACTTAATAATTTGATTCCATAAGACACTGCAAGTTACCCCAAACAGAAAACAACTTATCATACCTTCATCCACACATTCATCCTAGTATTCATCACCAGGGCTGCTTGTCCATGTTACCCAATCTCACGTTGTTACTAACAAATGTGAGATTGGGTAACGTGGGTAAACCCCTTTTCAAATGCAGGATGAACCTGCACGTGTATTTCAGCACAGAATGACAGGGCTGAAGTTCCAGCCCTGTCACTCACATTAGTTTAAATACACGTGTAATTTGAACGTGTGCAAGGGAATCTCACCGTAAAATGCATTTACGGTGAGATTCCCCTTTGCACCAGCAACTCACCTGGGGGCATCAGCGGTGGCTGCAGCAGCAGGGACTTCTCCAGTGGGATGGGGGGGGCAGGCTTTTTCTGGCAGCCCCCCCACCCAGTTCAGTCCAGTGGGGGGGGGGGGGAAGGAGGTAACATGGGCATATAGCCCACCAGAAAATTCATGTGTAGAATATTTTCACATGAGATTGATTCTCATGTGAAAATCTGCACATGGGCAAGCAGCCCAAGTCTCTAACATCAAGACGCCGCCCCGAGCGGTCTTCAGGAGGGGCGGGATATAAATGCAATAAATAAATAAATAATAAATAAATAAAAGAATTAGAGAATGCTGGAAAGTTAAACTTTCACCATCATTTTGAACAGAGCTTTGTATTTTCACTAATTCTGTTTTTAGTATGCAGAACTACTTTTTAGTGATAGGACTGATATAGCTGAGGAAAAGAAACTATAAAGGACTGGAAAAATAAGGGCAAGAATTTTCTGGGGATCTGTAGGAAAAAATATCTGGATTTAAGAAATATGTTGTCTTTCTGAGATGTACAATACAGTCTGAGTGAGAGTTCTAAATTCAGGAGTTATATTGTCTGATATGATAGCATTAGAAATGTTATTCTGAGCAAGACACAATATACCACAGAGTTAATATTTAGGAACTTAAATGGAGGCTATTAGAATTGAAATACTTAAGTGATTCTCTGTGGGGAATTAGTAACTTGGGGGAGTTAGTCTGGTGGCAAAATTGGCTAAAATAACTTTAAAAATTTTTTTTTATAAGTTTATATGCCTCCCCTCCTGTCTCAGGTAGTTTGGGGTGGCTCACAACAATATAATAAAATACAATAAAGATATAAACAATAATATAAATCAATAATATACATCATATCAATATTTTTAAAACCTTACAAATACAAAGAGTGTGCACAGAGTATCAACCCTTCACCCCCACCCCTTAACCCTCCCCTCCACCAAACGCCTGGCGGAAGAGTCAGGTCTTACACTGACAGTGGAACATGAGAAGATTTATGCTGAGGTGGACCTTGGCCGGGACAGAGTTCCACAGCACTGGTGCGGCCGCCAAGAACACCCGCCTGTCAGTCTTCACCCATCTATAGCAGGGAACCTCCAGGAGGGCAGCCCCCAATGACTGCAGGAGCCGCCCAGGGGCAGGATGTGAGGCGTACACTGTTCAGGGCTTTATAGGTCAGCACCAGCACCTCGAATTGGGCCCAGAAGACTATAAACAGCCAGTGCAATGCCCAGAGCACCAGCATGATGTGCTCCTGGTGGCCCATCCCAGTGAGCAGATCCTGCTCAGTGGGCAGATCCCAGTGAGCAGATCCTGCACTAGCTGCAGCTTCTGAACCGTCGCCATGGGCAGCCCCACGTAGAGCGCATTACAATAGTTTAGCCTCAAGGTGACAAATGCATGGATGACAGTGGCCAGATCAGAGTCCGAGATATAGGGGTGGAGCCACCTCACCAGATGTAACTGGCGGAACGCACTCCTGGCCACAGCGGATGCCTAAAGAGCCACATACAGCTGTGGATCCAGGAGCACTCCCAGGCTCCTAACCTGAGAAGCCAACATGGGGCGAACTCTTTCAATAACAAGTAACAACCCCTCATCCAGGACCCCAGACCTGCCAATAAGCATCACCATCATCTTGTCGGGCTTCAATTTCAACCAGCTTGACCTCATCCAGTCCGCCACAGCTGTCAAGCACTGGAAAAGCACCAAGACTGCAGGATCTGGGTTGGATGAAAAGGACAGGTACAGTTGCGTGTCATCAGCATACTGATGACCGCAAAACTCCCCATCTACGTACAACCTCTCCCAGCGGCTGCATATAGACATTGAACAAGAGGGGGAAAGAATGGAATCCTGCGGGACCCCACACAGGAGATCCCTGGGAGAAGATGTACAATCTCCCAGAACCACCCGTTGAGATCTGCCTGCCAGGAAGGATTGGAATCATTGTAAAACGGTTTCATTCAACCCAGCCAGGTCCCACAGGCGAGTCACCAACACCTCATGGTTCACTGTGTCAAACGCAGCTGAGAGATCGAGCAGAACCGGAAGGGTTGAATGACCCTTATCCAGCTCCACTCGGAGGTCATCAACCAAGGCCACAATCTCTGTGCCATAACCCAGGCAAAAACCAGACTGCAAAGGATCTAGAAAACCGATATGGTCCTGATGTACCTGCAACTGATGAGTCACCACCTGTTCAATAACCTTCCCTAAAAGGGGGAAGGTTAGAAATAGGCAAATAGTCCGCAGGGGAGTCAATGTCCAAAGATGGTTTCTTGAGGAGGGGTCGGAACACCGCCCCCTTACCCACCCCACCCCCAAAGAAGCGTTGATCACCCCAGCCAGCAATGGCCTGTCTACCGGCTAGCCTTGACCAGCCAAGATGGGCAAGGATCCAGTTCACAAGTTGTGGCTTGCTTGGAACCAAGCACATCCGCTGCCTCAGTCGGAGTCACCAATTGGAATTGATCCCATAAACACTGACCAGACGGGGCATTTCTTACCTCTAGCTCTGCTACTGTATCCAAAAGGGTAGCATCAAAGTCGTGTTCAATGAGAGCAATTTGATCTGCAAAGTACACCATAAACACATCACAGCGGCCCTGGAAAGCTCCAGGTCCAAGTGGAGACAGGCAGGTCTGACCAAACCCCTCATCACCCGAAAAAGTACTGCCAGATGTGACTTCGCAGACGCTATGAGAGCAATCTAATGGCTGACATACGCCAACCCCTGTGCACGGCCAGAACATGCATGCTCAGGTGCGCATGCAGAAAACATGCACACCTGAGTGTGTGCGTTCTGGCCGGAGCATGCTGCCTGCGATCAGGATACACGGGCCGCTGGATTGCTCCCTCTGAGTAAAGCAAAGAACCCCTTCTTTGCTGCCCGCACAGCCACAGCATAACTTTTTAAAAACAGTTTCTGCCACAATCAGTCATCTTCATCACGAGTACTGCGCCACCGTTGCTCCAACTGCCTCCCCTTACGCTTCAGCCACCCCAAGCCTGCCGTAAACCATGGGGACCTGCGGTGCCAAAACACGGGAAGCGGACGCCTAGGAGCCACCTGGAACCAACTTCAGGGAGACCCACTTGTTAGAAGCTGTCAACAATAATATTTTGTCTTATTGCTTCATAGGGATGACAAAAAGTGTTGTCATTTCTCAATATTATTTATAAGGTCATAAAATAACTCATCTTACATAAGTCCTGTTAAAAATGGAATTTAAGAACAAACGTTTTTAGCACACTATGTTTATGAGAGATTTATTTCTTGCACTTGTGAGAAACAACTGTGAGGACGGGGAAGTTTTCTGGGAAGGAGAGGGAATAGACCTCAGGAGACACAGACCCTTGGTTGCAAAAATATCTCTCAGGATTGGAGGTGGCTTCTGGAAGGTAATCTTCCCAGACTAGATCATCATAGGGAGGCAAAGTGCCGTGTTTGCCCCTCCACAGGGAACTCCACTCCATGGTCACACCACACCACACCACACGGCTGGCACACAGGGACCCGGGAGACAGGTAGAGGTGAAGGGACAGGGTCTGTGGGTGAACCCCAGGGAAGAGGGGGATGGAGACAGGACCCATACACATTAGGGGGATTCTCAGGGCACCACACTGGGGAAGGGGAAAAGGGAACCAAACACCGTACTTACGTAACACAAGCACTCCAGATCTCGCTGACTCACTTTCTTTCTCACACACACTCTTTCGCTTGCCTGTTCTCTCGCTCAATCGACCTCTCTCACATTCTCCACACCACAGGACTTCACACACAACGACAGTACCACAAGACGGGGCCAGTCTCTCAGGCATGAGGAACTGATCACCGGTGAGGAATGAAGGCACTGCTTCCACTTTTATTGACCCCAGGAGTCTGCCCCCACTGACGTAGGCACTCCAAGCACCGCAGCTGGAAGGTTGGGGGCATGTCTGGTGGTGTGCTGAGGCTGGGGGAAGAGTCAACAGCATGTTGGAGCTGTGTGGTTGGGGGCATGGTTGTAGCATCAGGCAGCAGGGTATCAGAGTGGGGATGATCGCTCCCCGCTGTATCTTGGAGCCGCGCCGCCATTTGTATTGTGGGCGGTGCTCCGGAGGTAGGATCCACGGGGCTGGGGTTTCCAGGAGCTCTGTTGCTCCTCCATGTAGGCCCATGTGGCCACGTTTGGTCTTACCCTCCCCCACTTCCTCAGACCCCTGGAGAAGGGTCTGACAGTACCCCCTCCTCTCCATGGGAAGACCTCTGCAAGGGGTGCAGGCTTTCAGGGATGGCAGAAGTGAAACCGCTGGACAAACCGTGGGGCGTGAACGTTGGTTGCTCTTTCCCATGATCTGTCCATCGGTCCGTACCCTTTCCAGTCTATTAGATAAGAGAGTTGCCCCAGGCGATACCGGGAGTATAGGATGTCCTGCACTTTGTACTCGGGGTCATTGGCTATGGGAGTAGGTACGGGATCTGGCCCGGTGAACTCCGCGGAGGGGTGAGCGGTTTTCAGAAGGGATACATGAAAGGGTGGGTGAATGTGATACTGGGAAGGGAGTTTTACTGTGTAGGTGACATCGTTTAGCTTGTTTTTGATGGGGAATGGTCCCATATACTGGTAATCCAATTTGGCTGAGGGGCGAGTGGTAGGGTAGTGGCACCGATCAATCAACACCAGTGTTCCTGGTGTAAGGTTCGGGGCTGATCACCAACATCTATCTGCGTACGTTTTGTACTGTTGCCTAGCTGTAGTGAGTATGGCCTTTGCTTGGGTACGTGCTTGCTGTATTCAAGTTACAAGGGCTCCTGCTGCTGAAACATGGAGTGGGCTGGGGTCTGGTAGACCCATACGTGGGTGATACCCATATGTAACAAAAAAGGGTGATGATCCAAGAGAAGCATTCAGGGTGGTGTTGTAAACGAACTCCGCTAGAGGTAAGAGGTCATACCAATTGTCCTGTAGGTAGTCAACATAACATTGTAGGTACTACTCAAGAGGTTGATTGATCCATTCAGCTTAGCTGTTGGCTTGGGGGTGGTAGACAGTTGTTAGGTTGCATTTGATTTAGAGGGTGGCCAGGAGGGCCTTCCACAAGCAAGAAGTGAACTATGTACCCCTATCAGATACTACTTCCAGAGGGACTACATGGAGCTTCAGCATGTGTTGTAACCGTAATTGAGCTGATGGGCTAGTGGAGGGGAATCCTTGGCATGGGATAAAATGGGCTAGTTTTGTAAAGTGATCTATTACAACTAGAATTGTAGTGCATCGCTGTGACGATGGTAATTCTACAATAAAATCCATCCCAATTCATTGTCATGGTCCTTGGGGAAGTGGTGCGAGGTGCAATAACCCTTGCGGTCGGTGGCGGCCTACCTTTGTCTTGGCACATGTAGCGCAGGCGCTTACATATTCCTTGACATTGTTTCTCATGGACGGCCATCAAAAGTGTCGCTGTAAAAACTCATAGGTTCATTTTGCTCCTGGGTGCCCTGCTAGAGGGGCATCATGGTGTGGCGAAACATCAGTAGGGGGTGCTATACAGCTGAGCCACCGACCTCACTGTTTCTCTCCAAATCTCTGGCTAGGGGTTCCCACAGCTGGCAAACCCCCCAAAACACTTGATATTCCACTGCCACCACCTGACTGTTTCCCAGTGGGCATTCACACCACTCAGGAAATGTGAACCCCCATAAGGCATAAGCCTTACAGCTTCCCCAAAGCACTCCCCTTTCCTGGCACTCTGTTCCTGGGATTTCCTCCTCTGCGTTGGAGGCAGATCCCCAGAGCTACCCACCAGAGGCTTCCCTTGGTTCCAAAGCTGTTGACTTCTAGCCAAATAGGTAGATTTCCCCCCTCTTTAGTAGCTTGGCCTAGGGAGACGTATAAGGTTCAGCGCACACACACACACACCCCAGTAGGGTAAAAAGAAAACTAAGACTTTACTAGTACATATAAAAAAGAATAAAAGCAAAGTTTACACCGAGAACCCAAGGTGATAATCCTTAAGCAATTTGAGTCAGTTCTGTGGACATAGTAGTCCGTTTGGAAAGCGTCTTCCTATAACTACTTGAGGTAGCAACTGGTTCTGATCAGGTCTCCATAGGGGATGGTTTTCCTGTGGGGTCCAAGTCCTTCTTCTGGCAAAGGCCAGAGTTACAAAGTCACTGCCAGGCCCTGCAGTCCATGTGTGCCTCCAGGCAGGGAGGTCACCAGCCTAGCAGTATCTGTTAGACATCTCAGTCAGTGAGTCCAGAGAGAGAGCAGAAGAGGTGTGTCCTGTCTTTTTAAGCTCGACCCCTCCTCCCCTTTGGGAATCGCCCCCAGGTTGGGGTTTCTCCAATCTAGGTGAACTGCCTGAGCCCTCTGACCTGTGAGGTCACTTAGGTGAGACATCATAGCATTCACCTTGAGATACCGATCCCTGTCTCAAGTTATCTATTACAACTAGAATTGTAGTGCATCGTTGTGACAATGGTAATTCTACAATAAAATCCATCCCAATTCGTTGCCATGGTCCTTGGGAAAGTGGTGCGAGGTGCAATAATGTTTGCGGTCGGTGGTGACCTACCTTTGTCTTGGCACATGTAGCGCAGGTGCTTACATATTTCTTGACGTTGTTTCTCATGGACAGCCACCAAAAGTGTCGCTGTAAAAGCTCATAGGTTCGTTTTGCTCCTGGGTGTCCTGCTAGGGGGGCATCATGGTGACTCCACAATGCTGGTTGCTGTGCTCTTTTCGACACAACTATTTTCCTTTGATGGTAATTTTATTTATTTATTTAACACACTTGTACCCCACTTTTCCTGCCACACAGCAGCCCAGAGCGGCTAACAACAATAAAAATATGATATAAAAATATAATATAAAACAATTTAAAACATTTTAAAACATAGTAAGCAAAAGTAGGGGATTCCTTGGTGATGCAGACAGCGGAGAACTTTGCACCAGACTCTGTCTTCCTTGGAGAGGCTCTGCAAGTGGGTTCGGGAAAGGCAGGCAGCCGCAAAGCTGGTGTGATCGAGGAGCAATTCTCCCCGATTGCATGGAGGTTCTCCCGCTTCAGTGCAACAAGACAGGGCATCAGCAAGGATGTTAAATTGCCCGGGTCGGCAGTGGATTTTGAACTGGAAGCGGACGAAGAACAGGGCCCATCGTCCATGTCTGGCCTTGGATATGCGGGCATCCTGTAGATAGGTCAAATTCTTGTGGTCCGTTACAACCGTCATGGTATGTTTAGCTCCTTCAAGATAATGGCACCAGGTTTCAAACACCACCTTGACGGCTAACAATTCGCGGTCTAGAATGGTACAGTTCTTTTCTTCCCCGGTTAACTGCCGGGAATAAAATGCACAGGGAAATAGATTTGTCCCCTCTGATTTCACCTGCAGGAGGACTGCTCCTATCGTGATGCGTCAGTTTCCATGGTCAGTTTCCATGGTAAAAGGTTCTCGAAATCGGGATGTTGCGAGTAAAGGCCTTTTCAAGGCCGCAAATGACTCCTATTGCCACGGGATCCACTCATATGGGTGTCCTTCACGTAGTAGTTGGGTGAGTGGTTGGGTTAACTGTGCATAGTTGGGTATATACTGCCGGTAGTAGTTGGTGGTGCCCAGGAAGCATTGTAACGCTTTTACGGATGAGGGGGCTACCCATTTCAGAATAGCATCTACCTTTTGCGAGTCCATGCGGACCCCCTGGGGGGAAATGATGAACCCTAGGAAGTCAATCGTGTCAACATGGAAAGCGCACTTAGCTAATTTACAAAACAGTTGGTGCTGTTGTAGAGTTTGTAGGACAGAGATAACGTGTTTAATGTGTTCTGTCTCTGAGGGCGAGTAGATCAGGATGTCATCTAAACAGGCGATGACATATACGTCCAGGATGTCCCAGACGACGTCATTGATGAAGTGCTGAAAGGTCGTGGGAGCATTTGCGAGGCCGAACGGCATGACCAAATATTCAAAATGGCTGTATCAGGTTTGAACTTCCATTCATCTCCCACGCGCATCCGCACCAAATTATATGCTCCCCGCAGGTCCAACTTTGTGAAGATGGTGGCTCCTTGCAGGCAGTTCAGGAGTCCTGGGATTAGGGGAAGTGGGTACCTATTCTTGATGGTTAATGCGTTGAACCCTCGGTAATCGATGCAGGGCCTCAACCCACCATCTTTTGGGGGGACAAAAAACAAGGGTGCTCCTGCAGGGGATGATGAATGTTGAATAAATCTTCTGCGTAGATGCTCGTCGATATATTATTTCAGGGTCTGTAGTTCAGGGCTAGACAGAGTGTAGATTTGTCCATAAAGAGGGTCAGATCCCAGAAGCAGATCTATAGGGCAATCGTATGGCCTATGCGGGGGTAAAACAGCCACCTCAGTTTCATTGAAGACATCGGCGAATGCGCAGTACCACGAGGGAATGGCCCCCTCACAAGGAGTCAGGACGGTGCTCATAAGGTGATTGGGTAGGCGTGTGGATGATACTGCCTTGGCGAGGCATGTCACTGTTTGCCAATCAATATGGGGGTTGTTGTGTTGCAGTCATGGCATCCCTAAGATGAGGGAAAAAATGGGTGTGCATACTACATCAAAGTGCATCAAATTCGAATTCCCCGGAACATAACTGGAATCGCCTGGGTTTGCAGGGTTATCAGTCCTGAGATTAGAGGAGATCCATCAATGGAGTGTAACATCTCGGCAGGGACCCGATGAGTATGTGGGATTTTGTGGTGGTGAAGGAAACCCTCATCTATAAAATTGCCGGAGGCCCCAGAGTCGTTCAAGGCCCAGGCAATGAGACTCTGTGTGAGTCCCAAGACTAACAGGAGAGGGATCTGTACATGGGGAGCCTGTGCCAGTTTGGTGGACAAGGCATCAGCGGTGGAGAAGAGGGGTATCACAGACCTGATGAGGGCGCCCTCTATACGTCCCAAGGCCGAGAGTTTCCCACTTCATGTCGAGATTTCAGTAGCGCAAGGCAGTTACGGGCAAAATGAGAAGGATCCCCACAATAGAAGCAGAGTCATGATACTTGGCACTGTTCCCATTTACGTTCGCTCAGGCATTCATCTATTTGAAGTGCCAGGGTCACTACTTTGCCCCAGGTGTTGGGTAGCACCGTGTAGGCTAGCTGATCTTTTAATTCGTCACTTAGGCCCCTGCGAAACATGACTCTCAGCACATTATTGGGCCATTTTAGATCAATTGCGAGTTGCTGGAACCTTTTGACGTACTCTAGCAGGGGCCCTCTCCCCTGCTTGAGGTCCATGATGATGTTTTCGGCATCTTTGACGTGGTGGGGGTAGTTGAACAGGAATTTAAGTTCTTACACGAACCCCTCACAATCAGATAACAGGCTATTACTCGTTAAGAGGGGTGTGGCCCATGACAAGGCCAACCCATCAAGAAGGCCAATGATAAAAACTACCTTAGTATCATCCGCTCAATAGGTTTTGGCTTGCACCTTGAAGGTCAATTCACAGAGGGCCAAAAAATTCTGAGTGGCGGCGGTCCCTCGAGAATTTGGTGATGGTGAGGCCCTTGGGCTCTCATGGGGCAATGGCCCCGGCAGCCATAGTGGCAGCGGTTGGAGGAGCCATAGGGGGCTTTTCCCCTTGCCCTTGCTGTTCCTTCAGGTCCTTGACCTCCAGGGCCAAAGATTGGATGGCCCTAGCTACATCTTTAACTTCGGCCAGCACTTGCTCCATGGGGTCTAGTGTTGCCGGTGATACTGTGAGGATGGGGAAGTTTTCTGGGAAGGAGAGGGACTAGACCCCAGGAGACACGGACCCTCGGTTGCAAAAATGTCCCTCAGGATCGGAGGTGGCTTCTGGAAGGTAATCTTCCCAGCCTAGATCATCATAGGGAGGCAAAGTGCTGTGTCTGCCCCTCCACAGGGAACTCCACTCCACGGTCACACCACACCACACGGCTGGCACACAGGGACCCTGGACCCAGGGAGATGGGTAGTGGTGAAGGGCCAGGGTCTGTGGGTGAACTCTGGGGAAGAGGTAGACGGGGACAGGACCCACACACACCAGGGGGATTCTCAGGGCACCACACTGGGGAAGGGGAAAAGGGAACGGAACACTTTACTTACATAACACAAGCACTCCGGATCTCGCTAACTCATACTCTCTCTCTCGCACATACTCTTTCGCTCGCTTGTTCTCTCGCTCACTCGACCTCTCTCTCGCAGTCTCCACACCACAGGACTTCACACACAACAACAGTACCACAAGACAGGGGGCCAGTCTCTCAGGCACGAAGCACTGATGAGGCGAGGAATGAGGGCGCTGCTTCTGCTTTTCTTCTCCCCAGGAGTCTGCCCCCGCTGATGTATGCGCTCCAAGAGCCGCAGCTGGAAGGTTGGGGGGGTGTCCGGTGGCGTGCTGAGGCTGGGGGAAGAGTCAACAGCATGCTGGAGTTGTGTGGTTAGGGGCGTGGTCGCAGCAGCGTGTCGGAGTGGGGATGATAGCTCCCCGCTGCGTCTTGGAGCCGCGCCGCCACTTGTGTTGCGGGCAGTGCTCCGGAGGTAGGATCCACGGGGCTGGGGTTTCCAGGAGCTCTGTTGCTCCTCCGTGTAGGCCCGTGTGGCCACGTTTGGCATCATACCCTCCCCCAGGAGAGGGGTCTGACAACAACTTGCTAAGTAGAGTGCTTTATTCTCAACATAACTAATATACAGGCCCAAGGAAATGATTTTAACATTAGGAAAACAATATATATAAAACTACAGGGGGGAAAAAGTCACAGATTTCATACAAAAAATAAGAGCAAGGCTGCTACATTAATTCAGTCATCATCATGCTGACTGCATGGATTTTGGCACTTATCTTTGCTGCAGGAGCATGTTCCTGTACATGGGAGAAGGCCAGCTTGACATGAACATCTGGAGGTTGCACAGTTATTCTTGTAATTGCACATTACTAGAGCACTGCATTCTACACGAAACAGTTCCTTTGTTGACAGCAGTGGCTTTAACTTATTACTATCTAGATACCATCTGCTATTGTAGGTGATTGGCAGTTTTGGTTGTGGTACACTTGATAACTGCCAGACCAGTGCTTGGTAGTGAGCCCGGGAGATGTGATGTTTGAGACAATCAACTGTGATTTTCAAGATCCTTTGTACACCTTTCTGGTACAGCTGGTTTATAACATCACTGATGAACAGAATTGGTGACCTGGGTAGGTACAGATGGCACACAAAAACTCTTCTAATTTGCATAGAGTTTCTTCTGTCAGATCACCTCTTCCCAAGTTATTGAGGAGACACTCATTAAATACTTTCCAGGCATCCCTCTTGTCAATCCCATAAAACTGGCTAACACTATCACAACCAGTGATTCCATAGAAAACAGCTATGTTTCTTCGAACGTCTGGCATTGCTATGTTGTGGACTGCAATGAAGTGCGCCAAACTGATGTGCCAGTCTTTAACCAAATTTGTTTGGAAAGTTGTCAAGCAAACTGGATAAGTAGTACAAGGACATCTATATCTTGGCTTACAACCACCAGCTGTTCGAAACCACACAGATAGGCATCAGTACCATGAAGTATTAGCCTAGTATCTCCTTCCTCATGGTTTGATTGAAGTCTGGTCATATCTCTTCTGGATGAACATTGGACCTCTTCAGCTCGGGTGAATCCCCCGGTAAGTATACACTTCACTGCCTTCCATCCTTTGACTTTAGACTATCACTTGCTCTGACAGGAAATGAGACAAATCTGCTTTGTTCTCAGGCATGTCAATTAACTGGTGCCACTTAGCTACCATGGGCACATCATGGTTGTTTATGATGCGTCTGATCGGCCAACTATCAGAGCTTGCTCACTTTTTTGGGCAGATGACATCAGCGGGAGAGGTTGGGGTAATAAATAAATAAATAGATAAATAAATAAATAAATAGTTGAATTCAGTCCCAAATAGCCAAACACTTTCTGTCAGGACTCACAGCAGAATCCAGGGGGGCCACATGCCACACAGGACCATCAGCACACGCCTCCATCGGGGCGCCTCGTTGCTCCCCCAACCAGAACTGGCGCTGCCTTCCAGGAGGGAGGGACTGCTTACCCCAGCCGCTCCCGGAACATTGCAGGAGAAGCCCGCTACGGACACGGCAATGGAAGCAGCCACGCCCCCCCAGCCTCACACGGCACCTGGAGGCGTATCCCCAGACTTGCCGCTGCCAGGAACGGCAGCCACGCCCCCCCAGCCTCACCTCCAGGGCCGCGGCATTCAGCGTGCCTACGGCAACCTCCCGGAAGCAGTATAAAGGGTCGCCAGCAGCATAGCACTTCTGGTGATTGGAGTACCCCCGTGAGGCCGGCCCCCCAGCTGTATCGTGAGAACCTATTGTGTGAGCCATTGTGCCTGGAGTGAACGAGTGGAGTTAGGGAGCGAGTGGAGTGGGACTGTTGTGTGTGCTTGGTGACACTCCGGAATAACTTTACAAACATTCTGCTACACTCGATCAACCCCCGCCCCCCTCAAGGGCCTGTCCTTGGCTTTTGGAGCATACCCAGAATACTTGTCCTGTGACCTTGCATTTGTCCAGGGCCCTGTGGAGTAGTGTGCATGCCCTGTCCCTTTCCTCCCCCCTGGGCGTTTGCACTATTGTCCCTTCCTCACCATTTGCACACTCCTCCGCCCTCCCTGACTCTGACTGTTTGGTAACCCTACAGCAACTGGTGGGCGTTCACTCCCGATTCCATATGATGATCCAGGCTGAGGATTATTTATCCTAATGCCATATACGATCCTGAGGATTTGTTTCCTAGCCTAACTGTGCTGATTTGAGTGGCTGTGGTGTGTAGAGCCCCGTTCCCGCTGCCTGTTCTCGCTACCTCTTCCCCCAAAACCTCACAGTATCACCAGCTTTCTCATCCCTATCTGGTTCCCCCCCCCCCAGGGGAAACCCCCACCCCATCCACGTAATGGAGCAGTTAACAGCCGAAGTAAAAGAATTAACCCGGGCAATGCAGGCATTGGCCATGGAGGTGCAGGTCATTAAGGAACAACAAAGCGCAGCAGCGGTACCACCCTCACCACCACTGCCAACCCCCACAGCTGGCAGAACTCGAGGGGCAGCGGCATGTATTCCCAGGGAGCCAAAGGGGCCTATAATAACAAAATTTTCAGGGGATTGGCAGGCCTTTAAAGGCTTTCTGGCATTGTGCGAGCTCACCTTTTTGGTGCAGCCCAAGGCCTATAATACTGATGCACAAAAAGTAGCTTTTATTATAGGATTGTTGGATGGGGTGGCGCTAGCATGGGCCACCCCCCTATTGACCCAAAACAGCAACCTCCTGACGGAATATAAAAAATTTCTTCAGGAATTTTTGTTCCTTTTCTACTATCTGCATCTTACCAAAGATGCAGAGACCGCCATTATGGGATTGAAACAAGGGCGGGGCTCCTTGTTAGATTACATTACAAGGTTCCAGCAGCTCACAGTAGACCCTAATTGGCCCAATCACATCCTCCGGGTAATGTTCCGGAGGGGACTAAATGATGATCTAAAGGATCAATTATCCTTTACTACGCTCCCTGCTACATGGGGAGAACTGGTCACCCTGACATTACAAATAGACGCGCGCTTGACGGAAAGGAGACAAGAAAGGCGGCATGAGACCTTTAGGAACCCGGGATTTGGGCCAGTTCCCCCCGTGAGCAGTAAGGGAGACTCAAGCAAAGGGGATGAGAGCGAGTCCATGCAACTCGGCGCTTCACGTAGGCCGTTGACAGCGGCCGAACGCACACATAGACGGGCTCTCCGCCTGTTTTTATTGTGGAGAACCAACGCACTTCACCAGGAACTGCCCTTCTCTCCCCGCCACGAGACGGGAGCTGGGAAACTCCTGACCCCCAGAAGGAGCCCCTAAGAACAAGCGCACCTGTTCTCACTTCAAGGCCCGCACCGTCTCCACACCTCTGCATCCCCGCCATGCTGGGAGTACGCCCAGGTCGCAGCATCGTGGTGTGGGTAATGATAGATTCCAGAGCCTCTGGGAATTTCTTGGATCAGGACTTCGCACACCATTCACAGATACCCTGCACTAGGTGATTCCCAGCTGAGCCAGTGCACTCCATTGATGGGTCCCCGTTGATCTCTGGGCCCATCACTTCCCAAACAGAGGCTTTACTTATGACGATAGGACAGCATAACAAACAAGTACAGTTCAACATCATAGCGACTCCCCTGTTCACGGTGGTGCTTGGACTCCCCTGGCTGTGCCGGCATAACCCCTCTATTGATTGGGAGAACAGAACGGTGTCATTCGAATCCTCAGCTTGTCTCACCTCCTGTATCCAAGGTAGACCAACCTCTGGGCTGACTACAGTACAACGTGACCAGGCCCCTGACCTCCTGCAACAATACCAAGACTTCACTGATGCCTTAGACGAGAAAGAAGCGGCACTCCTTCCCCCGCACCGGCCGTATGACTGCCCTATCGAGTTAATTCCTGGGACGGAACCGCCATATGGACGAATTTATGCTCTTTCTGGCCCTGAGCTTGCAACACTAAAGTCCTACATCGAAGACAACTTGCAGCGGGGATTTATCCAACATTCCACCTCCCGCACGGGGGCACCACTCTTCTTCATACCCAAGAAGGATGGAGGGCAGCACCCCTGTATCGATTACCGCAGGCTCAACGCAATTACAGTTAAGAACCGCTATCCCCTTCCCTTGATACACAAACTCCTGGATAGGTTGCAGGGAGCAACAGTCTTCACCAAGTTGGATCTACGTGGCACCTACAATTTAGTGTGAGTCCGAGCTGGGGACGAATGGAAAACCACCTTCCGGACCATATATGGGCATTACGAATACTGCGTGATGCCATTCGGCCTGGCCAATGCTCCGGCCACCTTTCAACATCTGATTAACGACGTCCTTCGAGAGATGTTGGATACGTATGTCATCGCCTACCTTGACGACATCCTCATTTTCTCTACAACCCTAACAGAACATATGCAGCATGTCTGGTCCGTATTGCAACGGTTGAGACAGAACCGTCTTTTTTGTAAGATAGAAAAATGTGTATTCCAAAAGACAACTATTGACTTTTTAGGGTTTGTTATCTCCCCCAGGGGAGTGGAGATGGATCCCAAGAAAATCACCGCTATTTTAGCATGGGTCTCACTGTCCTCCGTGAAGGCCCTTCAACATTTCCTGGGAATAGCAAACTACTACCGGCAGTATATCCCAAATTATGCAAGACTAATGGAGGCTCTGACCCAACTATTACGAAAAGAGGTCCCCATGTGTGGACTCCTCTCCAACAAAAGGCCTTTGAGGCCCTCAAAAAGACCTTCACCCAGGCCCCGCTCTTGCAATACCCGGACTTCCACCAACCCTTTACGGTGGAAACAGATGCCTCTAGCACCGCCATAGGGGCCGTACTTCTGCAAGCAGGGGACCAACCAGATCAATTACTGCCCTGTGCATACTATTCCCGCCAGTTAAACAGCGCAGAAAAAAATTACACGATTCTCCATAGGGAGTTGCTAGCAATAAAGTCCGCCTTCGCCACGTGGAGGCACTACCTTGAAGGAGCAAAATACCCGATCGAAGTCATTATAGATCATTGCAACCTCACTTACCTGCAAACAACATGCATTGGCAATGAGCGCCATGGGCGTTGGGCCTTGTTTTTTCCCCATTTCAACTTTAAGGTTCACTATCGCCCCGGGCACTTGAATCTACTGGCTGATGTTCTCTCTAGAAGCATCAAACCCCGGGAACCCCCAAGGAACCAAGGGAACTTATTGCTCCCCCACACTGCCTTTGTCATTTTGCGCATCACGGCTGCCCAACCACACGAACAGACTCGGCAGTCCCCGGCTCCTGAACCACCTGCCGTATACAACCCCTAAGATGGGTTATATTACCACGGAGAAAGGATTGTGGTACCAGCCCGAGCCCGACAACAACTTCTTAAAAGCCACCACGATGCCCCCCATGGAGGGTCAAACGAACCCTTGAACTCTTGCAACGAAGTTTTTAGTGGCCACCTATCTGGGCAGATGTACACCACTACGTTAATAAATATGTTCTCTGCACCCAAACTAAACTCCCTCGACTCCTACAGCTAACCCCCCTACCTCAAGGGCCGTGGCAATGGATAGGACTTGATTTTATTGTGGAACTTCACCCATCGCATTCCTACACTACCATTCTTGTAGTGGTTGATCACTTTACAAAAATGGCACACTTCATACCCTGCGAAGGGCTGCCAACGGCAGCACAAACCGCACGTCTTCTATTACAGCATGTGATAAAACTACATGGAGCCCCATTAGAAATCCGCTCAGTTAGGGGTCCGCAATTCACGTCACGACTGTGGAAAGCCATCCTCACCAGCCTCCAAATTACGATCAGTCTAACCATGGTGTATCATCCCCAAGTGAATGGACAGGTTGAACGTTTTAACCAGACACTCGAGCAACATATCCGTTGTTACACTGATTATACCCTTAGCGGAATTTGCATACAATACCATGAACGCGCCCATCGGCACCTCTCCCTTTTACGTGAACTATGGATATCACCCCTGTGTCTGTGTCCCTGAATTATCTCCCTTACAAGTTCCCGTGGCAGGAGCACTAGTAAAACGGATCCAGCAGGCACAAACGGTCCCCAGGGCTATGCTGTTACACGCACGGCAACAATATAAATGCTATGCAGACCAACATTGGCAAATGGCCCCAGAGTACCTACCCGGTGATTGGGTATGGGTAGATTGCTGCCACTATCCCTCGAAATGACCATTGGCCAAACTGGACTATCGATTTATGGGACCCTTCCCTATCATGTGGCGGCTCAATCAAGTGACCTATATAGTACGTCTCCCCCACCATTACCATATCCACCCTTCCTTTCACGTGTCCTTCCTGAAACCAGCACACACACCCTCGTCCAACCCCCCATGGAACTTAACGCCCTTTGTCCTGACAGGAGAATATGAAGTCCAACGGATCCTGGACTCCTGATATTGGTGCGGCTGACTCTACTACTTGATAGACTGGGAAGGGTACGGTCCATCAGAACAATCGTGGGAGAAGACCGTGGATGTCCACGCGCCCCGTTTGATCTGTTTTTTTCATTCCGGTTACCCCTTAAAGCCCTGACCCCGGGTCTTCCGCCACCCTTTGAGGGGGGTGCTGTGAGGACTCACTGCGGACTCCAGGGGGGTCACACACCGCACAGGACCATCGGCATATGCCTCCATCGAGGTGCCTTGTCGCTCCCCCAACCAGCACTGGCGCCATCTTCTGGGAGGGAGGGACCACTTACCTCAGCCGCTCCCGGAACGTTGCAGAAGCCTGCTGCGGACACGGCGATGGAGCCAGCCACGACACCCAGCCTCACACGGTGCCTGGAGGCATATCCCCGGACTTGCCGCTGCCAGGGACGGCAGCCAGGCCCCCAGCCTCACCTCCAGGACTGCGGCGTTCAGCACGCCTGCAGCAACACCCCCGAAAGCAGTATAAAGGAGGGTCACCAGCAGCATAGCACTTCTGGTGATTGGAGTACCCCTGTGAGAATGGCCCCCCAGCTGTATCGTGTGAACCTATTTTGTGAGCTGTGGCACCTGGAGTGAACGAGTGGAGTAAGTGGAGTTAGGGAGCAAGTGGAGTGGAGCTGTTGTGTGTGCTTGGTGCGACTCTGGATTAAGTGCCTTCTTCATCCCGGTAAGTGTGTTTAAGCCTTGTTTGTGTAGATCACTTCCTGGGCCCCGTGGAGTAGTGTGCGTGCCCTGTCCCCAGGGCATTCACACTATTGTCCCTTCCTCACCATTTGCACATTCCTCCCCCCTCCCTGACTCTGACTGTTTGGTAACCCTACAGCAACCGGTGGGCGTTCACTCCCGATACCCTACGATGATCCAGGCTGGGGCTTATTTATCCTAACGCCATATACAGTCCTGAGGGTTTGTTTCCTAGCCTAACCGTGCTGGTTCGAGTGGCTGTGGTGTGTAGAGCCCCGTTCCCAGTGCCTGTTCCCGCTACCTCTTCCCCCAAAACCCCACACTTTCTTTGAGAATCTGTCTGCGAAGTCTCCAAATGTAGTACATCCTGGCAGTCTGCCCATTTCTTGTACAAGTGCTTGTCCATCTATGAGCGTGCATGTTGAAGTCACAGTTGCTGGGATGGCTGCTTCAGTGACACCTGCCTCCAAGATGTGCAACAGTGCTGCCTTGCTACATGTATGAAGATTATCTGTGCTATCTGCTAAGGATAATGGAACAGTATGCAGTTCATATTCAGATTAATATCTTGGCTAGCTTCTTTGTCTACAAACAATCAGTGAAAAATGTTATGGTCTGTCTTCTTCATACACGTACAGTAGCTGTCTCCAGATCGCACAATATGGCCCATGTTCTCCAGCATCAATGTCTTGACATGTTTTAATTTTTAATGAAAATTAACTTCTTTGCTGCTCTATCTTTCCTGAATAAAGTCCATGAGGCTGTCTGTTCCTTTTTCATAAGCCATCAGCAGAGACTTGGTAACCTCACTTGTAGCAACATCATTTGTGGAGGCATATCACTTCTTATGCTCCATTATGAACACTCCAAAATGCCTGAACTGCTCCTCTATTATCTTCACATCACTTTCATATAGTGGTTCAAAATACAGTGTTTTGAATTACAATACTAAAAAAATAACCTTTACAATACACTCCAAATAAATTCCAGTCAAGTCAAACTCAAATTTGATTGAAAGATGCTCTTGTTTAAGTTGATTACATTTCCGTGGATTAATATAGTCTGCTAAAGTTTTTTTACTGTAAAATTCCATGTATAACAGAACTTTGATTCAGGTCACCTGTTCCAAGACCACATAATATTCAGGAATGACAACACTTTGTGATCCTTATGAATCAGTAAGCCAAAATATACTTCTTGTTAGCTTCTAACAAGTGGGCCACCCTAAAGTAATTTCTAGGGCACTTTTGAAATTCTGCCACCAGACTAAGTGAAGAGTTTCCCTAAAGTAACCTACTTAGAGTGCAAGGGGACAGCTTTTGGGCTAGACCTTCCCTAGTATGCTGGCTACGCAGACATGGTTTCTTAAAGAAAGTGTTCACTTTTGACTCAGACTACCATGCTGTAGATCTCCAGAACATCTTTGAATACAGCGCTTGAGCATGGATGTTTATTCATTTGCAAAGTTAATTAATTTGATCCAAATCACAGCATGCATGAACAGTGTTGACTTCCTAGTGATCATTAATGATGTTTTAAATCAGATGTTTGTAGTAGTCTTTTGATTTTTACTTTTTGCTGTTACCCAACTTTAGTTTCGGTTATAAACTAGGTAATCTGAGGTTTTATAGGTGCAGAGGTTTTCTTGCTCTCATTTGAATGAATCCCCCAAACTAGAGCTCTTTTTGGCCAATAAGAGATGACTAGTAGAATAAATGATTCTGCCTGAATCCTTTATTTGCTTTGAATAAAAGCAAAATTGGAGGAAATGTGACTAAGTTGTGGGAATGTTTCTTGCACCATAGACTGCTTCTCTGAATCTTTTGAAAGTGGGACAGTATGAATTTGTCTTTCAGTATTTTTCTGAAAGTTCTCTTGTGAATTATTTCACACCGATCTGTCCTAGATTTGCCTTTAGTGGAAGATCCACAACTCCGCTACCCAGATTTTTTAAGGGGGTTTCCATCAAGACATTGATGATTTGTTGAAGGATATGGACACATCTACATTGTATTTTGTCAAAAATGGTCTGAAAGGCTAACCATGTTCTGGCAAAGTTCAGCACAAAATAAAGTAAGTGTGGGAGATGGATCCTGGGAAGGTGGGCCATGAAACATACACACCAGCCTTTCTCCAGGAGGCGAGAAATATATTGCTATTATGGACGAAATAACACTTGCTGTACAGTTCTCCAACACTGAAGCTGGAGACAGAGTCATGAAATGGTATGGCAAGAGTCCTAGAGAAAGGTTAACTGGATTATTAGACAGAACTTGTATGCTGCATTACACGTCTTGTCTTAAAATGTTTAATGTCTAACCCAAGGTAATGTCAGGGGCATCATATTGAGATTTTTTTTAAAAATTATTAATAAAATAATTTACTACACCACCCCTCCTGCTCCAAGCACCCCGGGGCGGCTTACAATGTTAGCACACATAAAATCCATAAACCCAAGAAATACAAACAGAATGCACAAAACCAAACCACCCTCCCCCTTTACACCACATCTCCCTCACCAAAAACCAGGCAGAGCCACGTTTTACACATACGACGGAAGGTGGGGAGATCTGCACCCGGGCCTCTACCGTGATGGAGTTTCACAGCCTAGGTGTGGCCACCGAGAATGCCCTCTCCATAGTGGCCCCCCGGGCCACACAGGGGACCTTGAGAAGGGCACTCCCAGCAGACTGCAGAGGCTGCTTCAGAGCGCAGAGAATGAGGTGGTCCCGCAGATAAGTTGGGCCAAGGCCATATAAGGCTTTATAGGTCAAAACCAATACCTTGAATCGGGCCCGGAAGACCATAGGCAGCCAGTGCATAGCCCGGAGCAATGGTATAATGTGCTCACAGCGACCCATCCCCATAAGGAGACTGGCCACGGCATTTTCCACTAGCTGCAGTCTCCAGACTGTCACCATAGGTAGCCCCACATAGAGTGTGTTACAGTAGTCCAATCCTGAAGTAATGAAAGCATGGATGATGGTGGCCAAGTCACCATCATCCATACGGCCAAAGCCATTGCACCAGATGTAATTGGTGAAATGTGCTCCTTGCCACAGTCCCCACCTGAGAATCCAGGCGGAGCTGCGGATCGAGGAGCACGCCCAGACTATGGACCTGGGATACCAGTAGAGGGCAGACCCCATCAATTATGGGAACCGCCCCATCCACTGACCTTCCCACCACCATTACCTCTGTCTTGTCGGGATTCAACTTCGGTCGGCTCACCCTTATCCAACAGCCGCCAAACATCGGGTAAGCACCAAGACTGCCGGGTCTGGGTCAGATGAAAATGAGAGGTAGAGTTGGGTGTCGTCAGCATATTGATGAAACTGCACCCCATACCGTCTCATGACCTCGCCAAGTGGCTGCATGTACACGTTGAACAAGAGTGAGGTCAGAATACAACCTTGTGGGACACCACACATGAGGTCCCATGGAGATGAAGAACAATCCCCAAGCACCACACATTGAGTTTTCCCAGCCAGGAAAGAGCGAAACCAGTCAAGGACGATCCCGCTCACTCCAGCTCGATCCCACAAACGAATCACCAACATCTCATGGTCAACGGTATCAAAAGCAGTCAACAGTTCTAACAAAATTAGCAGGGTCGAACGACCCTGATCTAATTCACGGTGAAGGTTGTTGACCAAGGCCACAAGCGCAGTCTCCATGCCATAGCCAAGACAAAAACTGGACTGAAAGGGATCCAGATAACCAGTGCGGTTTAGACTCTAAAAAGGGAAGGTTAGAGACCAGTTGATAACTGGTTAGGGAAAAATGTCAAGTGATGGTTTTTTGAGCAGAGGCCGCATCACTGCTTCTTTGAGGCAGCCCGGCACTCTGCCCTCCCAAAGGTAGGCACTGATCACCCCCGCCAGCAATGGCTTCACCGTCTCCCGGCTGGCCTTAAATCAGTCAGGACGGCTATTGGCCAAGTTCACAAAAGGTGGCCCTACCAGCCCCAAGAACATCCCCTGCCCCGGTGGACGACATTAACTGAAATTGATCCCACGAAACGGACAAGGCAGGGCTTCCACAACCTCTGGTTCACCCACTGCAATAAGTGCGGTGGCGAAGTTGTGGTGAATCCAATATTTAGTACAGGAGAAAGATTCTTTAGACTATGAAGGACAAGAAGAAAGAAATGAGCCAGGGCATAATGGCCCCTCCCCGTTGAATTTAACGTGGAATGCAATATAGAGCTTAATAGGTCTGGAGAGAAGGAAGGAACACACTTCTTGTTTAAATATTCCAAAAGGTTGGAGGGATTCCTGAAGGAGTAAGCAAGCTGTTTTGAGCAAATTCTGCAGAGCTAGGGTACTTTTAGACATCAAATTTTCAAGTGGTCACTGCTGTTGCCCCAGATTTGTTTGTGTAAACTCTTTAATCCTGTGGTTGCCCCTTGGGTTATTCCTTGGTACTCAGACCTGAAAACATCAGAATATGATTATGGATTTATTAGATGGCAGCTGTACCATGGGTTAGGTATTCATATGAATGTCCTATGGATGTGCTGGTAAGATATGTAGATTTGCGTGATCATTTGCTAGTTTTACTACTTCAAAATGTGGTAAAGCACCCCTCCATCCCCCAAATGTAGAGTTTGGAGGGGTGGATCTCTTCCTTAGGAGTCTATTACTGTGGCTTCATGGATGCAGATCCAGGAGGGATCTTGATGAATGCCCCACATGCTTCAGTTTTCCCCCGTAAGAAGCAGCTCCTGAAATAGGCCTAACTGGATATTTATTTAAATTTATTTATTTTAAAAATGTTCTACCCCACCCCTCCTGCCATAGGCAGCTTGGGGAAGCTTACAGATTCTAAAAACATAGTGCTAGTAAAAGTCAAACCTCCAAACCAGCCACTAAAGGTTGCTGCATTCAGTACTGAACACATTGGGTACTTTCAGACATGACGCTAACCACCCTTTAACCAGCCTTGGTGCTTATTTATGCATGTTGCAGGGCTATATTGGTGCCCTATGCAGCCCTGAAACATGCATAAATAACCACCCGGGGTGGTTAGCGTCATATCTGAAAGTACCCATTGAAAAATCAATTCTGAAAAGTGTAGAACTCTGAAATGCTCAACTGGCTTTATTGAACAGAAGTAGTCTTCTACATACAGGGCTTCTTTTAGAAAGTCTACAAGAGAAAAGCTGCATACAATACAATCTGACTTTCTTCAGCATGTCACAGAGATAGGCATGAGCCATTCTGGTTATTCATTTCAAACTATCATCATTCAGTCATCCTGAAAGCACAAACTTGTATTTCTCCAAGTAACATGTCTCATCTTTAAATCCACTTATATAATTGAATTATTTGAAGCCTTATCACAATTTATCTTTCCTCCTAAATCCATTTCTCCCATCTCCTTACTCCCTATCTCTGTAAAAACACTGGGTGAAAACAAACATGCACTGGAAGTCCTCTTTAACATCATTTAACACTTCTTATGCATGTTGCAGGACTGCACAGGGGGCCAATACAGCCCTGCAACATACATAAGAAATGTTAAAACAGTGTTAAAGCGGAGTTATGTGCATGTATGTTTTCACCCTCTGTCATCCTGCCAATCCCCTCAGTCTAACCCTAACCTTGGAGTCATCTTTGACTCTGCTATTTCTTTCTCTGCTCAAATTCAACACACCGCTAAAACCTGTTACTTTCCTTTATAACATTACTAAAATCTGTCCCTTCCTTTCTGAACACACAACCAAAACTCCAATCCATGCTCTCATCACCTTCCATTTAGACTATTGTAACCTGCTTCTTGCAGTTCTCCTGCTGAACCATCTCTCTCAAGTTCAGTCTATTCAAAATTCAGCTGCAAGACTCACCTGCCTTGCATGCCATGATGATCATATAATCCTCCTCCTTAAGTCACTATGCTGGGTCCCCATCTGCTTCCGTATACAGTTCAAACTTCTTCTACTTACCTATAAGTGTCTCACTCTGCAGCCCCTCACTACCTCTTCTCCCTAACCCTACACCCCTTTTTGTGGCCTCCGTTCATCGGGCAAGATGTTCTTATCTGCGCACTTCTCCTCCATCACCAAGTCACGACTTCATGCCTTTCACCTTGCTGTACCGTAAGTTTGGAACATTCTTCCTGAGGCAGTGTGCCTGGGCCCCTCCCTGTTCATATTCAAGTTCCGCTTAAAGGCCTCTTTGAGGTCACCTTTAAATTATGATCCTGAACATAAGAACATAAAAAGTGGCATACGGAGTCAGACCAATGGTCCATCAAGTCCAGCATCCTGTCTCCAACAGCGGCCAATTTTGATCACATGGGAGAAGTATCAGCAATCATAATGGGCAATCCATTCTCTGCTGATCACTCCCTGCTCCCAACAGTAAGAAGTTCCTATCTACCCCAAGTCCATAGCTTAGGCTTCATCTTTTGACTCACCCATTTCTTTTTAACTCTACATCGACTGTTGCCAAATCCCGTCGCTTCTGCCTCCATAACATTGCTAAGATTCACCTTTTTCTCGGTCTCCTCTGCCAAAACCCTTGTTCACACCCTGGGCCTCTCTCGCCTCAATTACTGTAACCTCCTTCTCACTGGCCACCCCCTTTCTCCATCCAAAACTCTACTGTCAGGGTCATCCACCAAGCCAAAAGCTTCAACCAAGAGCAGCCACTCCTCACATCTCTTAACTGGCTCACCCTTCCTGAACGAATCCTGCACAAGCTCCTAGTCTTCACCTATAAAGCTCTTCACAACCTTGCTCCCCCCTACCTCTCTGCGCTAATTTCTCTCCGTACTCCAGTCCATGAACTCCGCTCCTCCTCTGTCCTCGCTCTCCCATGCGTCCCCTCCTCCCACTAACCACTTTTGTCCCTTCTCCCTAGCTGCCTCCCACGCCTGGAACTCCCTCCCTGCCCACATCGCCTCGCCCCCTCCCTTCATACCTTCAAATCCCTTCTCAAGACCCACCTCTTGCGCTCTGTCCTCCCCGACTCCTCGCTCCCCTCACCTAACTCCTGCTGATATCCTCCATTCAGTACAATCTGTTACCTGAGGTCTGTGTACTCATATCCTCACCCCACAGATCAGCTAGCCACCATTCTCAATGTAACCAAGCCAAGCGCATGCACCTGGGACCTCACATCTTCGTGAACATTACACTCCTTGTCTCTCCCTGTTCCCCTTCCTTCCTCTCTCTCTCCCCCCCTCCGTCTCTCAGATTGTAAGCCCTAGGACAGGACTGTGTCTATTCCATTACTTTGTAAAGCACCAAGGACATTGCTTGCGCTATATAAATGCTTGCTAATAATAATCTTATAATCTACTTGGCTAATAGCCGTTAATGCACCTGTTCTCCAAGAACTTATCCAGTTCCTTTTTAAACGCAGCTATACTACCTGATCTGACAACTTCCTCTGGCAACAAGTTCCACAATCTAACTGCATTGAGTGAAAAAGAACTTCCTTTTATTTGTTTTAAATCTGCCACCAGTTCATTTCATGGAGTGTCTCCTAGTTCTAGCATGACTTGAGAGCGTAAATAAATGTTCCCTATTTACTCATTCCATTCCACTCAAGATTTTATAAACCTCTATCATGTCCCCCATCTAAGTCTTCTCTTCTCCAAGCTGAAGAGCCCTAACGATCAAGTATTTTTTGTACGGAAGCTGTTCCAAAACCCATGATCAATTTTGTTGCCCTTCTCTGCAACTTTTCAAGTTCTACTAGATCTTTTTTGAGATGGGGTGACCAAAATTGCAGACAGTACTCAAGGTATGGTCACACCACTGATTTATATAGGGGCATTATGTTTTCAGTTTTTTTCTCTTCCACTTTCGAAATAATTCCTAACCTTCTGTTTGCTTTTTTGACCGCCGCCGCTGCACATCAAGCTGAGGATTTCAATGTATTGACTACAATGACTCCATGGTCCTTTTCCTGAGTGGTTACTCCTAGTTTAGAACACATCATTGTGTACCTATAGTTTTACTTATTCTTCCCTATGTGCATCAATTCACACTTGTTCCCATTAAATTTAATCTGCCATTTAGATGCCCAGTCACCTAGTCTCAAGATCCTTTTGCAATTCTTCACTGTCCACTTGTGTTTTAACTACCTTGAATAACTTTGATGTGCCATCTACAAATTTGATCATCACACTCTTTACTCCTTTTTCCAGATCATTGATGAAGTTGTAAGCTCTTGGGCAGGGATCATGTCTATCTTATTCTTTGTAAAGTGCCAGGTACATCGCTGGTGCTATATAAATGCTTATAATAATAATAATAATAATAATAATAATAAACATAATAATAAACAACACCAGACCCAGTACAGACCCGTGCAGCACTCCACTATTTACTTTTCTCCATTGTGAAAACTGACCATTTAGTCCTACCCTTTAACCAGTTACAATCCACGATAGGACACAGCTCTTATCCATGACTACTATTAGTTTCCTCAAGAGTCTACCATTAGGGACCTTATCAAATGCCTTCTGAAAATCCAGATACACTATATCAACTTGCTCACCCGTATCCACATGCTTATTTACTCCCTCAAAAAATTCCAGAAGATTAGTGAGACACGACTTCCCTTTGCTAAATCCATGTTGACTTTTCCCCATTATGCCATGTTTATCAATATGCCCAGTAATTCTGTTCTTGACAATCGTCTCCACCAGTTTGCCAAGCACTGACGCGAGGATCACTGGTCTCTAGTTACCAGGATTGCCTCTGGAGTCCTTTTTGAAGATCGGTGTTACATTCACTACCCTCCAATCTTCAGGTACTATGGCAGATGATGGAATCATTACCAGGTACCAAATATCATCATCTTAGTTGGAATGAATCCGTTACTGAATAAATTGCACTCTTTAGTCCATGATTCATCTATCGCCTTGGTTTTTACTGTCTGTGTCCAAGTTTTATCTAGATTGTAAGCTCCTTGGAGCAGGGACTGTCTTTTATGTTATGTGTATTGCTGCATACAACTAGTAACACTTTAGAAATGATTAGTCGTCGTCGTCGTAACATAGAAGTGTAGCCAAAATATTAAAAGGAAAATGAAGATGACTGGAATCACACAGCCTGAGGGGAAGAGAAAGCAAACATGCTGCATTTAAGGCACCAATAAAACTTTTATTTGTTTAATCTAAAAAGTCCCTTAACTAGAGTTTATTTCTCATATTTAAACAGCCTGAAAACCTTCCATAATTCAAGGACTACCTAATTAACAGTAACAACTAATGATATACAACAACTTGTTGTTTCAAATTAAAAGAAATTTTTGTAAGTTATAATATTACATAAGTCTTAAAAGAAACTGCAGTTAAGTAGTATGGTTTGTAAATAACATTCACTGTCCATACAGAATAACCCACTTATACCAACAGACTTCTGATCAAACATGAAAGAGACTATTTACAGTTAACTGTATTCTTAGTTTGGTTCAGCAGTAGTGGTTTTTTTAGCTACATAAATAAATCTCTTTACTGGTGAAAGGCTTCTAGGCGTATTCTGTTTGGATCCTCTGGATGTCTCAATGCAATTCCATATCGCAGCAGTAGTTCAATATAAGGTGGCCAAAACGAGCTGTTGATTATTAAATATGGATCATGGGGTGTGTCCATTAATTTATTTATGAGATTCTGGAAGATCAAGAGAAGCATAAAGTTAATTTTGGTCTGTTAACGAGTAAAAGATTGACACAAATCGTTTACGCAAAGATATACACAGTGTTCCATATAGACATTATTGTCTTTAGAATGTCTAATTGGCTTCAGGCTATCCAAAAGTTGACTATAAAAATCAAAGTGAATTCCCCTTTTTATTAAAAAATGTGGTTAATTTTCTCTCCTTTAGTTAACATTTATGGAAGTTTAGGGAAATGTATTATTATATTTGCATTCAGTCCTATGAAGAGGAGATATGGTTTTCCAGATTTATTTTTTAATAGAAGTACATACAGATAACGGATGAGTTTAATAGTTCTTTTTTGTAAACCTGCCTTTTAAAAAGTGGAACAAGAAAAAGTAGAAAACAAGTGCTCCTTCTAAGCTTGTCCCTTGGCCATTAGCCCTTATCAATGCAAGTCTAATGAAAGCTTTTATCTGTGTTGCAATCATATTTCAGCTGCATAAACGTCAACTCCAAGTGCTCTCATTGCTGCCATATATTTTATTATTCAGTCCAAAGTTGCCTTCTTTATTTCTAAAATCTAAATGATATGTTCCATCTACGTACAAACGTATGTTCTTGTATTCTCTGTTCCTCTTCTTTAGTACCCGATTGGCAGTCCTTCATAAACTGTTACTGACACTTCTGTGCAACTCCTGTGATCATACAATAATAGTGCTAGAAATGACTCACGGATAATCTAGTCCGTAGGTTCTCAAACTGGAGGGTGTGCATGTGCTGGGGAGGCATGACAAGGACCCCAGGTAGTGAACATCAAGCTCTACACTCCCACTGAGCTATGAGAAATCGCCAAAATAATGAGGTGGCAAGGGGGAGAGCAAAGGAAATTGATGATGGAAAAGTAGGAAGGGGAAAACAGCGGGAGAAAGATGTACGTGTGTGTTTGCAATGTGGGGAGATGCCTCAACTATAACAGGGAAGTGGAAGCGGGGGAGAGGAACAGTTCAAAAAAGTTTGAGTCCTGCCTTGGAGCAAGGCAGTGAATATCCTCTGCCTACAGGATTGTAGACAGATGCTTGTCCAGCCAGGTAACCTTTATCATTTCTATTCCTTTAAAAATTATTAAATAGTATTTTTAAAGCTTGTATTTAGTATTGACTCTTAGCTGGAAGTGCCATAGATTTATGAACTGCAAGTTGTGAAAACAATTATAAACTAAGGGCATAATCCTTATTTGTCCACTAACAAGTATGGGTGAGTAAAAGCTATCTTGGATGTGAACAGGGAGATGCAGTGGGTGTTTTTAAACGAGACACATCCACACATGGCCCCCCACCGACCATGCATCCAACTGTTCACGTGAAGGTGGTGCGTGGGGGAGAGCGCTCCAATGAACCATGCAGCGGCCACTCATAGCCCTTCATGCAGCATCTCCAAAAAAATCAGGAGTGCTCCATACAGGGCCAGATCCATTTGCAGAGGCTGCCTCTGTGGCCGGGATAGCCATGCCGGCAGCAGTCTGTGTGAAGTGCTCCGCGTAGGCGCCCCGCAGCCAAGCCACTCAGTAGCCATGGGCCTCCCTGCCCCCCCTCGCTTGTTTAAAAACACCGAATGCACTTTGGAAAACAATCTGAATGCATATCAAAACCTCAGGCTTGCATTGATGAAACAAGTTTTGCATGCAATAGTCAACTTAAACTCTACCTGGTCTCTGAATGGCAGCTGACTTGCTTCAAACAAGCACCCATCCCTGCATTTCAAAGGGCTGTCCCAGGGCCAGTAGCCCTTATCAATGCAAGCTTGATGCAGGCTTTTATCTGTGTTGCCATACAACCTGCATTGTCTCTCCCTACTTACATCCAAGGTAACTCAAATATGTACCTAGCTCAAATATCCCCCACCCCCAATATAACTGAAGTTAATAAGCCATTCTACAATATTATACTGCATTATATTTCAAAATTCTAAATGCAAAATGCATACATCGTAAGTGTATGGAGTTCATCAATTTTATTTTAGCTTTTTTAGCCAAGGCATTTTTAGCATTCATTCCTTTCTAATGCAAGTCATTAAGGTAAGAATTATGGAAAATTGGACAGAAAGTCAAGTTTAAATGCATTTTGTGGTATCTTCATTTTTGAAAGTTTTTAAGCTCATATAGAAAGATTATTTTTAAAATTTCTTCTGAATTTTTAAAAGCTGCTCCTTAGAACACAGCAACCACACTAATATTTTGGTGCCTGTGGGGATTAAGAGTCTAGAGGGAGGCTGTCACGGGTTGGGGTTCAACACCCCCTACTTTACCGAGTTTGAGTGACTCAGTTTTCCTTGCGCGCAGTCCTCTTGAATCAGTTTCTCTCACTGGCTAATTCAAGTCTGCCACAATGAAACTTCTTGTCACCCAAGGGCCCGATCCTTCCCGTTTTCAGACTCTTTACTCTCTGGGTTCGCAAGAGCTTGAGGGCTCTTGTAGCTCACTTGTGTTCCAATATTAGACTCTAGACCACTTCTTTATAAACTAAGAAGTATATTTATTAATTACATAACAAGATAGTTGATACAGAGTGTTATTAGAAATAAAAGGTAAACATAACGCATTCCTAACTTATACTGTTTTGAGTTCCTAAGTTATTCATCTTACCCTAGAACAAGTCCATAAGTTCTGGTTTTCTCAGCCATAAGGAACTGGCTGGGCTCTGGCTTCTTAGAGCGAAAACTGTCTCTATCACTCCATCTTCCCCCAGCCTGCAGTGATCAGGCTGGTTCTTTCGTATGTAGATGTTCAAGATGGCTCTTGCAGGAAATCTCCAAGCAGTCTTTTTTCCCTCTGGGATCTCTGTCCTTATATAGTATTTGTCTCTCTTTGTCTGGGTTTTCCCGCCTCTAGGGAATGTGTCCCAGAGCATGTAGGCAACCCCGGTAAACATGGAAGTTCATTAACATCTCCATAGGATGTCTAGCAACCCAGCTTTCAATCCACGTTCGGTTATCTCTTGTAGTTTCTACAGACTTGTGACGTGTGAGAGGGCCAACCTGAGCTGTAATTTGAGTTCTACTGTTCTCAGAGTTGGCATTACAACATGTGGAACTTGTAACATTACATACTGTACATTTACAGTAACATTGCATCCATGTGAAACTCTTGGTACCACATATTTACCAAACATGTAGTCCCGTGTTACACGTATGTGACCCCGTTTCCCCGTGACAGAGGCTGGTTGCCACCTTGGTCCCAAATGTAAGAGATAGGGACAAAGCAATCCAGGTGATATCTTTTATTGGACTAACTATAGTTGGTGAGAATTATGCAAGCGTTCAGGCCACACAGGGCCCTTGCTCAGGCATGTTAGAAGTCAGAACATTAATGGGAATCAAGACATGGATTGTGCAGTTTCTTGCAGACAAGGGGCGTTGCTGTGCACACAGTCCTGTCGGTGATTGCAGAGCACCATGAGTGGTGACAGAGTCTGCTGTGCACGGAGCTCAGCTGGCTCAATCCTCTATGCACCATTGCCAGGCCTAAGGCTTTCAGTTGCAGAGCTCTCAAAACTAAGCAGTGGCAGGGGGCATACCACGCACCAACTCCACTCCTGCCTAACCCTGTCCATCTTGTGCAGCCTAGTTCACTCAGTTCCAGGGGAAGCCAATTCTGCTCTCTGTTACATAGGCAACCGGGGCTCAGCACAGAGATGATCCAAGTTCTGTTGTGGATTCCCTGTACTTGATAAGGTTAGTCTCACCAATGTAAGTGGGAGTAGGGTTTACAACAGGAACCCAGTACAAACATTTTTTTGAACACTGCTTATTTACCTTAGATATTTTAACTAGGTTTTTACTTGTTGACCAGTGCCAGTCTTGGGCAAAACAAAACAAACACACGGCACACAGATCTTACCTCTAAAATTTCATGTAATGTTACTAGCTGTATCGTTGGGTCATCAGAGGAGTTCTATACAGATAGCAAAAGAGGTGCCTTAATTAATACTGTAATTATTTTGTTTGAATCACTAGAGATTAGTAAAAAAAAAAGTAATCATACTAATCCTAATCCACCTTTCCCATAGGAATTGTATTAATTTTAAAACGTAATTTCTTGACAAGTTACATTTGAAGTTAGGATTAATATTTTATTGATCCAGAAGACCGCTATTTGTTTTTAATGTCAATGTGTCTGTCAATTCATTTCAGAGGTCTTATGTGTTAAAAGACGCAACATTTCATTTTAAGGACCAACTTTGTAGGAGGAGGAAGTGATTTATAACAATTCAAAAAGCAAGTGTGTTGTCTAAGATTCTACTGTATTGGGGGCCAATATCTGGAGGGGCTTCTAAATACACTGAGCATCTACAGAATTTGAACAGGAGCTGTAGATTCTCCTGTTCCACCAACAGGGAGGAGAGAAGGAAGCTACATTAGCCTCTGGCACAGTCAATCTGCAGTCTTGAGAAAGGAGACTTTCTCCTCCCACCTGCACTTTCTAGCAGCTGGTTTCTCAGACTATTCATTGTCCTTCAGGACACAATTCTGAAACCACTGAAAACTTACTCACGAGCAGTATCATTGACTTCACATGCACTTCTCATGAGCAACCATTCCAGGATTGTGGCCTAAGGCTGAAAATGACAATATTGGTGTGAGAAATAATTTCCCCTTTTGATAGGAAATATTTAATATTTAGTTTTAAACTCAATATGACAGCCTTACTGATCAGGGCCCCAGGAACGAGCCCTTGCCCCAGGAATGAACTCTTGCTAAAGTGAACTTTTGCTGAACAGATTATATGCTTGAGAACCAGGCCCCAAAGAACAATGTGAAGCTAAAAAAAACTCTCCCAGAAAATCAGAAGGGCCTTTCTAAGCAGATATTAACTAAGATGTTGCAACTACAAACAAAAGAACTGCTGGAACAGCTAAACAAAACCATTGTGCTAAACAGGAGTAGCAGATACCAGAAGGATCTCGCAAAAGACTAACTGCCTAATACCAGTATAATGTGCTTAACACCAGTCTGATGACCAGACATCCTGACTTTAGGCCAAGCACCATGGTTAAGGCACCCCTGAGGGCAGGAGCATGATGCAAATGACCTCCCCATCCATTGTAACCCCCCCCCCCCCTTTTCTGGTATCTCCATGAAGTTCCTAACTAACCAGGAACTGACCCATCAGCCTACTAAGAACTGAGGGTCTCAAAACCCTATAAAAGAAGAGACTTGACTCACAGCAAATTGGACTGAAGGCTAGTTTCTACACTTGTGAATTCCATGGTTTCAGTTCCCTTCCTGACCATACACACATGGACACACTTCATCGGCTAGCAGCTCTTCCCAGCCAGTCCAGCATGGGCCCCCTTCCTGTCTCCTTCTTGGACCCTCCAGAATACAACTCCAAGGGCCCTCGACACATAAAGCAAATGTTATAGATGGGTATAGTTTAGCCTGGGTGTGGGTCTAGTTTGTAGAACTACCAAGTTTGGTTCTCTGGACCTTTGGTCCCCCAATAAAATTGTGCTGTACCTTATCCATGGTGTGGTTGCGAGTCCTAGACTAAACACAATCAGTGATTCCTATTAATTTATAGAAGTTATTAAATCGTAACATTACCATACAAGTTTGTTTATCTAGACTTCTTAGGATGGACAGGGGATATCAAAATGCACTTGGATTCTCTGGTGTTTGAAATACTGTTTATATAGTACTACATTGTGCAATCTACAAAAGTGTAGTATGGTTTTGTTGCATGGTAGTTTGGTAATGGATTAACTATATCATGCAACAAAAAATACCAGTACTGGTATTGTGCAGGTTTGGGAAAAACAAGATCACCATAATAACAAAAGCCAGAAAAGCCTACTTCTACTGTATATACTTTTTAAAATGCTAGCTTGCTGCTTTAAGGCTATGAGGATATTGTTAGTTCAAAGAAGTTGTTTGAAAAGGTTTTTATAGTTCCATAAATAACGCCCATATTTTATTTCTGATGGGCTAATAGTGCTTGCTGTTCTCATTTGTTATGCTATGGCCCCTACCATTATCACAATGTACATGTAGGACAAACTCCACTAATAAAATCAACTTTCAAGTTGCTTTCTATGACCAAAAATGTTCGACTTTCTTTGAGAAGTAGAGTAATCCTCCTCAATCAAGTTAACATTCTAAGCTATGCACTCCATAATTATAAATACTTGTACTTGTTGTTTAAAAAATATTATTAGACAATTAAAACTTCTCTTGCCAAGGAAAATATGAATCCACCTGCCTAATCTAGCAAGAAAACTGGAACAATTTGCAGAATATCCCTCACCATTTCTAAAACAGACCAAACTTACAGCACAATAACATATTATATCCAGGCAAGATAGTTATTCCACAAAAAAAAACATTTTACTTCAGTAGGAAAACATCCAGATGGGTAAGTTCAGGATTTGTTATTGTACAATGTCAGCCCTCCATAACATAAACTCCCAAAGTTTTACCATACATAATAGCTGTATGAAGTGTGGTTATTTCAGTATCTGACTTTAATACGATTTCAGTCTCTCAATCCCATTAAACACAAAAAAGTAAAAAGCAGAAACCTCACGCTAATAAAAATGCCTAGTACCCACCCAAATCTTACCTTCTTTTTGACAAACTCATCTTTGTCTGGGAGAGGAAAGTGTTCTTCCAGAAACTCTCCAAGAGCACTCAAGATCTCTTCCTTATATGCCTTTATTTTCAGCATTTTACTTTTTAGTCCCTGAAATGCTCTAAAACACAACATAAAATGAAGTTTAACTGATGTGGCATGTCATTCAATAAGAAAGTACTAAAACCAAGGCAATAATGTTATTGATAGTCCAACTCTCCCACATCCTCAAAGCACTGCAGTAGAGCAAATCCTACTGAGATGAATGCAGCTTGTGTCAAAGCAGCACGTTGAAGATTGGTGCCTATGTGCAAATGCAACCAAACTCTGTTTGCAATATATATTTCAAGTTTAAAAAAATATATATTTTTTAAAAAAGATAACCTTTATTGGAAAAAGTCTGCATTTGTATAATCCAGCCACAGGATTAAACAAAAAACAGGATAATATTACACGTGCCCAGTTCTAGACATATAGCAGGACCCATGTATCACCAAATCAAAATTTCTATGAAGAACCATAAAGGCTGCATCTACACATTTCTCACGGAAACAAAATACAATAAAAACTGAAAATAAAGAGAAACTATAATAAAACAAAAAAGAGAAAAAGAAAAATGGAAATACAGCTCTCGTAGAGAACTGAACAAACAATATAAAAATGAAAAAGAATCAGGATTGTCAATGAACTAGAAAAAAGTTCTGCAGTTTTCAGGTATGGACCAATCAGTATATTTAAAAGTGATGCTATCAATGCAGATATTCAACCTGAGCTTCCCCGGCTCCAGAAAACCTATATATCTGTCAGGCATCCATTTTTGTTGCTATTTCGAATCAATTTGATATTATTTAAAAGGTTCCAATCGGATTCCAAATTAGGTAAAATTGTTCTAGGTTGTCACATAATCCTGCCGAGATTCTTTCAATTGAGATGGAAAACCAGAGACATTGGGTGATTTCAGACGTTACGATAATCACAGTGAACCACGCTCAATTCCGCGTGGTGGCTGTGATCGCGTAACGTCTGTTGGGGGAAACGGATGTTTCCCCCCAGATGTTACCACGGCTGGGGATTGCATTCGACACGTGAGCAGCCGAAGCGGGGGGACCGGAGGCCGCCGCGTGTCGAATGCAATCACATGCCGGGGTGAACCCCGGCGTCTCGTCTGGTCGGGCGCCACGGCCCGGGATCACCGGCGGGACCCCGGGCCGTGGCGAATCCGGCCCGACGCGGCGGCCGCATTGGCCTCGCCACCCAGCCCGTCTCTCCAGAGGGCGGGCAGCGGGCGGGGCCGTGCAGCCGCACGTTGCACCGCGCGGCCCCACCCCCTCCCCAATTCCCCGCCGGGATCCCCCTGGCACGTCTGTTGCGGCGTGACGGGGTGATTCCGGCGGGGAAGGAATTCGGTGATTTCAGTATGGGGCCAACGGGCCCCGTAACGTCTGAAATCACCCATAGATACCAGGCCCTAATCAGAGATCCTCTGGTATGTTTCCAGTTTGCTGCCAATACCAGGATTGCAGTCAGTTGTAAAAATTGGCATGTATATACTCAGGTGCTTATCATATTGGCTGCAGGGGAAATACCTAGTAGCGCCATCTGTGGTACGAAAGGGACTGTGGCATTCGTTAAGGAATTAAACTGTTTCCATACTTCTTGCCACAGAGTGTGAGCAGCCGGGCACCTCCACCAGCAGTGGAAGTAAGAACCCCTCTCCCTGCAGTTCCTCCAACATAGCTCAGGGTACTGTGGGTCCCATTGGGCCACTCTAGGAGGGGTAAGATAGATGCGCATAACCAATTTGATTTAAGGCTCTTTTAGTGTGAGTGAATGTGAGCATCTGTCCATTACCGAACAAACTGTATTGAACTCTTTTTGAGAGAGATCCTTTTGTAGATCTTGATGCCAATGTTTCAAATATCTCGCACCTGGGAAATGAAAGGTTGTATGAAACTCTCTGTGTAAGTGGGATCAAGTTAAATTTAATATATTTGAGGATGTCAAATAGTAAATATTCGATTACAAAAACATCTGTCATTAATTGCAATTTGCGTAACCTTTTCAAGAAATCTAACACACACAATATATACCTTTCCTCAGAAAACTGTATCACTTGAGTTTTCATTTCTTTCTCTGTTACATTAAGAGCCTCTATTAGTTGCTGTTGCTCCTCCAGCCATTCTTGTTCTCTTTATACATATAAAGAGGGAAAATAACAAAGGAAACAGTCAGAGTTGGAAAGAACCTCGAGGGTCATCAAGTCTCACCCCATGCTGGGTGCAGGTTTTGCCATATAGATCTTTCCAGCCTCTTCTTAAGAACCTCCAAGGATGGAATATCCCCAATTTCTCTGGGTAGTCCATTCCTTTACCTGACTGCCCTTAGTCAGGAATTTTTACCTGATGTTAAAATCTCCCTTTCTGTAGTTTGTACCCATTGCCTCTTGTCCTACCCTCCACAGAAAGAGAGAACAATTGTTCTCCAACTTCTTTCAAATGTTGGTAGACTTCCATTATATCCCCTCCTTAGGGTGTTAACAAACAAGACGATAGCCCCCTGGAGTTCAGGTTTAGTCCGTACAGCCACATATCACAGTTAGTGTGTAGAGGATAATAAATGGGCAGTTGTCTGTGTGTATTTCTTGTGTTTGGGCAGCCCACGCTCGCAGGTTTAATGCAACAAATCTAGTGCACAGGCAGTTCTTCCCTGCTGTGCTCCACCCACCAGCCCCCCCGCCCCCTTAGTATTCCACCCCCTATGAAGACTCACAAACCGTAGCAAACCATGGGAAGAAGCTTCACCAGCTGTTTGCTTCTTCCGGGCTATGACTCTGGGAGGTGGTCCAGTACCTGCTATCCCCACCCAACCACGGGTTTATACCTGCGAGCACTTGGCAGCTAGAACTAACCTTTGGCTATGCACATAATGCTGAGTTTATTGAGTTAATTGTATACTTTACTGAGTGCATACCGTGAAAACTGAAAGTGAAACTAAAAATTGAAATTGGAAGCAATCAGTCTTTGCATGTTGTCAACCCAATTTATCACATCCACAGCTCACAGTGATGTATTGGTAGGTAGCAACAGACAGTTTTATTGGTGTTAGAAATCCCACTTGTTTCACATAAAATTCTGTGCCTGCTGTACCCTTTCTATCATCTTCCGCATTACCATACAGTGGGGGGCAGAAAACATCCCCACTCACAAGGGTGCTCTGCACTTCTCAAGAGTGTCCAAACCTCGTATAGGGCAGCAAGCTTTCCCCCAGTTGGTTCACAGTCCCTGCACCCTGTTTTATGTTTCCCCCAAGAAATTCATCTCTGCCATCTGATCGAGGCACTTCCAGCAGCCCCACGGGTATCCTCTCGCTGCCATCAGGGTGCTGATGAGAAAAAGCAGCAAGGAGGGTCCAAACTCCTTTACTACTTACTTACTTCTGGCACTGCACACACATCAAGAAAATTCTTGACCTTATTTGCATCCCAGTCTCTTTTCTCTTCTGGGGCTGACACTCTTTCATTCTGCTGAACTTGGAAATACGGGCAGCAGGTCTGTGTGGTGTCTGCACTCCATTATGCATACATAGTACCCCACTGTATGCACATGCCACCCTGTGTGTGCACTGGCTGCCTCAAGAGAATGTCTGCCAGTTCTCTCCGTACACCAGGCCTCATCCAAAAGTCAGCAAAAGCCAGGGTATCCATCACCCCTCTGTGCTTTCCCAGTGGCTGGCTACTATTGGAGACTGGAGGAGGGTGAACCAATAGAAGTTGAATTCAGACAAGACTAAAGTGATGATGGGTGGCTGATCTTCTGCTGCTAATGGCAGGCGCGGCTCCCCTTCAGGGGCGTTGGGGGCGTTGACCCCCCAAGCGCCCCCGCTCAAAGTAAAAAAAAACAACACAAAACCTCCCCGCCGCCCGCAGCAGCCTCTGCCTTGCCTTTGCTTCAGAGTGGAGGCTGCTGCAGCACTGTGGTCAGTTTCATTGAAACTGACCACAGCGCCTCTGCAGCAGCCTCCGCTCTGATTGCAAAGGCTGCTGCGGCTTTACTTCTCTTCTGGGACCCACTCCAGAGGAGTGGGTCCCAGAAGGCTCAAAAATCAGCCGCCCAAAGCGTTTTCCTATGGAAAACGCGATTGGGGTGGCTGAGCTCCTCTGTCCACAGCATGTATGGGACGTGCTGTGGAGGGAGGGGCTACAGCCTTCCATTGCGCTCAATGGGCGCAATGGAAGATCTCACCAGAGCGGTCGGGCTGACAGCCCTGGCGAGATAGCTTGGCAGGGGATAGAGGAAGGGGGAGCAGCGCGCATGCGTGCTTCCTCCCTTCCTCGTGTCCCCCGAGAGAGACTCCCCCGCGCTGCTGCTCCTCCTGCCTGCCATTCCAGAGGGACAGACAGTGAGCAGGTAAGCTTAGACCCTTCCCTACCCCATCCTGTACCCGACCTCCCCACCCCCCGGGGGGGGGGGG